>VXBJ01003089.1:1057552-1303275 GCA_013400055.1 Nycticryphes semicollaris
GAGCGGCCCCGGCGTGCGGAATCACTCGAGGCCCGAGCGGAGCGAGGGGATCGCGGCTCCCTGTGAAGAATGTCAGCCACCAGCGTCGACCAGGTACCGGCCGCGGGGCGGGAGAGGGGCAGCCTGCCGCTCCCTGCCTCTTCCTCTACCCTGGCCCGTCGCTATCCCCGGAGGGGGGGGCGGAGGCGTCCGGGCGGCCACCTGCACCTTCCCTCGCCGCTGGGGCGGCGCGGTTCGCGGCCTTCTCTCTCTCTCCTTCCCTCCCTCTTTCCTCGCCGCCATGGGGATCGGCGATCTGTAGGAGCCGGCGGCGCCCGGGATGGCGGGCCCCTTTCCCAGCCCCTATTTATAACCGCTCATCCGCGCCAGAGCCGCTCCGCCTCCCCGCCCGCAGGGCCCCGCCGGCGCTCGGCCCCGCGCCTCCCGGCGAGCCGCCCAGCCGCCTTGGCCCTTTTGTGTATTCCCGTCCCGCAAGCGAGCCCTCCCCGGCTGAGCTCCTCCGGGCTCCCGTTGTCTCTGGTTGCGCCTGGGTGCAGGGCTNNNNGGCTGTTCCCCGCCCCACGTGACATGGGGGCGGGGACCAGGACGGGAAGGGAAAGGTCAGTGGCGACGCCGGCGGAGGGGGAGCGGAAGGTCAGGGCGCCGCGGAGCGGAAGTGGGAGCCGGAGCCTCGTCCGCCATTGTGGGGAAGCGGAGCCTGGAGCTGGGGGGGGAGAAACGGCGCTGTGTCCGGCTCCTTCCAGCAGGAACCCGATCGGCGGCGGCAGCAGCAGCGGCGAGCCCAGGCGGTAGCGGCGGCGACAATCAGGGCGGAGGAAGCAGCGAGCGGCNTCTGTAGGAGCCGGCGGCGCCCGGGATGGCGGGCCCCTTTCCCAGCCCCTATTTATAACCGCTCATCCGCGCCAGAGCCGCTCCGCCTCCCCGCCCGCAGGGCCCCGCCGGCGCTCGGCCCCGCGCCTCCCGGCGAGCCGCCCAGCCGCCTTGGCCCTTTTGTGTATTCCCGTCCCGCAAGCGAGCCCTCCCCGGCTGAGCTCCTCCGGGCTCCCGTTGTCTCTGGTTGCGCCTGGGTGCAGGGCTGCCCGCGGCTCCCGGTTCCGTCTCCTCGTCCCTGCGCACCCCTGAGTCTCCATCTCCTCCTCAGCGCATCCTCCCTCTTCATGCCTTTCCCTCTCCTCACCCACCTCTGCTCCCTCCGGGCCTCTGCTTTCTCCTGCTTCCCCCGCGGCCTCCGCTGCTTCCAGCTCTTCTCCGTTTCTCTCCCTGCGCTGTGCCGCAATCTCTTTTTAACTCGGCTCTTTACGGAGTTTAGAGTTCGTTGGGTTTTTATCTTTGCTAGGCCTCTGCTGGCCTTTCTTTCTGGCTGGAAGCTCTTCTGCCTTGGTCTCTGCTCCCTCCGTGGGCCTCTGCCATTCCCAAAAGTTTAGCCCCTTTGGTCTCCTGCCCCCCTTTAATTTTCTTTCTGTGCCTTTTAATGTTTTGTTTCTTTTGCCTCTGCGTGCTTTCCAGTTTCCTTTTACGCACTTATTTCTAGCTCGGTGATCTCTTACCTTTTCCTTGCTCTGTTTTCCACGAAAGCTTCTCCTTCCTAATATTAATACTTCCATATCTCCTGTTGGTCTCTGCATGCCTTTGTGTCTGGATTAGGTTGATCCCAAAAGATGAGATGGTTGGGGGTTTTTAAGGTGACAGAGATTTTTCTCTGATTTTGGGAGAGGGAGGTGACTAACCAGTGCAGCTTTAGATGGAGCAGTGTTAAACAGTCTTAGGATAACTCTGAGACAGACAGACATAAAAGCAAGGTGGAGATGGTTGCCTCCTAAACTTTCAGATCTCTGAATGCTGAGTTTTTCAGGGCTAAATATTGTTAGAGGGTGATGGAGGCTGGAGATCCTGAGTGGATCCATGAGTGGATATGCATCCACTCATGCTTAGTTGCATATATGTGAGAAGATGAATTAGATTTTCATGGGCTAGTATTTGTTTTTCTAAGATACATCCTTTTGTTGTAAAGGAATTAAGGGTACTGTAACTTGTACTGCTACAGTGATTCTTAGTGCATTACAGATTAACAGTGTTTTGTAATGACTAATCCTAAAAAAAAATAAAAAATAAATGAAAATCCTCCTCTAAGGTATTATTGCCTTGTGTGAAAGCTTCATGTGGACTGTATCACTTTCTCAATGTAATTGCCTACATGAGGAATGCACAAGTCGTAGTTTAGCTTACAATATCGCTGTATATTCCTTTGTATCTCAAAAACAAGGCATTGTAGGTTATTCTCTGATAAATACCCATCAGTTGTTTTAAAAGATGACATATGATAGTGAAGTTCTACTATATGCACTAATCTTAAGCTACTAACTTTCTTTGTTATTTTACTCTGTGCTTTGTTTATTGTTTATATTTATTGGAGGAGCAATCAAAATTCAGTTGTTCAGGTTTTCAACACCATTTAAGCTTCACATGCTGTAAAAGACCAGATTATTTCAATAGTTTTTGGTGAAATGAAAATAATTTTAAAGTAATTTCTGGGTTGTTTTAGTAATTTTTATACTACTATATTATATACAATTATAACAGCATGCTTTTTATTAGTGTTTTATACTGATTCAAAAGAGCAAAACTGGCAAATAAATTTAATTACTCTGGAGTAAACATTAGAGGATTCTAACTGAACTTGTTTTGCTTTTCCCCCCCCCCCCACTTTCCTATATACAGAGACCTAAAGGACAGGGAAATAAAGGTAAGTTGATTCTTTGCATTTCTAGATAAATCTCTAACGTTGCTATTTATGGAGATTAATGTGTCTTCAGACAGTTGTGGGAAAAGAATGTTGCTATAGGATATCTTTTATTTCAAAGCAAGATGACAGGAAATTGTGTGCCAAATTGTTATTTCCCGGCAATTTTGCTGTGGCACAGCAGTGCATCAATTTAAAATGTTTTATTTTGTAAATGAAGATTAATGTCAGAAGCTGAATGATAACATGGCTATTTCTTTTTAGCTGACTTTGTGATATGCTTGTACAGTCTCTTTAACAGTGCACCTTGGGCCCTTCAGTGTAGTGAATAGAATAAGTGTACTAGAATCATCAGGAAGAATCTTTTGAACAGCTTCCTTAGCCTGGGAGACAACAGCCATGTGACTTTAGTTACTCATATCTCTGAGCAGAATACATCACCTTCCTTATTCTCAGAAATTTTGTGGGCTTTTATCTTCATTTCAGCGTCGATACAGAATACTCTCTTGGTGTGTGTAGGTCTTCTGCTTTTCTACTTTTTTTCTCATGTTTCTGTCAACATCTTAGTTTTTAAATACCATACTCAATGTGGTTTCTTCTCTCTCAGAAACAAGGAACTAACTACTTAATGTTCTTCTCTAGAAATCCTGGCAAGTCTGTCATAAACAGCATCTCGGATTATATCTTGCAATTTATTTCTGGTCTGGAATTTATTATTTTTCATATAATGACTTAATATTCTATTTGGGAATTCTTTTTGCCTAATCAGTACATTTGTCCCCATTTAATTGTTAGAATCTCAGCAATCTGAGCTATAGAACAGCATGGACACAGCTACATTTCTGTGTTAATATGCTTATTTCTTCATGCAGATAAGAAACTTTTTACTTTGGAGCTCTTTGCCCCCTCCGCTGTTCATTATCTGAACTAATCTAATTGTTCTCTATGAACTGTCATTTGATGTTATCTGCAGCTTACTTATTCTATTATTCTGTCTATGTGCAGATTATCTGCTTATTATATGTATCACTTACGAGGTGGCACATGGTTCCTGAATCTTGCTAAATTTGGCCTCTATTTAATTTCTCTGCATTTAGAGAAAAATGAACTTGAGTTTTTCCTCTTCGGACCATCTCAATTTGGTCATTCTTGAATACTTGGTCTCTCATATTCTAATACTTCTACCTTCCCTCCCCCCAAACTGGAGATTTTAACTGTTGTGTTAACTTGTGGTTTTTGAAATAATTTGTGTTTATACCTTCCATGTTGCCCTTAAATGAGAAGGAAAAGTTCATTTCATTTTAGGAAGTAGTTTGTGACCTCGTGTTCTTTGAATTACCATATCTCAGCTTTAGTGAGGTTGAGGTGTATCTATTAGAGAACCATACAAGAAATTTTTGAACTATACTCTGTATGTATGAAGTGGAGGTACTAAGCATTGCTATTTGGGTGTTGTGCTGCAGCTTGTTTAATAGTGAAAACGCACGAGTCAGCTTCACTTTAGCTTATTTCTGTTGGCGTATTTTTGTGTGCTCTAATTCATAAATGCTGCAGATTTTTTTGAATCAAAACATCTCATAGTTTGCTATGTAGGGAAAGGAACCTAAATATTTATGGAGTGCATCCTTTTAAATAATGGATACTTGCTATGTATTCTTTTGGGGAGAATATGGCAATGAAAACTAGTGAAACCAAGCAATAATCTCCTCCATTCTCTTAAATTATTTGGTATAACATCTATTTAATGAACCTAAGTTATGATTTAGAATTAGATTCAAGAGCTAGGAGATTGAAGGTGGTAGCACAAGCGTGGCACGAGTAGTTGGCTTTGGGTTAGAGACTCTTTCAAGAGGATAAATGAAGTCAGTATCAGCAATCCTCACTGACCACATGTTGGCAAACAGTAATCTTTTTCAGGCGTCATGATAGGTCCCAGCTTAAAGGAGCTTTGAAGGAAGATGTGATACTGAGTTAAAAGACTAAGTTGGTTCCTTGCATAAGAGTAATAGCAGTAAAGAGGATGGTAAGAAGGTTAGAGCAATGAGAGAATGGGAGTGGGTAGTATCAGGAGTGTATATGTGGAAATGAGTATTTTTCATGTTGGAACAAAATGCATTAAGCCTGCAAAATTATATGGGGAGGCAGCTGATTTGAATTGTCTAGTAAAATGTTTTGGATGCTTTATTCTAGTTGATTATAAATTGGTGTACTGTGCCATTTCCATTGACCAGAACTTGTGGGTCTGAAGTTCTAGTGTGTAGAACAGTAGGATCCACCTGTTATTTGGGACAGAGACTTGAATGAGTAAATGATCTTGTGGTGAAAGTTTCCACATTCTAGTTGTCAGCTACTGTACAGTTGACACAAAACATCAGAACTGACATCAATGGAATGGTGTCTTAACAGCAGGGTGGTGCTGGGGGAGAAACTGGCACTCCTGGAATGTTTTTTTTTCCCCTCCCCTTTTGTTTGTTGTGCCAGTGATAGGAAAGTGCTGACTTCATGTTTACATATGCATATGTATATAATTTTTGGTTTTGTAGAAGGTTTAAACTTCAGCCTTGGGTTTAAAACAAGAATGAAATGTTATGTGTTTCTCTTAGTATTTATTCATCACACTAATCAAGGTGTAATGGCTTCTTCTAATGAAAAATTTATTATTATGCCTTTGGCCATCATTTGTGCATTTTGCAAGTGGTTATTCAAAGGGTAGTAGCAGTTAAAAGAAAATGAGCTTTAAGTTCCTTTATTTGATGAGTTGTTTCTTTCCAATATCGAATTACATGGTATGTTTTCTCAGTGTTTGCAGAAGTATGTGGTGTTTCCAGAGTTGGATTGATACAGATATTTTTAGTAACTGAAGATTAGTTTCAATTACTATTCTTCATCACTGCCATGTTTAGTTGGAACACTTAATGTGAGATTTTGGGAAAGAGGCATGCATCTTAAATCTGTTTGCTCTTGTTTAAACGTGTGTGTGGGCTACATTCTTCGTTATTAACACATTTTGTAAAGTTAGAATGAAAAGCCAAAGAAACACAATACTAGTGATGCTATTTTACTGGGAAAAGTCTATCTTTACTAGGGAAGATGTCAGCGTGGAACTGTTTTGTGCCACTGACTTAAGATCTCAATCCAGAATGACTCAGAACATGCATTTGCAAGAATATTTGATGTTAGTGGTAATGGCAGCCTGAAAAGAATTCTGTCTTAAGTGACCTTTAGATACCTCTGAAACAAACACAGCAGATGCACGTTTTATGAAGATTAGCTGTCCGTATGAGGAGATTAATTTTGATAGGATTCTAGCCTTGACATGTGGCTGTTTATTCCTTTATTTGTGGTTGCATGCTTTTAAGAAACATGTATGCTGCATCCATGTTTTTCATTAAAAGAGAATTGTATTTGAGGATTGTGTTCTCTGTACTGTTTGGTTAAGTCTAAGCAATGGATGTGGCCAAGACAAAAGATTTTGAGGCTCGTTCCCTGTGTGACTGGGCAAAATATAAAAAGGAATATAATGTTCCAGCTCGTTAATATGTTACCATTGTGTGTAAATTCAGAGTGATTAATGACCTTAACTGAAACCATGGGGGGGGAACCCCCAAAACCTAATATTAATTTAAATTTGGTATTTAATTAGAAATGCTATTTTTCTACCAAGTTTTAAATCCCATTTCTCACCATTGCTGATTGTTTGGCTGTAGCTGGTATACAAACACACTGTGCCTGTTTGTAATAACTGACGTGTCAAATGTTCTGACTTCTAAAACTTCAAGAAGATATTAAAAACCTGAGTTGCTTTCTTCCTTCCCAGATTACTGCTTTGAAAAAAAAAAAAGTCTTTAGTTGTTCTGTGTTAAATGATGAATTTTTATCTCTTTTTACTGATGTCTGCAGTTAACCAAAATTCTGGAAAAAATATTCCTTGTGGTCATTTATTTCTATTTGTTTGTCATATTTTCAATGAGTTTTGTTCCCTGATGGCAGTTTGGTTTAGAGGTGTTGATTTTATTTTCTTTTTTTTTCCCCACCTTTGGCTTTAAATGCCTTGGTCCAGTCACTGCTTGGTTTGCAATGCGAGCTTTGGGTAGTAACACCACCCCCAAACCCAATGAAACAGAGAAAACCTGACTCTTAAACAGTAACTCCAAGAAACTTGAAGGTTTAGTTACATGGTTGCATGTATTCTCAGAAGCTTTTGGGAAAAGGAGGAAACCACGGAGTCAGCTCCTAACTCAGTGTCTCCAGCTGTCAGAAAATCTGCTGTTTTGTTGTAACTTCTGCTGTCATGGTTTCTCAGTGCACCCTCACTCTAAAGCCTTTTTTCCTTATTTTTTTTTTTTTTTTAACGTTTCAACTGAACCTATTTGAGAAATAACAAAAAGAAAGAAAAGAAGCATTTGGAAAAGCAATAATCTCTTTATTGAGAAGAGGTCTTCACCTTCAAGTTGTATAATTGCTGGTTTAAGTTCTGCTTTGCACCATGGGAAGCAGTGAAACGCAGTAGAAATTTGTGCAATTTGACTTTATTTGACTAGTGGCCGGAGGGAGGGTAGAAAGACACTTCAAATAATTTGGGCAGCTGGAAAATCCCAGGTAGGTGTAATGCCTCAGATGAAGCTAGAGGTAATAGGAGGTCAAGAAGAGCAGGTAGGGAGAGATTCCAGTGTATGTTAGGAAATGGTTATTATCACCCTTGGGGACTTTAGCTCTTGTTTTGTCCCTTTAGAGATGCCACTAATGCAGTACAGTATAAAAGTGATGTAGGAAACAGAGAACTAAATGGCTGAATCGGGGTGCCCTTCATGGTTGCCTTAGTGGGTAACTGCCTTTCTTCCTGGCAGGAGAAAGCTGTATGTTGCAACTTTCCCTGAACCTATTGAATATGTCTGATCTGGTTGCTCTGCACATTTGCACTTGGTCTGGTACTTCTGGAAACGCTGGATTTACTGCCTGTGCACATAAGGTGTGCTTATAGTTCTTCCTCCGTCTGTGAAGCTCAGGAAAGAGTAGTCAGGAGTAGTCCTCTCTGGTTGCCATCCTTCCAGACCTTTCCTGAGAGCTGGTTGGGTTTATCAATAGAATGAGCTATTCTCTTTTAAATTTAACAAGGTGGTGCTTAAAAGTAATAAGTTCAGTCTAAACTGAACATAAGTAGAAGTATTTCAATGTACAGGTGATTAAGAAGCTTTATCTAAATTAAAAGAACGTCATAAATCTTCCAGGGAGTATACCTAATACAGATTTACTTTTAGTTTCAGTACAAAACGGTTCGATTCATCAAAAGGATGCAGTAAATGATGATGATTTTGAGCCATATCTAAGTAGTCAGACAAATCAGGTAAGTGACTATCGTTTACTATCTTAATGTTGGCGTTCAGCTGCCTTCCAGACTTAATTAATTTTAGGATGTTATTTTTTTAGCATTATGACTTGCTTGAATAAGTGTTGAAATATAATTTTATATTGTATCTTGTTCTTATCATAGGATACCTTAAACAGGTAAAGTCATCTTAATAATTCTTCAAATGATTCAGATAAGAAGCATGCAGTGATGTAGATTACTCCAGTGCTTGTTCTCTGACTTCAGAAAGATGCAGTTACAAGAAATCCAAGGGGGGGGGGAAAAAAGCAAACCTGAAAAACAAAACACAAATCCCAAAACAAACCCCCACGCCTTAAATTTACAATGAAATCGTTGTGTATTCGATGCAGTTCAAAACAAGAGTTTCTTTGAGAAAATACTAGCTGCTTGGACATGATTTCCTTTGAAGATGGTAGAAGTGGCTCACACTTGATGGAATAGCAGATTGAAACATCTGCCAGCAAGTTAAGGACTTATTTTTAGAGCTGTGAATTGTCTCTGTAGTCAAAAGTTAATATTCATCATGTTAAGTTTGGAAGTTGTAGTGGTTTTGAGAGAGGGAGAAAGTGCAAATTATTAGAAGTCTTGGAGTATTTTCCTTGCCTTCCCTTTCTTTTTTTTTTTTTTTACAAATAATACAACATTAAGGAGGCATCGTCTCGAGGATGATAAGGTGCAGTTCCCCAAAACAGCACCAAAAGCCCTATGGAGGCAGTCCTTCAAATCTGTTGGAGCTTTATCTTCTCAAGAAGTAAATGCTGTGATTTCCCAGGAGCCTTGGGAGTGGAATTTGAATTTAGCTGGCAGACTTTATGCTGCTAATATGGATTAAGTAGGGATTGCACTTAATGCCCATATTCAATGGTATGGAAATGTTATGGTTTGTTTGTTGTTCCTCCTGAAACAAACAGGCACCCTTTTCACTGTAACCTTCTGGAGGCTGTCTTCAAATTAAAAGTGACAAATTGACCAAAAAAACCTGAGTTCATCAAACCTTCAAATCATGGTTGCAGTTGTTTTTCTGTATTTATGAAACTACGATCGTTACAACTTTTTTTTTTGGAAGTAACTTGTTTTTTCTTGATACTGTTGACATGGGGGCATTGAAGCCTAGCTCTGTAACTGAGAGTAAAGGCAATATATTACAAAAACGGGGCTCCTTATTGCTTTGAAAAGGTCTCTTGAGGATAAAATGGCCATATCTAACAGCTACCTCGTTCATGTTTTATGCTGGGAGGACTGGTGGAGGTTACAAATATGTTCATATAATCCTTAAAAAAATGTTTTGGACTGTAGTACAGGTTGGGTTTTGTTTTTTTTTTTTTTCCCCTGACCATAATTGTCTATTGCTGATTGTGGTTTTAATTTCTTGCAGAGTAACAGCTACCCACCAATGTCAGACCCATATATGCCTAGTTATTATGCTCCATCCATTGGATTTCCATACTCCTTAGGTGAAGCAGCATGGTCAACTGCAGGCGACCCTCCAATGCCATACTTGACAACTTATGGACAGATGAGTAATGGTGAACACCATTACATACCCGATGGTGTATTTAGTCAACCCGGGGCATTAGGAAATACCCCTCCGTTTCTCGGGCAGCACGGATTTAATTTTTTTCCTGGGAATGCAGACTTCTCTACATGGGGGACAAGTGGATCTCAGGGACAATCAACGCAAAGCTCTGCTTACAGCAGCAGCTATGGCTATCCACCCAGTTCTCTTGGGAGAGCCATAGCAGATGGACAGGCTGGATTTGGCAGCGATACTCTGAGCAAGGTGCCTGGCATTAGCAGCATCGAGCAAGGCATGACCGGACTGAAAATTGGTGGAGATATGACGGCTGCTGTGACAAAAACCGTAGGTTCAGCTCTGAGCAGTACAGGTATGACAAGCATCGCAGCGAACAGCGTGCCCCCGGTTAGCAGTTCAGCGCCTAAACCAACCTCGTGGGCTGCCATCGCAAGGAAGCCTGCTAAACCTCAGCCGAAGCTCAAGCCTAAAGGTAATGTGGGCATCGGGGGCCCTGCTGTACCCCCTCCACCTATAAAACACAACATGAATATTGGAACTTGGGATGACAAAGGGTCAGTGGTAAAAGCCCCCCCAGCCCAGCCAGTACTGCCTCCTCAGACTATAATCCAGCAGCCTCAGCCATTAATTCAACCGCCGCCACTGGTGCAAAGCCAACTGCCTCAACAGCAGCCTCAGCCACAGCAACCACAGCAGCAACAGGGACCTCAGCAGCAGGCCCAGCCTCACCAGTTGCAGCAGCAACAGCTGCAAAACCGCTGGGTGGCTCCTCGTAATCGGGGTGTGGGCTTCAGCCAGAACAACGGAGCTGGCAGCGAGAACTTTGGTTTAGGTGTTGTATCCGTCAGCTCCTCACCTTCTGGTGTGGAGGTGCACCCAGTGCTGGAGAAACTAAAGGCCATAAACAACTACAATCCCAAAGACTTCGATTGGAATCTGAAGAACGGACGTGTGTTTATAATCAAAAGTTATTCAGAGGACGATATTCATCGCTCCATTAAGTACTCTATCTGGTGTAGTACTGAACATGGTAATAAGCGCTTGGATGCTGCTTACCGGTCCCTGAACGGAAAAGGCCCGCTCTATTTACTCTTCAGCGTGAATGGCAGTGGACACTTTTGTGGAGTGGCTGAGATGAAGTCTGTTGTGGACTACAATGCGTACGCCGGTGTCTGGTCTCAGGATAAGTGGAAGGGGAAGTTTGACGTCAAATGGATCTTTGTCAAAGACGTTCCCAACAACCAACTGCGGCATATTCGCTTGGAAAACAACGACAACAAACCGGTTACCAATTCGAGGGACACTCAAGAGGTACCCCTAGAAAAAGCCAAGCAAGTGCTTAAAATAATTGCTACTTTCAAGCATACCACCTCAATCTTTGATGACTTTGCACATTATGAGAAGCGTCAAGAGGAGGAGGAAGCCATGCGTAGGGTAAGAAATCAGTGTCGTTCTAGTAGCTCTCCTGTTGTTTTTTCTACATTCAGAAGCCTTGTTTTTCATGCAGTCGGAGGGGTGTGAATGAGAAAGTGGTGCTTTTTTTACCCAAGGTGTCTGTATTTGATATAACTAGTTTTCAATGAAAAAAATTTAACTTCTTCTAACTTGTTTTGTTAACACGGACGTGTGTTTAACCGCAACGGTAACACAGACCCGTGTAAGCAACCTTCTGACGTGGCCCGAGCAGGAGCTGGGGAGGGGGACGAAGGGGGGAAAAACAGGCAGAGCACACCACCACACATTTTCCACTCTTCAAGGTAAAGAAAACCAGAATTGAGTGTATTATCTGTAACTGGAGACTCCTAGTTTAGATCTTTTACAGTTTCTGGAATTCGCAAAAAGGACCTGCGTTAACAGGAGAAGCTTATTTTTGTTTAACACAGTGTTTCATCAAAGCAGAATTTGAATTGAAATCTTAACAGCACGATTCCTGTGAAAAGCGGGTTTTCTCCTTGATTGAGTGACTTTCGTCCAGTTGTGAAACACAGAAGTGATACAGCGATGGCTTGTACAGCGTCAGAATCGGTTTTTTGACATTTCTGACTGCGTTTCCAAAAAAAAAGAGAGTAATGTTTAGTTAATTTCCGTGAAGAACGGTCCAGGTATGATAAATCTGTAGAGAAACCATTAGTTTTGGAGGTATTTCAGCAAAACCAGACAAGGGGAAAAGGCATTTAAGCTGTTCTGTAGCACTTATCTACTTTGTCTTGTCCGCACTCTCCCTACTAGTAACACTTGTGTTCACCTTTAGCCACAATATTTACTTTTGCTATATTTATTTTCTTTCCAGGCTTGCTAGTAACTGTAAATAAATGGCTTTTCTCCTGGTTAGCAACCAGTTAGATGACGGGCAACTAGTCACAAATGAGTTTGGCGGTAGCGCTCTCGGTTCACCCAGTCACACCACCTACTGAATGAAAAACCCCCAAAGTCTAGGGTTTATGCTAATTAGAGGCCTTGTGAGATGTAGAGGTCCTGAATTTGCTCACTTCCTGAAGCTGCCACAATTCTGGCTGCATAAGAATTTCCAGTGCTCTGTAGGCTCCGTGCCTCTCTCAGGTTTACAGGCCTGCAGTGTTTCCACCCCTCTTGCAGGTTCCGAATCCTTCAACACAAGCTTTGCATCTCCCACAGACTGGTGTTGCACGTTGCCAAAATCAATTTGGTAGTTTTATTGCACAGCTCTGCAATAAATTGTTATGTTGGAAGTGTTTTATTGTTTTGGAGACAAGATGAATAACCCTGTTGGGCACGTAATGCCTTTCAAAAAAATTATTATTATTTTTTTTTTCTAAAAAGAAAATGTAATGTGCTCTAAACCAGTGTTGTTACTCGTGTGCCATCTTGATGATGGGAGGATGGGCTGCATTCTTAACTGGTCATAGAATGGTTAGAGGTGGAAGGGACCTTAAAGATCATGGAGTTCCACACCCCTGCCCTGGGCAGGGACACCTCCCACCAGACCAGGTTGCTCAAAGCCCCATCCAGCCTGGTCTTGAACCCCTCCAGGGATGGGGCAGCCACAGCTTCTCTGGGCAGCCTCTTCCAGTGTCTCACCACCCTCACAGCAAAGACTTTCTTTCTGGTATTCAATCTAAACCTTCTCCTCTTCCGATTTAAAGCCATTACCCCTTGTCCTGTCACTACCCTTCCTGACAAAGAGTCCCTCTCCAGCTCTCCTGTAGCTCCCTTCAGGTACTGGAAGGCTGCTCTAAGGTCTCCCTGGAGCCTTCTCTTCTCCAGGCTGAAAAACCCCAGCTCTCTTAGCCTGTCCTCATAGGAGAGGTGCTCCAACCCTCTGAGCATCTTTGTGTCCCTCCTCTGGACCCACTCCAACAGTTCCATGTTCTTTCTATGTTGAGGACTCCAGAGCTGGACACAGTACTCAATAAAATATAAGTAATACTCAATGTAAGGGGAAACTGTAGACTTTTTCAGGCTTTAGTACAACTTCACGGTGATTTTGGTAATGGTTTAGAAGGACTGTTACTATGTTTCTCTGTAGCCTTTGTGTTTCAGTATTTTCTTAATTTTTGATAATTTAAGACACTTTGCAAAAAACTGGTTTCCTTCAAAAGTATCTCCTTTTGTGGAAAAGACAACATAATAAAAAGAGTCATAATTCAGACATGCCAAGGCAGCTCAGGAAGGTGATGTGTTTTATTTGTGGCTTTGTTCCCTCTGTAGTAGATGAAAGCCATGAAATGTAATGGCGGGGGGGAAACTAGATTATTGGTAGTGTTTCCGTGTATGCTAAACCTGAAATTCAAAATACTCAATTCAGCATTTAATGAGTCTGGAACTAGATGACTGGTTATGCATATTTGTGTGATAACGTAACATTGCTGTTTCCTTCAACGTCTTCAGGGAGATGTTCAGTATCAGTTTGACTGAAGTACTGAGCTCTGCGTTTCTCTGTTAAGTTACTGCTCCCAGTACTATGGGACACTGGAACAGGCTGCCCAGGGAGGTGGTCGAGTCCCCATCCCTGAGTGTGTTTCAGAGTCATTTAGCTGTGGTGTTGGGGGATATGGTGTAGGGGAGGACTCTGCAGGGTAGGACAGATGGTTGGACTCGATGATCCCAAGGGTCTCTTCCAACCTGAGTGATTCTATGGGGAAAAAAAATGTACTTGTCACGGTACTTGCATAATAGGCATTGATTCTTCTACAGCATCACACAAATTGATTTTGTGACAAATAAAAAGACATCGAGGCCCTGGAACGTGTCCAGAGAAGGGCAACAAAACTGGTGAGGGGTCTGGAACACAAGTCCTGTGAGGAACGGCTGAGGGAGCTGGGGTTGTTTAGTCTGGAGAAGAGGAGGCTCAGGGGAGACCTCATCCCACTCTACAAATTCCCGAAGGGAGGTTGTAAAGACGAGGGGGTCGGCCTCTTCTCCCAGATAACTAATGATAGAACTCGAGGGAATGGCCACAAGTTGCCCCAGGGGAGATTTAGATGAGATATCAGGAAAACCTTTTTCTCCCAAAGAGTGGTCAGGCCCTGGAATGGGCCTGCCCAGGGAGGTGGTGGAGTCACCGTCCCTGGGGGTGTTCAAGAAGTGTCTGGACGAGGTGCTACAAGACATGATGTGGGTCGAGTGGGTAGAGTTGGTGATAGGAGGACGGTTGGACTAGATGATCTTGTAGGTCCTTTCCAAATTTGTGTTTCTATGATTCTATGAAATTATAAAAAATGACTTCAGAACTGCCTATCCAGGTATGAGGCTTTATCTTTGTAGGTGTATTTGAGATATGCCTTAAGTAAATGAATATGTAGTTAAAAACGTAAGCAGGCCAACTTAAACTAATGACAGCTACTGAGGGCTCTTCTTTTTCATTGTGTTATGATTGAGTGCTGATGGTAAACATTTAAGTTTCTTCTTTTACTGTACAGTGCACAAACTGCCTGTCTTTAAATTGTAAACGTGGACTTGTTAACCCTCTTATGATTCAAGAATAGTTTGGAAGTGCAACAATTAGTATGGTAAGCTCTGGTTTGTGGTTAATTGAGTAATCCTTTGTTACCTAGTGCCAGCTAGGCTTTTGTGGAGCTGTATTTAAATTACTGCACTTTCTAATACCAGTAGAGCTGTGTAAATTGAGCTCCCCCATTTTCTGTGGTAGCTTTGGCAATCACTTTTTCCCGTGTTTCTGTCACAAAAAAAAAATGATGTGCTTATTGCTGGTAATAAAATATTAAATGCATCAAGTAGCAGTAGTCACTTACGTGTTCCTTAAAGTTAATGTTTTGTTGCTGCCTCAGTGGTAACAAACTTCCATACAGCCTGTGATCTAAGCACAGTAAACAGCATGTGATTTATGGTTTTAATTTACTTTATAACTATTCATCATTCCAGTTAACTTATTGTAAAATAATTGGCTGTAAAAGTTTAGTCTTAACAACTCAGGGAGATCAATAATTAATTTCCAATATGACCTAGTGGTATGCTTTATCAAAATATGGCTGTATACTTATAAAAGTGCAATGAGCAGTCTGTGATTCACCTGAAACTTCTGTAACTTTGCCATTTGATAAAGGTTACTGCAAATGTCTTTGTGTAAGTCTCTTTAAGTGTAAATATTAAAGCTCTAGTGGCTACCACAGTTTGATGTAACCCAGTCTGAGTGAGGTGTCTTCAGAAGGGGTTGGAAGCAAATTTCTGCAGTAATCAATCACATTTTTCTTAAGGCTCAGGTTGCAGTGTCCTCTTTTAAACAAACAAATACTGTGATCTTTCACCAAAGCAGCAAAGAAATCAGGGATGTTTTGTGTGATTTCTGTCAGTAGTGTACTGAAATCTGAAATTGTATTAGTCCTTAGTTTGAGCTGCTGCTTCATGGTGTAAAAGTGCCTATTTGTGTGCCAGTTATTTCAAACCACGTTTGATCATATTACAACAGAAAGCAGTAGCAATGAGATCTAGAACATGGAAGAGAATTCTTAAAATACACCATTTAAGAGCATGTAATTAAATAAAATAAATAATTGGTGTTAGTAGCTATGTGCCTGATCTCCAGTAAATACATGCATCGAAATTAAGTGTGGCTCTGATTAAAAACGTTGTTGGTGGTGGCTTGTTAACCTGCAGTTACCTGTTGTCCTGGGACTTCTTTCTGGTGCTTTTTAGCGCAGAATTCCACTTTTGGGACATACATTGGAAAAAAGATCAGGGTTCCACGTAACTGTAGAATGCTTTAAATAGTTTTCTTAGTTAAGTAGTTCAGGAAAAAAAATAAATTAATTTCCATCCATAGGAGAAGACAGAGGAATTCAGTGTATTGGTCTATATCAAATCTGCATTTGGAATTTTTACTGTTCAGCAAGCCTTTAAATGGCAGGTAAATAAGCATTTAAAAAGCTATACTGTTCATCTTGTAATTGGAATGCTGATATAGCTAAAGTTTCTAACTCCCAAAAGGAGTAATTTCATTTCCCCCCCCCTCCCCATTTTGATGCTAACTTAACTTCTGTTTCTTTGAGAGCTCATAATCAGGTTGTGGCGTTAAGCAGCCTAACTCCTTTCCCCTCTGGGACATTGCTGACTTTGTGCTTTATTTGATATTTCTTCAAAATATCTAATGGGAAGGAGGGAAGTGAGAAGACATCCATTAAGGGTGAAATGTAGAGACTCCCTCCTCTTCCTCTTACCCCTGCCCCGATACATCCCCAGTCTTTGTACAAGTCAAGGAAAAGAGGTAGTTTTCCAACATCTTTAATTTAAATAATAGCTGTAGCAGACAACTTTTTAAAAATAGTGTATTTGCACCTAAAAGAGGTTCAAAACAGTCAGTAAAACCAGGTTATCTAGTATCTTCTGAGAAACTTGTGCATTTCCTGTATGCTTTTGATGCTGTTTCATGGGCCATTATTTCAGAATTTCCTTGAACTTGATGTTTATCTACAATTTCACCTGTAGAAATGAAAATGATACTGCAGGTCTCATGTCTAAGAAAAAACCAACGCGGTCAGAAAGTAGAAGCAGAAGATGCTTTTTTGATCTCTTGATGATCGTGAGATGAGTATCTACCCCTGGCCTCAGGAGGAGGAGATTATTTGGAGATGGAATATAATTTTATACATACTGATCCAGAATTCTCATCACGTGCACTGATTTACCGTGTTTTTGATTTGCTTTAGCATCTTTAGTCTTTTGGAGATGGTTAAAAATGACCTGAAAAGTCTCTTGTAGACCCGTGGATTTCAACTGTGCTGGTTTTCGGTGGAGTCAATGGTTCGTTCCTGTTCAGAGTTTATTAGAGGATGGGGGTAGCATCGAGAGGTCTCGATGTTAAAATATGGTATGGTATCGAGCAACTGTGTAAGAGTTGGAGCAGTGGTGTGGCCCTGCCTTCCTCTGGTAAGGGACAAGAAGCTGCAACAGGGGAGGTGCAATATTGGACTGTGAATGAAAGAGAAGGGATGTAATTAAATTCCCAGGCGGTTTTAGTTTATAGCGACACTTAACCTGGGTCTTGTCGCGTTTTTCTTCTCGGTTTGAAATTCCTACCTGCGAAATCAAGCCCACAGAGTCCTTCTTGCAGAGTGGATTTAAATTCTCTGCCTCGAGTACTCGAAAGACCAATTTCTCCTGTAAAATAGGGACCCCTGTTGGAAGAGCCAGGAACATCAACCAAATGGTTTCTCTTTAATGCTCAAGAGACCGCTTATTTTTGGACCCTAATTCTCCAGTGTTCTTAAATATGAAGGTAGTTGCCTAAGACAAGGCTTCAAACTTGAGTTAAGATGGATTTGTGGCATCTCTACCTTTTCTGTATGCTGTGTCTTGAAGTTGGGGGTTTTTAAAGTAAAGGAGTAATTCTAAATCTCTCCTTCCAGAGCAAAAGCAGTACCTGGGGTATACAGGAATAGCCATTAAAATTCATGCCTTCTGCTTCCTGCTCTGTCTCCTCAGATTGGAGTGCTCTATTCAGAACAAATTGTCTAGAACCGGTGCTTTTCCCGTGGTTTTCAGGGAAGAAGTATTCCTGCGTGTTATGCGGGAGTCACAACCTGCCTGACTCTCCACGCAGTACCTCAGCCTTGCTTCACTGATCCGTGCCAGCCAGGAGCTAGTTAGCAGAAACCAGGGTGAAGACTGCTGGAGCTGCTTTGCTGGGAAAAATGAAAAGGCACTTTAAAACCATCCAGATCTTGAGCATCTAGTAAAGCTGTTCCTGTAGATTCGGTTGAACTAGGATTGATTGTATCGGAATGGATTGGATTTAACCTTGGGATTCATCCAGTGGAAACGACCTACTACAAGAATTTGTATCAGATGATGAGCTGTTTGAGCCCAATTCTTTGTGAGCACCTTTTCAAAGGGCTGACAGTGTTCTTAATATTGACAGGTAATTATTGTTTTGCTTCTGTACCTAGGGATTATAGCCAGTTGTGAAAAAGTGAACATAAACTTGCGTGTCCACTCTCACATGGAATATAGTGAGCAATCAAGCTAAAACAGGTTTGTGTTTCTTCATGGCAGACTGGAATTTGAGTTACATAGGAGCAAAGAGCATGAGCTGTGAAGCTCAAAGTAAAAATTGTCTGGGAAACTGTTCCCCAGCGTGTTTTGTAGGCAGTGGATGTCACTTCCAATCCCAGGCTACTATAGATTTCTTAGAGCAATTAAATAAGGTCCTGTTGTTGATGCCCACGGGCATCTGAGAAAATCTAACAAAGGTGTCAGAGTCATCTTTCTGTTCCTTGTGTTGGGACAGTGATAATCACTGAGTGCAGTTTCCATAGGGGGTAGTTAGAAGTCAACCTGTTGACAGTCTTCAAAAGCCACTGTTACACTGTGAGCATTGGTAACAAACACTGAAGATCTAGAAACTTGGGTGCTTTGGGTTCTTCTTGGTTTGGGTGAGTTTTCTTTCCTCTTTTTTTTCCCCTCTTTCTTTTTAATGATCTTGCTGAAATGTAGCTAATTAAAATCTGCTATTTCAGTGTGTAACGAAGCGCAGCACTGAAAAGAAGCGCTTACTGCTTGTAGTTAGAATTGGCCAATCCATCATGGGAAGAACCCACCTGGGAAAACAAGAGTGAAAGGGCTTTTCTGGCTCGGGGAGTTCAAGGTTGGTTTCTGCAGAGCCTTTCCTTGCCATGTCTCATCACATGGCATCTGTAGAGCAGTTCGCTTTCATTCCCCACCTCTGCCTTCGAAATGTTTGTACCCTCTTAGTTGGTGTAGTGTGTATTACACATGTAGGGTTACATGCTCTGGCCGTGTTCCACTGACAACACAAGTCTGCTCAAATTTGAATTTATTTACCTTTTTTACCATAACTAACTCATTCAAGATTTTAACCTGTCGCAGTGTGTGTTTCGGAGGTTGAAATAAGTAGAACGCCATCAAGACTAATAGGAAGAATAAATAAAGGAGAAGGCTAGCTCCCATAGTCATTCAGACGTAATATTTATACGCTTGAAAGCCTTATTTACTGTCTGGAGTTCAGATAGTCTGCAGCAGCAGGGTCTCAGATGAGTATTAATTCATAAAGCTTACCAGGAGAAGGAACTGCTCTGGAGTTGTAAAACATCATTTAAACTTCCTGTGTTAACTTTGATTTTTTTATTTTTATTGTTTTTTAAATTTGTTCCTTGTAGTTTTCATGTTGGGATAAGGAATAGGAGAAAACAACTGTTTAGGGAGAGCATGGCATCTCCACAGGAAAGATTTCCTGCTCCTTTTAAGGCTTCTAGAGTTCCTTCCCTCACATCTTCCCAGAAGTGCTTCTCAGAAAAATATATTTGATTTTATTTGGGTTTTTTTTTAATCTGTTTTTAAGGCAATACCTCTCTTCGGGAGATTTACCCTCTTCAGTTTGGAATTCAAGAGGGGGAAATTAAAAAAGGACCTTTCTCTTACCCGGTTTCTCAGGTTTCGGGACTGTAGTTCGTTAGCAGCCCGTGAGATCCTTGTCTCAAAGGGAGTAAACTCCTCCTTCGAGCATTTCTCAGTGTTTTTTTTCTCGGGTTATCTGTTTTTCAGCGTGGTTTTGGAGCACTGAGGTCAGCGTTTGCGCTGCCGTAGCTGTAACGGGTCACCGGGACGCGACAAGCTGCAGGCTTACGGCTGATGCCATTAGTTAATTGAGATCTGACGAACTTCGCTGTGGCTTCTTCTCCCCACCTCTACAGCTGTCTGTTCCCCCTCTGCCAGGTGTTTCTGCCCACGCAGCGGAGCTGGCAGAGCAGAGGTCTTGACGTGTTCTCTTCCATGGCAGGCGAGAAGGGCTTTCTCAGCCCGAAGATTAAATCGCAGTTTGCAGTGAAACATCCGAGGCGAGCTCCGCGTTCCCTTCTGAAGCCCCCGTGGAAAAACCCTGCCTCCTGGGAGAAGGGCACAGCAGCCAGCTTCAGGCTTGAACGCTTTAAACGTTGCAGTAAGGTGCAAAAGTTTGGCAGAATTTCCTGGTGGATTTTTTGTGGTTCGGTTTTTTGATCCGAGGACGGGTGAGAGCGTGTGTGGGAACTCTGCAATTTGCCGTTTGCAATCCCGGGTGGCTTTCAAAATGGACACCTTGAAACACCCACATTTGCAACTGCTATAAAAAACAAACCCCAAAAGTCTTCTTTCAGGTCTACTTTCACTCACCTTGAACTTCACTTGCTGGGACCATGGTGGGGGGGGGACGGAAAATAGCCGAGGACTGTGGTAGCTTGTTCTTCTTACGCTGCCATTTATACTTTTTACCACTAAAAATGAGGCTTTTTAATTTCCATTCCTCTTTTTTTTTGACAAATCCAGCAGTCAGTGTTCTGTGCATCTCAATGGTTTCAAGTCTGATCAGGAAATGGTTTTGTTGTGTTGAATTTTGAAATTCTGATAGCACAGGGGTTTAATTGAATCTGGGGAATAAATAACATTACAGCTACTTTTTAGCAGGGGATCATTCTATTAATGCCCCGAGTTCAGAGATGGGAAATTTGGGAGTAAATCAGCCTCACGCTTCAGACCAAGTTAATTCCATATTTTTGTTTGCCTTAGATCAAAGTGTGTTTCTGAGGCCCATATGCTTTTAGGTTTGCCTTCGTTTGGTTTTGTCAGTTTGTGTGGAAAGTTATTTACATGGTCTGTAGCGGGCTGGTACCCTTAACCAGCCAGTGCATTCCCACACTCCTCTAATTCAAATGGCATTTAATTAGTACGTCCTGCTCATCAACTCAGGACATGGACCTGTTGCAACGGGCCCATCAGAGGGCCACAGAGGTGATCAGAGGGCTCTCCTATGAGGACAGGCTGAGGGAGTTGGGGTTGTTCAGCCTGGAGAAAAGAAGGCTTTGGGAAGACCTTAAAGAGCCCGTTCCAGTGCCTAAAGGGGGATGCAGGAGAGGTGGGGACGGACTCTTGATCAAGGAGTGGAGTGATAGGATGAGGGATAGTTGTTTTAAATTGAAAGAGGGGAGATATAGATTAGATTCTAGAAAGAAATTCTTTGCTGTGAGGGTGGTGAGACACTGGAAGGGGTTGCCCAGAGAAGCTGTGGCTGCCCCATCCCTGGAGGTGTTCAAGGCCAGGCTGGATGGGGCTTGGAGCAACCTGGTCTGATGGGAGGTGTCCCTGCCCATGGCAGGGGGGTTGGAAATTGATGATCTTTAAGGTTCCTTCCAACCTAAACCGTTCTCTGATTCAGTCTATACTGGTTTGTCTGTAATCACTGTTTATGCAAAACCAAACAAGAGCCACCCAAAGAACCAGAGGAGGAGTACTCCTTGAGCCAGGAAGGGGCAGTGGCAGTGAGTGTGATCTGACCTGGAGCTTTATGTCTTGTGGTAGTTTGCTTCTGAGCGCAATGCCACTACCTGCGTTTCAAATAAGTCTGGCTTTCCCTCTGTTTTGCTGTTCAGAACGGCAGGTGTCACTGACACCAATACCTGAAGAACGTACTGTTCACTTGCATTGAAAAATGTCAAGTTTGTATGTCTGCTTTGGGTAGTTAAATATAAATGTAATAATGTTTAACTTTGAGGCTCCAGGCAGAGTGCACTGCCGTTTGAAGCCTTTTTCTTCTGTAGAACTCAAAATGCACTCGAAATCTGTAGCAGCTCCTTCATTACACCCATTGGAAGCAGGTTGTCGGGATATTCCCTTTCCACTTGGAATTGTTGTGAAAGAAAATGCGTTTTGAGTTCAGGGGCCTCACAAAGCACGAGGTCGGTCAGTTTATGGTGCAGCAGTTTCCAGTGCAGACAGAGGTTTTCTAGGCAGCTTGGCTCAGGGCTCCTGTATGTGATACTTGCAGATGGACAGGAACTGATGATTTTTATTTGTCTGTAGGTAGCATTTAAAATTGTTAAAATACCGATATTTCATTATTTAACACGGCAGTTTCATAGGCTGCTGCTTAATATCACTGTAGTGGGGTTTTTTTTCAGCACTTTGTGCAGTGCTTTCAGCTGAAGTCTGCTAATAGCAGAGGAATAATCTGAGATGAGCGTGAGCAGGCTATTTTTGAATGTCTTACACACACAGCGAGGCATGAGGCCAGTGATCATCTGGTTTCAGCCTAGATGTGCATTGTTAACACAGAAGTTTGATAGCATCAGTCATTAATACAATCTCACGTTTCATAAACCAGTATCTTACTATGCAAGCATCAGTCACCTCTCTTTTGAGGGAGGAAAAGGTGATTTCTGGCAGAAGAGTGCAGCTATTGCTCTTGCTTTAAATGTACTGAACTTCTGCCCTTGAGAATGTAGAACCGTAGCCACAGAGTTGCTTATTGTGACCAAGAAACCTCCGCGAGCTTTACTTTCTAAGTGGAGCTTTCCTCTTGAAGGCCTGTCCTGGAGAGGAGTAGATCATCAGCTGTACTCTTTAACAACCAGCATAAATGCTATGTGCCCTTTTCTTTCATTACTTTTGGAACGTACTTGCCTTTAATTGGCTTCACGTGCCAGTTCACGCTCTTCCTAAATAATTTCTAGCATAATAAAGTTTCAGCGTGGCATCAGAGTGGCTTTGAAATCATTGTTCAAATGCCTCCTGGTTTATTTTGGTTTTCCCTGCTATGTTTATGTTCCATTTATAACATGTTGTGTAATGCAATAATAATAAAAATACTGGAAATTAGGGTTTTTATTCCATTTTAAATGGGGGAGAAGAACCTACACCAGGAAGGTGTTATAAAGCATTTACATAACGTGCCCCGTTGCGCACATTTAAGAAAGGAAATGCTATTGGAAGATAAAATCTTTGGTTTGAGTCAAACTGTAGTGTCTTTTTACAGTCTAGAATATGTGTAACGGAGGCAACGACATACAGTTCATTTTTTTTTTTAATTATTCTTTTCTTGGAGATTAGTCATAATGTCCAAGTGTATGGTTATCTTTAACAAAGCAGAGAAAATGGAGAACAATGATCAAGCACTGAAAGTGCAAAGTACTGTGTTAGACGTGTAACACGGCACAACTTGTTAGTCCCTGGTGCAATTAGTATTTTAGCCCTTAAGCGTATGATTTTGGTTTACTGGGGTTTCTATTACACAGATGACACCACACCCTTGGTTCCTTCATACCAAACTCAGCGTCTCGTGCTGCTGCTGCTGCGAGGGCTTTGTGGGGAACGTGGTCTTGTCTCCAACTCAGTGAGGGCTTTTCCCAGCCATTCTTAACCTCGCTGGTTTTGTATTTTGTTATTAAAAGTAATTTCTTTTTTTTTATAAAGAAAAAAAAAAGTATGCATGGCTTTTTCTCTGTGTCTGAGTGCTCTGTTTGTATGGAGGAGGAGGTACTGGGCCAACATCTTCCTTTACCTTTTGTTGCCCACTGAAACACATTATTATGGTGGGATTTGAAGGAGATACTTGGGAATATGATCTTGACTTTTTCAGGGATATAATGGATGGAGAGTAAAATACTTAATTATTCATGCAGAGCTAAGCAGAAGATTTAAGATACATCTCCTGCCTTGTTTGTAGGTCCCTTGCTCTCCTTACTCAGTTCGTTTTGTGCAATATATTTTATTAGAAGTGATTTAAAAGTAACATTATAAAAGCTTATATTTTTGATAGCTGGTTTCTTTTGGAACGTACTTGCCTTTTCGTTTGATGTATACTTCTGTGTTTCTTTTTAAGAGGTGGACTTGAATTAGATATTTCATATTCCTGAAAAACGTGAAACTTTTTCCTTGAAAGCTTGTTGCCTGGTTTAGAGAGATTGCAAGAAATGCAACTGCTCTAATGAGAGTAAAGCAGATAATGTTGAACTGTGTGTATTAACGTGATTTTCCTTTCTGTTTCTGTTTTTTTTTGTTTGTTTTTTCAGGAGAGAAATAGAAACAAACAATAACTATATGGAGATGTCCTGCTAGAATTACAACACTAATGATGTAGACTCTGGAAATGCCTAATATGTCTAAGAAGACGTTATTAAAGCTTTTTTCTGCTTAAGGTGACATCTTTGAACACTTTAACACAAAATTGACTCTTCTTGTAATGGTTCTCATCAGTGCATCTGCCCTTATACTCTCTCACCAAACACACTTGAGAACTGTACCTTCGTCAAGCACTTTCTGTCCTGAAGCTTTTACCAGTATCTGCTGTCTTTTGTATTTATGCATCCTAGCTAAGGCACAGGAGACAGAACGAATGCAAGGATTCATTAACTCTTTGAATTTGTTAAATACTAACATTTAACCATTAGAAGTGGTTCAATGATGTGAGATTCACATTGCTTCGACTTAATTTTTTTTTTTTCTTCTTTGTTGTAGTTTTTTTTAATTGTCAGTTTTTAGCTATTCAACAGATTAAAAGCAAATCATGCCATATTTAGTCCTGGAGTAAAACTCAAGTCTAAATGTTCATGTGAAAATTATTGTAGTAATCTTTTAATATGGCAAAGCAACTTTAAGCTGCAGTTTAGCCAAATGAAACGTAACATAAAATTATATTAGAATGACATTTCCCTTGTTTCAAACTGTTTGGTGTAAGAGAATATTAATATGCAGCTTGGTGGACACCACCAGTTAATGCACATTTCTTTATTATTTTTTTTTTTCCTGTAACATGTATACTGAAAAAAAGTGCATTTGTCTGAGGAACTGTTTGTTTGCTACCACTCAATGAATCTCAGTTTTGAGTAAATGTACCTCAGTCTAAATCAGACTTTTTATGACCTTTATAACTACATTTAAAATAATCTTTAATTCCTATTTCTGGGTGTTTGCAAGCCTGACAGATTGCTATCATGAAAGTGAAAATTTACTCCTCTAGGTGATTCACTAGCTAAATAAACATAATTCTTGTTTAGCAAGCATATACTCTGTTTCTCAAATTTTTATTTTTATTTTTTTTGTTTCACTGTCCCAACATCCAGGTGCTTTTTCCCCTATTTGAAAATATTTTGAGAGAAATACTTTGATCCACGGAGATGACATTCATAGCCAGGTTAATGTGATTTTCTTTTTTTGTGTCAGAACCGGGCAACAGGAATTGTAGAATACGTCTTAAACTGGGTAATTCCATAGTAGTTTTTAACTCCTAAAAATGACATTTTCTGTTTCAGTTTATATGGCAACCCATTCTGTCTGCTGGAAGAGAATATTTAAAATAAAAGCAGTGAAGCGGGTGTATTGACTGTACAAAATACTGAACAGCCTGTACCAAACTCCAGGGATAGCTTTCTCTTTTTAGAACAGCAATGTAGAAGTCAGATACGTTATAGCTTAAAATAGCGATACCGCATATTATTTGACCGTGTCTCATGTCTTACTGTCCAACACAGATGTTTATATTGTGTTTCGAATCCTCCACTTACCAGATTCCAGCAATCCAAAGTTCTGGAGTTTTAAGTGGCAAAGGTTTGGTTTGGATACAACCTGTTTTGCCGTATTTTGCTTTCTCTCTTCTTAAGCCCCTTCCCCTCTTCGAACCTTGCAGACACAAAAAGTTCAGCGCACGCTTGTTTCTTGCTCGTTATTTAAAAGGTTGTTTGACACTTGTGGAGTTGCAGATACTAATTGTAATATTTAACTACCAGCTTCCTGGAAGCTCGAAAGGGAAGCTGCTCCCGTATTTTTGAGAGGAGAAGCGATCTGGCTGAGAGGCAGATGTGTAAGGAATAGCAAGTGGAGTAAGAGAGGGATAAGCCTATTGTAGAGGAGACTAGGAGATGAGGATTTTAAGCCCAAACCCTGTGAAATCTGGCTTCAGCCCAAAAATTGCCGCTTCCGTGCATTTCTGTTTCTCACTAACAGGTTTTATAGCCACTTGTTTCCCCTCTGTTGGCTGATTTATGGATTACTGCCTATTGTTCCAACTGTCATCGATCAGTTGAAGTGGCAAAGGTCAATGTTGTGAGTCCAAAGAACGTAGTCCTTCTGATGATCCTTCAAGGGATCAGCATGTTTCTGCTTCTTCGTTGCGAAAATACCTTATGAAAATGCACAAAAGTTTCCAGTTAAAAGAAAGCTGCTGTTACGAGTCAGGCATTCAGGAACTGATTGCATGTGCAACCTTAGTTTGCTTCCACTGCAATATTCATATTTTTGCAGGCTTTGTTAATATTTCCTGCTCTGCTCCTTGCCTCTTTTATTCTAATAGCATGAGCGTTGCTCTTGGATCGAATCAGGTTTAGTATAAAGTGGGTTCCTTGCTCTGTTGCAGACTTTGAAAGCTTGGAAAATGAGAGAGGACTGCGAGAGAAGGAGGTGGTCACATTTAGAGAGCTGTGACAGTTCTTACACTGTTCCAGGATCGTTAGCAAATCTACAAATAGAAGGGTTTCATTGCTGATGGTGTTAGTCATGTTGCGACCGATTTGCCGACTGCTGAGAGTTTAGTACGTGCAGCTGAAATTAAAAGGAATTTTATGTGCATATAAAGTACTGTAAAAATAGTATATACCATTGTAAAATCAGCTATGGAGTGCTGTACTAGTTAATGGACATGTGAAACTTCTAGCCTTCACCTTCCTCATGCACGAGTTCTTTTCCTCCAGAAAGAGAAGGAATGGTGCTTAATATCTCAAATAAATGTAGAAATACATTTTTTTTTTCGGGGGTCTGATTTTTTTTTTTTCCAATACAGTGAAGTTGTTGCAATGGCTGCTTGCCAACGGAGGAGTCGGTGGAACCCCTTTTCTCTTCCTGAGGCCTCCTCCTTTGTGTCAGCATTTGTTGTCCCGTGATCCATACTCAGCCAGTTCGAGACACTTTCTGCTGGTCAAACAAGCAGCTCTTTTGTGAGGTTGAACCTTCTGAAGGGAGATGGTGGGAGGGGAAGGAAGGAGATTTATCCTATCGGAATCAGGTAACCACCGCTGAATAGGCTCAGCTGTACCCACACACCAATGGGTTGGTGAACCAGAGTTGCAGCAGAATTATTAAAACTGGAAAAGGCCTCCCAAGACAAAAAAAAAGAGTAAATTCTGTGGTCAGTGTAAGATCTTGGTAGTGTACAGTGAGGTATGATGGTATCAGGCACGTTTATTGATACCAGGAGGAGGGGAGAAGTGATGAGTATAGTTGGACTCAATGATCCCGGAGGTCCCTTCCAACCATGAAGATTCTGAGTATTTTCCACGTCGACCAATTTTTCCACTTCGAAGAGACCTGAGGATTCAGATTTAAAAAAAAAAATAAAAAGGTACTGCTGAAAGGCTCATCCTCCCAACAAAAGTGCAAATTAAAGTTGTATCAGCTTTGCTAACCTTGGAGCCTCTCTTGATTTTTGTAATATCAGCATCTTTAACGTAGGGTTTTTTTGGTATTTGACAAGAAATAACTCCTGTCAGTGGAATGCTCAAGTTGCTGGCTTAAGGAAAACACGGGCATTACTTCATCTTGAGGGACTTGGATTGGGGGGGAAAAAAAAACTCGATACCCGCAACTAGACAAATTTCACTGCTTCATGCCTTTTGCTATTTGAGGCTTAATTTATCAAATGCTCACTTCTATACATCCTCTTGCTCTGTTTTCTTCTTTTTTGGATGCTCTGGCAGTTTCATAATGCACTGTCTGCGAAATTTAGATGCAAAGGCCGCTTGCCAGAAAGATTCTCGTCCCAGACCAATCGGTGGCACCAAACAAAAGCTAACGTTGAGCCCTTGCTCAAGTGCAAATACCTTAATACTTAGGAGAAAGCATCTTAAATGTTTGTCACTGTTCAGTCAAAGTTTGGTTTTGAAGCGCTTTCTACATCACAGGAGAATTCACACACTTGAAATGTACTCCTTACAAACGGAGTTATAAACACACTGCTTTGGAGTTACAGGTATCAGTGCATCTTTCCTAACTGAAACAGAGTTGAAACAACAGTGTTTTGAATTCTGTAAGCAGGGGTTACCTCATTATTTCAGAATGACTGGTGGCTCTTTCACCAGAAAGGTATTTAAATCCTTCAGCTGCTCCTAGCGCAGTGAAAATCCAGTGTGGACGGTCTTTGAATTTTCTGCAGCACTGATTTATTTTTTTATTATTATTATTTTTTTAAAATGAATGATTCTTGACATTCAAATACAAATTATCAGGTAGGAATGGATTTTACATTATTTTTTTTCAAAGCCATTTGAACTCATTTTTTTCCAACGACTCTTATTAAGGAAATCCACACCAGTCTTTCAATGTGTCTCATTTATTCTTTTGCCGGGGTGATGATCCCTATAATTTACTGATAAATTCAGAGAGAGATTGAGAGCAGTTCTGATTTAAACATTGCTTGGTTTTGCGTGCACTAGAGTATGGTAACTTAGATGAGAATTTTTTTTGTGTGACAGTTGACCATTTGGAAGCTTCAGTGAAAGTAACCCGTTCACTTCCTTATTTATTGTTTTCAGCCTGATGCGTCTGCCATGGTTTAGGGGGGGAGAGGAAAGAATTTCCCGATGGATCATAGGAATTTTAATTAAATGAGTTTGGCTTCATATAAAATGACAACATTAGTGTACAGCTGGCATGTTTTCCTCAAAACATCTGTAATATACTGTCTGTTCGACTTTCTATATTTTAATAAAGTGCATTTTAATATGATGAATATGGACCTTTAAGTTCACCAAGTTAAATTTGTATCCAGCCTGGGCTTTTGGCAGTATTTCTCTTCACACAATAAGCCTGAAGCATTCTTATTGATGACATTTTCAGTGTCCAAGGATCTCTTAAGAAAAATGTTAATAATAAAGCTTGCTGCTTATTCCTAAAAGGGGATGCATAATGTTTGTATTGCCTGTTCTCTTCTGACGTTGTCCTTCCCCCACAAGTGGAAACCTGAGGAACAGAAGTCATTGGACCTGAGGAACATTGTCTCCTCCAAGGGATTTCACAAGGGAGTGTTTGCCACGCTGCGAGCAGAGTACAAGTGGGTGGGTCTTCAAGTCTCTTCTTCTAGAAGCCCCTTCTTTCTCAGACAGCCAAGAGGTGGGGAATTTCTTCTTCCCCTTCTCATTTCGCTTACACTTTCTGGGAAGAAACCACTGTCACAGCTTTTGTCTGCTGCTTCCTTTGGATGCCCACGAGGGGAGCTTGCCTTTGGCTGCTGTTTTCACAAAATCCAGAAAAGTCCCTGACTTGACTAATTGCCTTTTCTGGATGGAAGAAATCTGGCTGAATTTATTTTTGCCTTAAGTCTGTCTCTGCTTGTTTGCGACAATATAAACAGAGAAATATCGCTTTGATACCTGGATGCATTCAGTCTCCCCTGTGGTGGTGGTTTTAGTTTGGTTTTTGTTTGGGTTTTTTTTTAAGGTAAATCAGCAATTTCTTTCAAAGGGTGAAAAGGGATGTGATTTCATTGGAATTTTAATACAATTATTTAAAAACAAGGGTCCACTCTTGAGTGTTCTTCTGGATTATCATGATGATAATAACCTGTGTGTTAACAGTGAGAGTTTACCAGCTGTTTGCGTATCCTACGTGCGTTTGCACTTGTCATCTTAATACTGAATCCACTTCCTTTTGCCTGTAAAACCTGTTTTGTAACACTTGACAAACGCTTCCTGTTCTTTCGAATTCCATCCACTCGGAGGCACCGTAACTCCCCGTCACCCTGCACGTGTTGGCCTGTGCATCCTCGTCTTGAGAACGAAGCGGACGTTCGTCTCNTATATATATCTCCTTGCTCTGTGCTTAGTCCAGGAATAAAAATTTCCAAACTAAGCATCTGAGCAAGCTAAATGGATGGTTGAGCCTTTAGTTTGAGCTAAGCTATTACATTTCAGCACAAGGGTAAGATAAAAGGTTGTGCATCTTTCATTATCTACTGTAACTGTGTATCTGTTGTTTAATAAAAAAAAAAGGCAAGAAAAAAAAAAGCTGAAATTTTGTTTTGCAGGCATTAATATCTGCAGCTGTTCAATATTACCCAAGAATCTTACAAGTGTTTGCATCAGTTCAGATGAGCAGCTATGTAAAATAAAGGATGAAAAGACTGAAAAAGACTGAGATACTTTTTTTTTTTCTTTCCTTTTCTGNCTGCTTCCTTTGGATGCCCACGAGGGGAGCTTGCCTTTGGCTGCTGTTTTCACAAAATCCAGAAAAGTCCCTGACTTGACTAATTGCCTTCTCTGGATGGAAGAAATCTGGCTGAATTTATTTTTGCCTTAAGTCTGTCTCTGCTTGTTTGCGACAATATAAACAGAGAAATATCGCTTTGATACCTGGATGCATTCAGTCTCCCCTGTGGTGGTGGTTTTAGTTTGGTTTTTGTTTGGGTTTTTTTTTAAGGTAAATCAGCAATTTCTTTCAAAGGGTGAAAAGGGATGTGATTTCATTGGAATTTTAATACAATTATTTAAAAACAAGGGTCCACTCTTGAGTGTTCTTCTGGATTATCATGATGATAATAACCTGTGTGTTAACAGTGAGAGTTTACCAGCTGTTTGCGTATCCTACCTGCGTTTGCACTTGTCATCTTAATACTGAATCCACTTCCTTTTGCCTGTAAAACCTGTTTTGTAACACTTGACAAACGCTTCCTGTTCTTTCGAATTCCATCCACTCGGAGGCACCGTAACTCCCCGTCACCCTGCACGTGTTGGCCTGTGCATCCTCGTCTTGAGAACGAAGCGGACGTTCGTCTCAAAGGAGCCGAGATGCTCTAGACCGATGCCTGACTGCGCTGTAGAGGTGAGCGTGTGGGCTTTCCCAGAGGAACAAGCTGTCTTGATTTCTGCCCTCGTACGTGAAGCGTCACACTCTAATCTTGAACTCTGAATTTATGCATCCGTTCTTTCCTGCTCTGCAAACATCTGAAAGAATCTCAGATGTTAATAAAAGGGGAATAAAAAAAANTTTGCAGGCATTAATATCTGCAGCTGTTCAATATTACCCAAGAATCTTACAAGTGTTTGCATCAGTTCAGATGAGCAGCTATGTAAAATAAAGGATGAAAAGACTGAAAAAGACTGAGATACTTTTTTTTTTTCTTTCCTTTTCTGTTTTTTTTTTTTTCCCCTTTTCCCCCCAAGAATACAGCATTGTTAAATTAGTTAAAATTCAGATATTTGTGCTGTGTGACTGGAATACATTGGATGTTAAACTTACCCCTCTTCTGCTAGTTCTCTGGGAGACATTGCTACCAAATTCTTACTGTTTTATTTTAAAAAAAAAAAATTATTTGGCTGCCAGTTTCTTTTCAGCTGCTTAACTGGTTTGCAGCTTAGTTCTCATGAGATGCATCTTGTGCGTGTGGTCCTTCATCAGAAAATGTGTAAAACTGAATTTCTTCAAGTTAATGTAATTAACTGCTCTTAACTTGAGCTGTATTCCGTTCAACTTCATATTTTATGATAATGCTTGGTCTCTCAGTTGTATTGATCATCTTCTTTAATTCCACGAATACCACCTGCAGAACAATTCAGAGAAGTTTTACGTTCCTGAAATTTATGCTTATTTGAAATGTTAATAAATAACTATTCCATCTGCTCTTTGGGTTGCTAGTGAGTGAGTATTTATGTGGGTTTTGGGTTGGTTGTTGGTTTTTTTTTTGGTGAAAACTGGAAGTTAAAGGCGGAGGCAGGGATACTTGTTCTTGGGAGTAGATGAGGTGCTGTAAGACCAAAGAGAATCAACAGCTGTACAGGGAAAGGAACATTAAACAGCCAGGAGGGCATTGCAAGGTTTGATTCTTCACTCACACTTCAGTGTAGAAGAATCTTTTGAGCAAAGAATTAAAATTGAGTATGTTCACATAGTCCTGTTGAACTCCTAATTTGGTCTGTTTGGGGGTGGGTTTGGTGGAGATTCTGGTATTTTTTGTTAGTGTGTTGTTTTCTTTTTAATTTATCTCATATATAGATCTCTTCCACTTTTCTATAAACCTTATGAGTTTGCTCTTATGTCAGCTCACTGTCTCAGAATGAACTTGTGCTCCAATATAAGGCTCCCTATTTCCCATTTTCTTGAAATAACCCATTTACCAGGGCTTAGAAAGTTGGTTGTTCAGTGCGTAGGCCGTTGCCCTGCCCCAGGTCATCATTGCTGTTTACTGGGCTTCCCCAGCTGGTTTCATGATCAGTCTTGCTTATTTGAGGACGTTTTTCAGTTAGTAGTTTATTTCTATGAATAACTGTTAAGTCATTGGAGCAGCCTACACTGGTAAGTCACATTTTTTTTTTTTCCTTATGCTGATTAAATGACAAGATAATCAAATATGATTAAGTTCTATGTGAGATTAAAAAAATACGGCAAGTATACATGAGCTGTGTTTGGAACACTCTCAGTGTTTACTTCTTTTTACAAGTTGTAGTTGCTTTTCTCTGTGCCTGATCTGTCCTAACGGCCTTCAAAACCTTTATAGGTTGACTGGAGAAAGTCTCTGTTTAAATGCAGCTTTTCTGCAGCGTTACACTGTGATGGAGCCTTTTAATGTCTTCTCTTTAGATCTAAGAATGAGATTGTGACTTGAGAAATCCGAATCTCCGTCAGCGAGCCTACCTGCTTTCTCTCCCAACAGACAAATTCACTTGAAAGGACGCTTTGACTTTCTGCCGCCTTTTCTTCGGATGTTTTTCTCCCCTTCCTTGCGATTCAACTAATTGCACCTATGGCATGTAAAAGAACAATGAGCTGTTGGTTTATTCGGTTGGAACACATGGGGGAGGGGTAAAGGGAAGTCTTTCAAGAAAAAAGAGAAACAGATGGAATTCTGTGCTATTTACACCTGCGGGGAGCAAACACACCAGCTAAGCCTTAAGGGGAAAGGAAATTGAGGAAACACAGAGCATCTGGACATCATTTGTACGTTGGTTCAGGATAGAGCTAAGTTTGTGTTGTGGGTTTGGTGTGGTTTTTTTGTTTGTTTGTTTTTAATAATCAGTTTTCAGATCTTAGACTTACAATTCTAATGATCACAAAGAGTAGAAAGTTGCTTTTCAGTTGGGAGAAATTCAAGTGTCAAATTTTGAAGTGGGACGGCATTTCTCAGTCCTTCCCTCCTCCTCCATCCTCAGATCCTCCGGAAGGATCCGCAAGCAGTGCAGGGAAGAAAAAAGTTTGGTGTAATGCAGATACTTGAACATGAGTTTTGAAGTTTTTGGGAGCTCAGAGGCCACCTGACCAGCCCGTGAAGGAATGTGCAAAGGGAACTGTCAGTCTGAGGTGCCGCTTCCTGGGTCACTCTGGAAAATAATGCGGCTGACTCTTTGGCAAAATGAATGCGTGAAAAGAGATTTGAAACAGAGCTTGTGCCTGTACCAGATCCGCAGATCAAATGGGCTGCTGTTTTTTATAATTGTGCTCCTCAAAAATTAAGGTACCACCAAGGCAGAGACTTACCAGAGACCCCAAATCCTGCAGCAGAGTCTTTGTCTTTCAAACGATGAGCATGAAACAAGGGAGAGAAATGCCCTGTTGGGTACAGATTGGCAATCAATGATTTAATGAAGCACTGGGATAATGGCCTGGTGAGATTTATTTAAATAAGTTGCTTAATTTTATCTTAAATGCTGTTATCAAATTAATGGTGGAGAAAGAGAAACTGTTGGGCCTTTGGCAGCCAAAAGGTAATCTTGAATGTGAAGCATAAAACATTTATTTCTGCAAACATTAGTGTCTGCAAAATTCTCCTGTTTGTATTTTTAGAGAAACAGATCTTCAATTGGAATGCAAAAATGTGATGTGGTAATTCTTACGTTGATACCTAGTCCACCACCAGTGGCCATCAACTCATCTATATTTAATTGATAATGTAATAATCCTATTATAATAAATCACATTTCCTACAGGAGAGTTGAACGACGTGCACAAGGGGGATACGTGTGAAACTCCATGAATGGATGTCCCTGGACTTGAAAGCTTGTGATTAAGATAGACTGAGGAATCGTAGAATGGTCCAGGCCAGAAGTGACCTCTAGAGTCATTTAGTCCATCCTCCCCGCAGTCAGCAGGGACACCCCCAACTAGAGCAGGTTGCCCAGAGCCTCGTCAAGCTTCCCCTTGAATATCTCCAGGGAAGGGGCCTCAACCACCTCCCTGGGCAACCTGTTCCAGTGTTCCACCACCCTCTGTGAAGAACCTATTCCTAATATCTAGTCTAAACCCGCTCTTCTCCAGCTCGAAACTATTGTTCCTTGTCCTGTCACTGCAGGCCTTTGTAAACAGACTCTCCNGAGAACAACATTAAATAGGAATCAGTAGTGGTGAGTTACAGGGAAACTCCAAAGAAAGGATGCTGAAAGTAGAGGGGTAATGGGGGACTGAGAAGTGTTTAGTGGCAGCAGTAGAGGATGAACTGTGGATAGAGAGGGTGCAGAAATAGATGCAAAGGGATCTTGAAATAAATTTGTTGATAGTAACTGTGGACTTTTTGGTCTTAAGGTTGATTGAACTGCGAGAAAAGAAGTGTAGCACAGGTTTTTCCTCACACAGGTAAGAGGGACGAGCTGAAACTCTGGGTGCCTGCTCCCAGGATGGCTGTGCGCTGGTGGCTGGAGCTGCCGTCACAACAGTAAGAGCTTACCTTGAATTGCTTCTGCCTGAGGAGGGAAGTCGAGAGGGAAACATCCAGGTTGATAAGTAATTTCCCCAGTAGTTTGCCAGCAAAACTTAAAGAAGGACGAGCCCTGTGCAGCTTTGTGGGCAAGAACAGAAGTTCTGAGTCTAAGGGAGACCACATCTCTGAGCGAGAAATGTTGCTTCCCCTGTCATCTAGCTCACGTCACTAATAGAAGGGTCACTGCTGGCTGATTTGGATCTGATTTTGTAGTTCCCATAATCTCTATTGGATGTTCTGATATTGCAGAAAGTTCTGGGGCAATGTTTTGGGTTGGGTTTTTTTTTTTTTTTTTCCTAATTACAAAGCTTCAGAAACCATGCAACGTCCTTGGTCAGTAAAGTCACTTAATAAGTCTAACGCCCAATGCACATCAAATGAAAATCCTACTGTAATGTAAACTCCCCAAAAAACGTGTGTAGGAGTCTTCTACCTCAATATCTGTAAAGAATTGAACGAAAATGTGGGATGTGAAAAAGATGTATTGAATTGTACTCTGTCCATTTTTTTCCCTGATTCCTTCTTCATTAAGTACTTTAAATGCTTCCACATGTGTCTTACTATTTGTAACATTGTGTTCAAAAAAGATCCTAAAAGTAAATATATGAAATATGCAAATAAAACAAATTCATTGCCTGAACTGAGATCCATAAAGTATGAAAAGCTACTATTGTCCAAAGGTTTAACAAGTTCAAGTGGTTTGTTCCCAAGACTATTTTGAAATTTCAGCCTGGCCCTTTTTGCAGGTCGTCTACAGTTGAAACCTTGCCACAAATTGCATCGTGTAAGAATGGCTGTGCCAGGTAGACCGAAGATCTGGCTAATCTAATATCCTGCCTCTGACCACAACCTGCTGTGAAACGCTTCGAGAACGGCCTCAGAGCAAGAGAAGCATCAGCTGCCGCCAGCGTGCTCTCCTGCCCCTTGCCTGAACCAAGGGCCCTTCCTGGATTTTTACTTCAATGAATTAGTTCAGTTGCTTTATGATTTGTGAGTTGTATAAACCGCTCACTGCAAGTGGTATAGATTCCAAAAACCTTCAAAAGGAGGAAAATTCTATAGCGAAACATCATTATTTAAAAAAAAATAAATTATTAATATATCTGCAGGAGGAACACGACTCATTTGACAGCCAAGAACAAAAGAGTCCATTGAGAACTTTCTCAAAAGGGTTCAGTTAAGCTTGGATTTTCTCTGTTGAAAAGAACCTTTAACCAAATACAAAAAAAAAAAANTATCTGTGCGGGTGCTCACCTAGGTGTCAACTGTGCTACGTGCCCCTTCTGCCCCTGTGCCTGCTTCTCCCCACAGGGCAGTGTCCAAACAGGCTGGGGTCAGAACAACGAGCTTTACCACTCGGATTGCTCATACCCAGGCTGACCAGCTCAGCAGCACCCCTGGCCACCTGCAGGCTTCTGGCTCACAGCTGGATCACACCTGGTGAGTTTGGAGCAGGATCAGGTGAAATGGGCAAGAGTCTACCTCCACTGGGAGAGGAAGCCAAGTGGCTGCCTCACCTAACACTTCTGTGGGACAGCAGGGGTGTCTGCAGTGTGGTGAAATGGAAAGAATTGGTATCCACAGTTTTCTGGCTTAATTTACTGATTAACAGCATTATAGGAAAGGACGGGACAAGGTTGTCTTATTTTCTGTTTCATAGAATCATAGAATGGTTTGGGTTGGAAAGGACATTTAAAGGTAGGTCATCTAGTCCAGCCCCCTGCCATGATCAGCGACATCTTCAATTAGATCAGGTTGCTCAGAGCCCCATCCAGCCTGACCTTGAACACCACCAGGGATGGGACATCTACCACCTCTCTGGGCAACCTGTGCTGTTGTTCACCACCTTCACAGGAAAGGTTTTCTATCTTATATCTAGTCTAAATCTACTCTCTTTTAGTTCAAAACCATTATCCCTTGTCCTATTGCAACATGCCCTGCTAAATAGTCTGTCCTCATCTCTTCAGTTGACCCCTGCTAGTACTGAAAGGGTGCAATAAGATCTCCCTGAAGGCTGAGGTAGGCTCTCTCGCAGCCTGTCCTCATAGAAGAGGTGCTTCAGCCCTTTGAGCATCTTCATGGCCCTCCAATGGACCCGTTGCAACAGGTCCATGTCCTTCCTGTGCTGAGGACTCCAGAGTTGGATGCAGTAGTCCAGGTGAGGGTCTCCTGAGAGCAGAGGGGCAGAATCNATTCCAAAAACCTTCAAAAGGAGGAAAATTCTATAGCGAAACATCATTATTTAAAAAAAAATAAATTATTAATATATCTGCAGGAGGAACACGACTCATTTGACAGCCAAGAACAAAAGAGTCCATTGAGAACTTTCTCAAAAGGGTTCAGTTAAGCTTGGATTTTCTCTGTTGAAAAGAACCTTTAACCAAATACAAAAAAAAAAAATAAAAATTCACTGAGATGACAAATGGAATGTTATTCTGCAAGCAAAATGACATTTACTTCACAAAATTATACCACACATGATGGAAATGCGATTGACAAGTTTCAGTTACCAGGTGTGTCTAGAAGAACTATCCACAGACTTTCCACACGTTCTCTTTCCTGTGGAAAAACCCCTCAGGAGCTCCATCAGTTAGATTACTTTTTGGAGAGGATTTAGTTGAAGTTTCCATCTTTAAATGCATTTGATATTCCAGAGGAAGCGATACTAAAGCAACCTACAGGAGAACTAAATATAGGAATTGGGTGGGGGCAGGTGCTGCGCTCCCACGGAATCAAGTGCTTCTGTCCCTGTAGAAAGACAAAATGTGCCTGACGCTGAGTTACTGGCTTGGGTTTGCTCTTTCCTTTGTTTTTTCTTCCATCGTGCTTGTGTCAGGGCCTACAGGAATTAGCAGAGGGAAACCTCTTCCCAGGTGAGGGTTGGACCCTTTGCTTTTAGCTGAGGTGTAATTGCTGAAGGAAACGCCTCCTGAAATGAAATGGTGCTTAGGAATCCAGGTTTCCCCTTCAGGACCTCGTGTTTCCAGAACAGGGGTGAGATGCTCTTAGGTGTTACCTCCTGTATTCTACAGATTTTTACCAAGTCTACCATAATTTATGCAGAAACTCAAATTCTGAAGCTAGTGCAAAGAAGCCTTCACTCAAATCAATTTATTGCTTATGAGAAGGTGAAAACTAGGATGGAAAGAAGTCCTGGGTGATTGCAACATGCCCTGCTAAATAGTCTGTCCTCATCTCTTCAGTTGACCCCTGCTAGTACTGAAAGGGTGCAATAAGATCTCCCTGAAGGCTGAGGTAGGCTCTCTCGCAGCCTGTCCTCATAGAAGAGGTGCTTCAGCCCTTTGAGCATCTTCATGGCCCTCCAATGGACCCGTTGCAACAGGTCCATGTCCTTCCTGTGCTGAGGACTCCAGAGTTGGATGCAGTAGTCCAGGTGAGGGTCTCCTGAGAGCAGAGGGGCAGAATCCCCCTCCCTTGCCCTGCTGACCACACTTCTTTTGATGCAGCCCAAGATATGATTGGTTTTCTGGTTTTGTTACCTCAGATTCGAACAGCAAAAGTCCTTTAATCATGCCTTGGTTTCATGGGGGCATTTCTTGACCTCACAGGGGTAAGGGAATAAATAACTGGAGCATGCAAATACTGTAAAGGCAAGTTTCACAAACTTCTTTCGTTTCAGACTTTCTGACACTTAGTTGATCCCAACACAGGATAATTATTCCAGCTCTGTAGGCAGAGTTTGGAATAGATGCAAGAGGAGCTCTGGGAGGCTGTGTTCTTTCTCCTGTCTAAAAAAGCACGGAGGATGGGCTTGCTAACTGCTTGCATTAACTGATTGTGTTCTTCTTCTGCCTCCTTGCTTTCCAACATCAGATATGTCACAGGGGCAGGCATAAATGGGCCAGAGCTCTTTTTGCCCTTGTAATATCAGCAATTCTTTCACGAAAATTGCTCCACCAGTCAGGAAAGTAAGACCCATAAACCAGAAACTGTGCAGCAGATGGACTGAATTGGAGGAAATAAAGATGCAACTTAGAAATGTTGAGTATCAAAAGATATTAATCTGGGGAGTAAGTAAATGTGTAGACCACTTTGTTATATTTGTGTGTTTGAAGGTGCCTTATGAGGGATCTTTGGACCATTTAAGTTATTTTTTTCCGCCGATGCCTGTATATAGTATCTACTTCTGTATTAAACTGATGAAGTAATTGCTACTTGCAATCTAGGTAAATAAAACCAAACTTAAATTCACTGGATATATGCTTTGGTGGCAAAGAACCGTGACTGCTAACTAAAGGCATTTTTACAGGCTGCCCAGAGTGGTGGTAGAGTCTCCGTCTCTGGAGACATTCAGTACCTGCCTGGGCATGTTCCTGTGCAACCTGCTTTAGGTGGACCTGCTCTGGTGGGAAAGTTGGACTAGATGATCTCCAGAGGTCCCTTCCAAACTCATATTTTTCTGTGATTCTGTGAGATTTTAAATATGGAGCTGTTTTAATATTATTTGGGTATGTTTCACTTGAAATATTTCAAAAGCTCTTTCAGATTTTTCTTGTTGGATTAAGATGGTCCAACTCCAAGGTAAATCTGGGATGTTAGTATTATCTGTATTTGGATGGGCAGAATTTAATGCATGAACTTAGCCTACTAAAACTAGAGAGCAAAGGGATATCATGCTAAGAGGTTGTTGTTAGTAAATTAGAATGCTTATATAGCTTTACAAAGAGTAATAAATCAGGGTGTTTGCATAACTTTACAAAGAACAAACTGGACTTGCCTTCTGCAGGTGAAGTAGCCTACCATAATAAATGTAAAAATGTACTGGGAAAAAGTAAAAAGAGAATAGAAGTTGAAATATAGGCAACAGTTTTGCTCGGTGAAAGATATGGGAAGAGTGGAAACATGACTGTTTTTAGCATATTTCCTGGAGGAAGGTGATTGGGATAGATGCAGCTGGGTACAATCTTCAAGCAAGATTAGATTAGGTAGTGCTGCCTCAGCAATTTGGGGAGAAAGACCGTCTTCCACCAGTTTAAATACATACCAAATGGAAAATGGGGTGAATACGGTGTGGAATATCCAGCCATCTTGGTTTCACCATCAGATATCTGAGCAGTACATCCAAGCACGGTTTAGACAGGGCACCACGAATGCACCAAGAAGCCTGATGTGAGGACCCGACAGAGAAGGGTTACGGCTGGTCCTGGGCATGACACAAGCTGCTGAATTTAGAACCATGAGACCATTAAACATTGCAGTGTGTAAGCGGTAAATATAGCTCCTGGTTTGGGAGGGATCAGGTTCGGAGTGGTAGGAAGAGGGAAGCAACCTGGGTAATTTCTGTGACTCGTGTGGAGATATTTGCTGCAGTTGTGCCACTAACCTCAGGCACCAAATATGCATCAGGAAGCCTTAGGGGAACCTGTCATTCAGCAGAGAGTGTCCCTGCTGGGTGGCCGAGGTGGTGGAAGCACGGATTGCTGGGGAAACCCTGTGCTCACCAAGCGGGTCCCTCCACATGCCATGAGCCTGGGGAGGTGGTTATCACAGACTGTCCAGACAGTGAGGTACTGAAGTCTTTTGCTTTCCTCTTAAATTTACACTTCTGTGTTTTGACCGAGTTCTGCAGAAAACTCTTGATTTTATTTTTTTACCCTCCCTTTTTGTACGTAGTTGGGAATAAATGACATCCTCCAGAGTTCTTTATTCTTTTCTTTAAGTGTGGGAGGGCAGATTTTGGGATCTGGTTCCGGTTCTTTTAAGGGACTTGTTGACTTCTGTGGCTTGGAATTAGGTTCCCAATGGAGCGCTTGTCGCTAAACTTCCTATCATGGTGCTGAGGGGCGGACAAGTCCTTGTCAGCTGTTGGGCAAGACACTGGTGGTGCTGCTGTGAGTAGGGAAGTGATGGTGCCTCTGTACTCAGCACCTTGAGTTGAACCTTGAGTTCTATGCTCAGTTCTGGGCCCCTTGCTACAAGAAGGACATTGAGGTGCTGGAGCGTGTCCAGAGGAGAGCTACCTCTGGTAGGAGAGCTGGTGAGGGTTCTAGAGAACAAGTCTTATGAGGAGAGGCTGAGGGAACTGGGCATGTTTAGTTTGGAGAAGAGGAGGCTGAGGGGAGACCTCCTTGCCCTCTACAACTACCTGAAAGGAGGTTGTAGAGAGGTGGGTGTTGGCCTCTTCTCCCAAGGGAATAATGACAGGACCAGAGGAAATGGTCTGAAGTTGCAGCAGGGGAGGTTTAGATTATATATTAGGAAGAGGTCTGAAGTTGCAGCAGGGGAGGTTTAGATTATATATTAGGAAGAATTACTTCACTGAAAGACACTGGAACAGCCTGCCCAGGAGGTGGTGGAGTCACCATCCCTGGAGGTATTTAAGAAATGTGTAGATGTGGCACTTCAGAGCATGGTCTAGTGGCTGACATTGTTGGGTGTGGTGATTTGTTTTGTGGTTGGTTTTTTTGGTGGTTGTTGGTTTGGGGTTTTTTTTTGTTTGGTTGGTTGGGTTTTGGTGGGTTTTTTTTGTGTGTATGGTTGGATTTGATCTCAGAGGTCCCTTCCAGCCACGAAGATTCTGTGATTCTGTGCTTTGCCACTCACCTGTGCCAGGTAACTTCAATTGCTTCCATCATCTGTCTTCTGGGGTTGGCAAAGAGTGAGACAGTGCTTGCCAGAGGCAGTATAGCTCTCCAGCTTCTTTAATCAGTTGTGGAGTATTTTTTGGTTTAGGAGAAACACGTTCTACCTCTAGGGCAGGTCCCAGAGCTTTGAAATTTTTGTTTCTCTTCGATACAGCTGGTTCATGCAAACTGATCTGGCTTCATTAGAGAAAAAGTCTATATCTCTGTCTGCAGTTAAATCCAGCTCCACCCCAAAGCTGATGACGAAGATGATAAAATATTCATAAACACTTTTTCCATACTATCCATGGCTGCTGTGCAAACATAAAGGGATACCACTGTTCCGCACTTTGAGGAATTTGCTTTAGGATAAAGTACTTTGACTTACTTTGGCTTTTCAGAGCTGGGACGCTGTGTGATGGGTGAAAATACCAGATATTCGCTGACTGGGGCAGGAAAAAAAATATTTTTTTACAAAATTAATGAAACTTCTAAGACATGACAGCAGAGGGAGCCATTGAGATTTGGTTTGTTTGCTTTGCTTCTCTCTTAAAGGAAAAAAACCCTCGGACTTCAAGTTGTAGAGCACTTTTCCACTTTACGTTTAACTGGGTAGACAGATAAGAATTTGGGGGAAAAATAAAAAGTCCTTGTTAATCAAAACATTTCAGACTACTGTCACTTGCAGTATCGAGATGTGCTAGATATTTAACTAGCATTCTGGGAAACTTTCTAAATCAATTCTGAGACATAACTTTGCGGAGCAATCAATGATACTGGTTTGTCACATGACACACTCTCTATTAGAACGTGCAATATTGTTTACTAAAATCTGTGCTATAAACCTGTGTTATTTTTAACCCGTATTATTAGTGGCCTCAATTTCATATCTACTGATATTTCTTTCTATTGTTTTGTATTTACTTCTATATATACATATTCCCATATGTTTGCACAGTGCCTGAAGCTGTGTGGGCTTTGCAGAAATGTTAACAGAAGTTTCCAAAAGCAAGCTATGTGTGCACAAAGTATGTTTCCACGTTTTCATAAAAAACCCAGATAGATTGCTGCAAATGGGTAAGAAGCAAAAGGCAATTAAATTCTTATTATTGACTCTTATTACCTGCTAGAAACCACAACAACAACATGCCAGCTCATAGTGCTACACGCCATCTCCGCAAGCACGTTGAGGTACGTGCTCCCTGAATCAAACGGTGCGGCATAAACTGTTGTGTGGGAGGAGAAAGCGGAGGTGGGGAGATGAAGTTTGCTGCCTGGAGCAGATTGATGCCTGTTGAGATTTTACTCCAGGCATCTTAGCTCCTGTAAACTAGAGCTAGATGACAGTGTTTGGCTTAGAAGCAGTGTTCAGCATGCTCATGCATTTCGTTTGCATCAGGACTCTGCTGTCACGCAATACCTGTTTTATAGAATCATAGAATGGTTAGAGTTTGAAGGGACCTTAAAGATCATGGAGTTCCAACCCCCCTGCCATGATATGGGACACTTCCCACCAGACCAGGTTGCTCAAAGCCCCATCCAGCCTGGCCTTGAACCCCTCCAGCGATGGGGCAGCCACAGCTTCTCTGGGCATACATAGAGTATCTCACAAGCAACATAACTGTGCAGAACTTGTATCTGGTGGCTGCCCAGACCCAGGGAAAGTGAATAGACTGGTCAATGTCCTGTGGAAACGGTAGGAGTGAAAGACTCCTTGTGAAAGACCTGAATGTAGAAAATTGTGACCAGGGGAAGCTGAGTGCTTGGTTCAATGCTGATGTCTGGAATGTCTCAGCTGAGAAGCCCGAATGTGATGTTTCCATTGTACTATCTGTTGTTGAGTGCACCTAAATTAACTTCTCAAACTCTCGGATTCTGAAGCAGATATTAGTCATGTGCAGTCAAAATAATCCAGAAGTCCAGCCATGACTTCTGTGTTAACACATCACTGGAGGAAGGAGGAAATTGATACCTCCCAAGAAGATTCCAACACAATTAACGAGATGTGTGTTGTTAGGTATCATCCTGCAATATCTCTGTACCCACAAATGATGATAGCTTTCTTGAAATAGAAATGATAGAAGTTCTTCTAGTTTTGATGAATCTACTGGTCTTTGTTATAAACAACAAAATGGTTCTTCCAGGGAAAAATATACACAGAGCTCTGTAAAGAAAACATGGTCACTTAAAATCAAGACTCTGGGCATTCACAAAGTATTAGGTTACTGTAAATACATTGACTTCAAAATCAAACCAAAAATCTTATTTTTTGCTTGTATTTAGATATTTACTCTGAAATAGGAGCATCAAAACACAAACCTGTTCCTGCTTTTGAAAGATTGACTTTTTAATTTTTTTTTTTAATTTTTTTTGAAAGTTTGAATTAACATCTAAACTCTTGAGGATACAGGGTTATTACATTTAGAACTGAGCAGAATGAGTATTCTCTTCATTTTATTTAAATCAATAATCCTGCCACAGCTCTAAATTAATGGAATTTTGCATTGGCCAGCAAGGAACTGGCAGTAGGCTTTGGTCCTTTTACAGACTGCTCCTTCTGAAATCTAATGGCAAAAATTTATCTGCTTTAACAGATTTTTCTACTGCCATGATTCAAATGAGTGTGAAGGGGTCTTGAGACATTAGTTTAGCTTAAAGAAAGAATAATTTTAAGTGCAGTTTAAGACCCTGTTTGAATCAAAATTTAAATTTACATTCTGCATAGTAATTATATTTCAAATCCTGTTATACCATCTAATTCTTTAATTGAGATTATTAATGTTTTACTTAAATGCATGATGCCTGAACTTAGAGCATCAGTTAAGAAGCGTGTTTTATTTTTGATATGGTCGCAAAGACCTTTTACAAGTCAAGTTGCAGTTATTCCTAATCTCCTTGATGTTTTGTGGTGGGTTGACCCTGGCTGTACGCCAGGTACCCAACAAAGCTACTTTATCACTCCCCTCCTCAGCTGGACAGGGGAAAGAAAATATAATGGAAGACTCGTAGGTTGAGATAAGGACAGGGAGATGTCATTCATTAATAAGAAATAAATACCAAATCTTAAAAACACCTTCATCCCATCCCTCCCTTCTTCCCAGGCTCAAATCCACACTGGAAAATTTTCTCCCTTCTCCCCCTGAGCTGTGCAGGGGGACAGGGAATAGAGGTTGTGGTCAGTTCATCACACGTTCTCTCTCCTCCTCCTTCCTCCTCAGGGGGTGGACTTCTCACGCTCTTCCCCTACTCCAGTGTGGGGTCCATCCCGTGGGAAACAGCTCTCTATGAATGCTTCAGCGTGGGTCCCTTCCACAGGGTGCAATCTTTCAGGAACAGACTGCTCCACCATGAGTCCCCTAATGGCTCACAAGTCCTTCCAGCAAACCTGTTCAAGGCTGGGCTGCTCTCTCCAGGGATCCACTGGTCCTGCTAGAACCCTGTTCCAGTGTGGGCTTCCCATGGGGTCAAAGACTCCTTCAGGTATATTCATCTACTCCAGTGTGGGGTCCTCTGTGGGCTGCAGGGGGATATCTGCTCCATCATGGACCTCCATGGGCTGCAGGGGGCAAGCTCGCCTCAACATGGTCTTCACCACAGGCTGCAGGGGAATCTCTGCTCTGCCTGGAGCACCTCTTCCCCCTCCTTCTCCACTGACCATGGTGTCTGCAGGGCTGTTTCACTTATTCTCACTTCTCTATGGCTGTAATTACCATTGTGCAGGTCTTTTTTCCACCTTCTTAAATATGTTTTTATGGAGGTTCTACCACCGTTGCTGATGGCCTTGGCCAGCAGTGGGTCCATCTTGGAGCCAGCTGGCATTGGCTCTATCAGTACAACCTTTGTACCATCTTTATGGTTTGTTTTCATTATTGTTCCCACCCATTCAGTGATTTACTGGTGGATGCCTGCCCAGGTTATCATCTTCCTCTCAAAAGAATTATAGCAATCGTTTTGTCTATGGGCTTTTGCAGTTGATCTGAAATAGCTCCTTAGTAAAAAATGCAAAAAATCTAATAACCTGGAGTTTTAAGACCTTGAAATCTGAAGTTTTTTTAAAAAAAAAACTTTTAAATAATCATAAATGAGGAGAAAAGAAGGTTGAGGAATTTTGAGGATTATTTTAAACAGCATTTGGATTCATACACTGGTTTCCACTACAGAACAGGAGGATTAATCTTCCTTTTAACTTCAGTAGTTTTGTTGATACCATTCCTTTTTTCCTGCAAACTAATCATGCCATTCTTAATTCTTAGAGCATCAAATGAAAGCTGGGGCACTCTGGCATGTCTGTCCATTGTAATTACTTTCTTATGATTTTTTTTTTTTTTGGTGACAGGTTGACCTTGTTAAGGTCCAGCTGTCATGTAGTAATATACATGACAACGTAGTATTACACACTACGATGACCTTCATCTTCCCATATGTAATTGTCCTTCCTTATTGCCATTCACGTGCCTCGATGGTTTTCAGTTCCAGCTGCTAAAATTATGAAGTTGATGCTGAAACTCTGTCACTTCTTGCCAATGTAATGTCTGACCTTCATAGCTGTACCCTGCCACTGGGGCCCAGGGATAAACAACTCATCTTCTTGGCACTTTCATTCCCGTGGGCAGATGAACACTATTGAGATCATCAGATTGGAAGTCGCTCTACAGACTTTGACAACTTAGCTGCTTATTAGCAAAGCATTAAAAAGAAAAGCAAAACCTGACAAAGAAATGAACAAACTACCTTGTGGCTATATTCAGAGTAATACTGATTGGCGTTAAGCGCTGGAAGAGTCAGTCTGCTCTGGAGTCTGGTCCCTTGTGGAAATAGTCTGTGGTCCAAAACTCATGGTTCCCTGTTGTAGATTTTGAGCTGGTGTGCACTGTTAGCTCTTTGAGCTGGATCTTTATGCCAAAATGGAAAGTTGCTCTGATGCCTGGAGCCCTGTGTTTCTCCTCAGAAATGGCTGAGATCTAACCTGTGTCAGTGGCATCAAAGATTGCTGGTGCCTACTAGTAGATTTCCTAGAGGATTTGGCCATATGTACTTTAATATCTGTCAACTTTTATGTTATTAAAGAAGGCTGAATGCTACCTCAAATCCAGATGCACTTGCATGAAGTTTGGGTCTGTTTGCTTCTCCCAGTGACTGCTACTAGTTTCAGTATTGAAATATTTGGTTATAGTCAAGTTTGGTTTAATTTGATTCATTCTTTCTTCAAATAATTCTCAAGCTTTTTGAAACTGGATCATTTTATGACCATTTGTAGCTATAAAAACATCGAGTAGGAAGGAAGCTTTTATCTAATAAGATTTTTCCATTGGCCAGGCACAGCATGAGACTCTTTGCTTTCAGAAGTTTGTTTTCTTTCTCTGTTTAACTACAAATAATAGGTTTAAACCAGCTACTATGGAAGAGTTTATCATGCACCTGATGTTGCTTACAGCTGTCCTACTTTGCCGTGATGGATATCTTACGTTACTTGCTTAAAAAGGGGTACTGATGATATGCAGCTGGCATAGCTGCTTTCTAAATGCTTGATACAGGGAGTTTTTACTAAAGTGCTACTTCTCAAAAAGTGGGGTGGAAGAGCTGCAGTCAGTTGCATTGCATTAGACATCAGGTTAGATAGTCTGATGGACAGAGCAGAAGCTGAAGTGTCACAAGATGCAGTTTCTATATTAGATTTGCCGTCTTGTTGTTACTTAACCATTTCAGGTCTCAAATTAGCCACTTTCTGAATGGGAATGAGGAGTGAGCTAATCCCTCCAAATGAACAGCTTTAGGAATAAATAGTAAACCAAAGTTCTGTACTTGCTCTGACACCTATAATGGAATTAGGAAAAAAAAAATACTTAATCTAGATAAGCATTTGTAGCATTTATTACACTTTCAAAATGCAGGGTAGAGTTTTATACTTGTTTTACTTCTAATTGTAGAGCTTGAGCATGAGCAGACAGCAAGTGAGATACAGTATTTTCCTTTACATCCAAAACAGTCCCCTAGTTTCATAAGAAGAAAAAGAAACTGCACAAAAAAGAAAAAAGAAGTGTTCCATCATTTTCACGTTTATAATATTTGGAATATGGGAGATTATTTCTGAATTCCAAAGCTTGTTATTTAGCACACTCAAATTGGAGCTCATGGGAACTTCAGAGGAAGCACTGCTTAAGAGAGTATTCAAAAGAAAGTGTAATAAAAAAAAGTTAAAGATTAAAAGGTCATCACAAATTACCAAAAAACCAAGGCTTTCCCCCAAAGCATCATATCTTTAAATAATTAACTACACTCACGTTTGATCTTGACACTTAATTCAAATTCAGGATAGGCCCAAACTGATATTCCTCCCTCATTTGCAAGACCTCTGCTCAATGCCATATTGCTTGTTTACTTCTCTGTGATGCTCCATTTATCTAGTTAAGTTCCATAACACACATGCTTTAATATTTGATCATGGAAGCTGGGCTCCTGGGCAAGGAGAAGGCTTCATCTCTTGAGACTATCTGGATCATAGGCTGAAAAGCTAAACCGTAGATAAGGTTTCCTTTGACTTGACCAGGAATTAATACTTCAAATTTAATTTCAGCAGCAATTACCCACTCTATATTATCTGCATACTTCTCGTCTCTTATGTTTTAGGTTTTTTCTATAATCTTGTTTCAAACTTTCCTCAAAAGATCATTCACCTAATTTATTCTTTAGCAATATGTTCCCTCTGTCTCCATGGCTTCGTTCCCTCTTTCCAGCCATCACGGTACCTTTTCTAGCACTGCTCATTGGATACATCTCCCTTCCTTGCTCACTGACTGTCGATCTGTCAGTGTTGATTTCCTTGTCTGCTCTCAGCTCTTGGGTTTTTCCCTCCCATTCTTACTTTGCCTTCTCTAAGATCACTGGAAGTCCTCCCTATCTGCTATAGCTTCAGCTTTTCCAATTCTATATAAAGTAATTTCCTACACTTTTTATTCCCCCCATGCTACTAGTAAGTGACTCTCACAAGTTCCTGATAATGTCTTCCTAGTTCTGTATTTAGCAGTGATAAGACTGACTTTGACTACGTGTCATTTGGAAATCCAGTTTATTCCCTCTATCCTTTTTTTTTTAAAGTAAATGGTGTCTTAGTTAAATTGTATTTGTCAGAGTTTGCTATTATTCCTACTCTTGCAAACTTGCTCTCTGTTGACAAATTACCTTCTCCTCCCTACCTGAAAAAGCCTCATTCCGTCCTTTTGATACCTCTTCATGAATGTCCAACCATTAACTCCAATCCCCAAAAGGTCTATATAACCTTTATATTTGTATAAATACAAATACATTTTATTTTGTATGTACATATATAAAGTAATAATATATAAAAAGCAGGCAAACTTTCCTTTTTGTTAGATATTCACAGATCCACGTCCCATTCTTAAGTCTGAAGGCAACTTTGCTTTCTCACTTCATTCAGACCCATAAAGGAAGGTATATTTTTGAGGTATCATTTTTGCCTCTTTTGCATGTTGCAGCCAATTGTTGAAGAATTTTCTGGTGCCTCCAAGAGAAATGGTCTCCTCAACCCAATTATGCAGGTAAAATTTGTCTAATTTTCTTTGTCAGTTATTAGAATATGTCTGGGCATGGGACTTGTAATGTTACTCTATTCAAGTGTGCAGGACACAGCTGAAAAGACTATTTATTTTTTTTTCCCAAGCCGTTGTTTGGACTTTATCACTTCTTTATCACACACAAGCTTCATTTCACAGTTCCTTCCCAGCCTACCCACCTTCTTTCTTTCACTGTGAATAAGCCAACTTTTTCCTCTGAAGTAGCCAGCTTCTATCTATCTTTTAATTTTTCATATAAATACCATCATTCTTTTTCATGCTATCAACTTATCTCCATACCTTCCTTCAGAATCTCTATCTTCTATGTGCCTTTACAAAGGATTGTTAGATGATGTGACCAGAAAGGCTGATGCTGAGCTTCATCCACCTTGAGCTGAGGTTCAGATGGCTTTTATATAGCTTTCTAGTTTAATGCAGTCATCCATGAGGATGACTTGCTGCATTCTGTGATGTGGACCCAATGCAGCTCAGAGAAACTTCTTGCCATTGCTACATGGTGATTAAATGGCCAACTGATGGATGAAGTCCACCATTTGTGACTTCATTGTACTTTTTCTTCTGTTATCGTAAAAACCCTGCAGGACAAGACAAGGATGCTTTTTTAGGTTTCCATACTGTCCTACTGCTAAGAGGACTCCTGGTCTATGAGCAAGACTCCTAGATCCTGTCATAATATGAATAAGGTAGATAAGTCACTTTATAGATTGAAGTTTTGGGGCTGTTTTTTGTTTTCCAAGGCACAATCTTGTCCTGTTGAAAAATCTTGAAAACTCAATAAATCACAAACTCTACATTCTTTCCCAAAGGAGAGTTCCAGAGTTGGTCTTCATTTTTTCACTAATAATACTAATAACAACAATCTTTTTAACCTTCTTTTCTATCCTATACAAAAGCTCATTTTTTTTCATTGAAACATTTTAACCAGTTCTACATGTGTGAAGCATGCTGTGTTGTTGGGGCTGGTAACTGGGTTTTCAGAACTGAATGCTTTTCCTTCTCATCAATTAATCCCAAAGAAATGCACAGAAAATCTCGCTGCTCCTGTCCCAATCTGTATTGATCTGTATTGATCAGCTGACCCACCCTTTGGCCAGAGCAAATCATAAAGCACCTTGCCCTGTAAATGCTTGCTGTGAATTATGTGGCACTTTGGAACTCCAAAAGCTACCAGGAAAATCTGTTGAACTCTGTGTCGTGTATTGCTGTGCTGTCACGAGAGACTCCTCTGCATCTCATAGAAATCATAAAATGACTAGTGAGTGGAAGATAAAGTTGTGGCGCATTGACTTAGCACTGTATTTGTCTTTTTGTTTCTTTTTTTTTGATCTCATCTTAACAGGTTTTTTTTTAAAAATAGTATTATCCAAAGAGTTAGTGCTTTTTAAATGTCATTTGTAGGTCCTGTAATAGTCAAAAGGAGCTTCTTCATTGACTTTGATGAAGGAACATTTAAGACTTGACTTTTCTGGTGGGAAGGAGAATACTTTTAAAACTGAGCAGTAATATATCGTGGTGCTGCTGATGCTGCTGGTGGAAGGTGATGTGTTTTCCAAGCCTGGGTTATCTCCAGTGGTGGGTTGAAAGCAGGTACCTTGATGCAGGCTTGGTCCTTGCAGGTACCCGACTTCCAGCCATCCTTCCTTTTCTAACTTTAGAACTTCAAGGTTGAACACTACTAATTTTTACATTTGTTTTTTTAAAGTGAAACTTGTGTTTTCTGTTTGCCAGCAGATGGCAGTGGTGTTGGAGTGTTTGAATGTAACCATGAAAAAAACAGAGAAGGGCTTTGCTACAACAGTTTGCAGGCTGCTCTGTACTATTCCAGCTATGATGGATTATGAACATATTTCTCCTTGGTCTGCCTAAGTTGATTCATCTCATTAGCACTTTCTGATCAATTAATATGTTTTTGAAAGCGTGTTTTTGGCAATTACTTTTTGTAGTGTGTGAAATGATACCATCTTGGATGTAACTGAAAATACAATAAACAGAGGTACTTTTTATACAGCCTTTCCCTAGTGATGTAGCAGCATTGAGCCTCTTCAAGTGTTTTTACTTTTCGAAATGACCAGGTGAACATTTTCTGATTTGTAAATTAGTCTTTTTAAAAAAAAATGGTTTTATCATGATGTGGGATTTGAAATCAACTTGTTTTGGTAACTTTTAATTTCTAAGGATGCTTCACCCTGCATTTATCAGGAGTGGCTTTATGGAAGGGGGGTATAATGAGCTCTTAACCCTTTGTTTGCATGAGCGGGTGTGGATCTTGCTCCCTTCTCCTGTGATGTGGTCCTGACTCCTCCCACTCAGATGAGGGATGGAGGGAGGTGCCCTTTTCTACAAGGTGCTCTGCTGATGAGTCATTCCCGTCAACACAGAGATGACAGGAAGTCAGTATTTCAGCCTCACGCTGAAACTCGACTGCTCTCTAAACCTCAATATACCTACACGCTGAAGGTTTATTGATTTTTGGATGTTAATTAAAAATGATAAAATTTCATTCAATGCATGGCCAGAATTGTTTTAATTTTGCAAGTGCCAGGCATACCAGTACTGTATTCGTGCTGGAGCCTTTTCAAGAATCAGAAAATCAAGTGTTTCTCTGCTTATGTCTCTGACACAATGAGACACAAGGCTGACTAATGTGGACCGACAGATTAGGGCGCCTCATAAATTCAGTTGTTTCTTCTGCTCTTCTTTTTAGTGAAGCTGAAGCCTGATATCATGATGACTTTATTTTACATAACACCTTATTTCTTAAGTTCCCCAAGCGTTTCTCAAAACCTCTTGAAGCCATCAGCTCAGCTTCACCACACCTGTGTCAGGAGCTTGCTTCCTGGAGGGAAAGAGGCAGGTTGTCTCCGGTCATGACTTGGGTCTCAAGAATATGGAAACAGCTCCCAGAGGCTCTTTCATTTTTGATGCATAAAGAAGTTTAAAACTACTAGGCTCTAGTCTACTGGACCTAGATTTCAATGTAGGCTTTTTGGTCAGTTGGCTAAACTTAGGTGACATCGATCTCTACTACAGCTGGGAGTTTGAGTGAGAAAAGCTCGCGTGTGCTGCTGAGTAGCTATTCTTTAAAGTCCTGGAGTTAATTTGGAAAAAAACCAACTTATCTGAGAAGGAATTTGAGGGACAGGCAGTAGTAAAAGTAATTGGCTCAAGCGGGAGGTCTTGCACAGAGTTATCAGCATGGATGACATGGTTGAAACCCATCCAGAAAGTATGACCACACAGCCTCTCACTCATTCTCAACTTCTATCCCCAGAAGGGTAGGGAGAAGAGAGAGAAAAGGAGGAGAAAGGGGAAAAAAAGCCTTGTGGGTTGAGATAAAGACGGTTCAATAGAGCCATAATGAAAATGGAAAATAAATAATTAATAATAATAATAATAATAGTAAAAGAATATGCAAAACACAAGTCACTCTCACCACCCATACTGTTGGTCGCCCAGCCCATTCTGAGCAGTGACTGTGGGTTCCCCTCTTCCCCAACCAACCCCCATTTATATACTGAGCATGAGGTTTATGATATGGAATATTCCATTGGCCATTCCATTGTTCTGTCTATGCTCCTGCTCAGCTTCTATGGGGAGGTGAAAAAAGTCTTTGACTGGTATAAACATCACTTAGCAACAACTAAAACAATACACATTATTGACATTCCTTTCATACCAAATCTGAAAACACAGCAGCTACAAGAAAGAAAATGAACTCTATCTCATCTGAAACCAGGACAGAAGAAAACATGAAATGGCTGAGAAATGGCTAAACATAGATCAGCTTTTGAATTTATCACCAGGAGTGCGGGCAGACGCATAAGAAAAGAAAAATAAGGGTGAAGTAGGGAAGGTGTTTAAATGAGAGGACAAGAAGTTCAGCAGAGGGTTGCTGAGGTAAAGACTGAATGAATGTGGTCAAAATGTCTGCAAAAAGATTTTAGGGACTGGAAAAAATTATTTGCTATATAGGGAGGGAAGCAATGAGTGATGGAAGGACCAATGAAGTGAAGTAGGAGGTGGCTGAGATGACTAGTATTCATTTTCCCTTCTGTAGAAGATGACATAGGTGATATGTTCTTCCTTCACATGCCAAAAAAAGGTGCGTGGAAATTTCATGCCAATTAATACAAATGCACATTTTTTGGTAATAAATTCTAACCTGGTCCCACTTTCTGACTGAATTATAGCAAGTATATAAACACAATTTACTTCTAAGAGCAATTAAAACAGAGACAAAATTCTTCTGAGACACTCCACATTAGACATGGCAACCTTAATTTTACTTCATTTTATTGTCTTTGCTTTATCCCCTGGGTTGCTTCTCATGGCAATACAAATTATGGCCCTGCTGTGTGGCCACAGGATTTAAGCTGAGGGCAACCCGCAGAAGGGATATATTGAATCAGTGGTCCTATTTCTTACCGGCATCTGAAACTTAAGAAGCTGTGGTTACATCTGTTGCTGATTTTAAGCTTCTATCGTGTTTAGAGAGGCAGTGATAAGTACTAGCTGCAACAAGAAAAAATGCTTTGGACTTAAATTCAGAATCCTTTTTTGGGAAAAGATTTTTCCATTACGTTTTTGCGCTCATTTTCCTGGGGACCAAGAGGCACCAAATAGTCCTGTTGCCAAGTGTTTCTTATCAGCTAAAGCCAAGCATGTAATTTCTCATGTATTGTGAAATTTATATAGGCTACTGGCCTTTCTGAAATATGCAATAGTTAGACTCTTCAACTTATTCCAATGTTTCACGCAGGAGCTGCATGGAGAAATTCTGACTTCCACTTGGTAGCCCCCCAGGTCATTTTATGCTTCAAAATAATCGAAAATATGTAGGAAAAAAAATGAGGAGCTGTCAAAGATGAAATCAGTTCAGAAAGGAAAAAAAAAAAGAGAAACAACTTGTGCTTAAATGCAGATCATGATTCGGTGGTTGTTTGTACAGCACTGAGCACACCAGGGTTCTGGGCTGGGGATAGAGATTATTATTGCAATACAAATACTGGCTGCTCACACTTTAATGATTTAACACAGTGCTCACGGGGCCAGCGAACTGTATCAGTCAATGCTTTCTGTAAATAGGGAGAACTGCTCACGTGAATTATCAGCGTGCTTATGTAGCTCCCGTACTGTTTGCTTTGTACCATGCATTTTGATTTTTGATGGCGCTGCCATTTTGAGAGAGAGAATACATGTGTTACAGGGAAGGCGGTACGTTGTCCTTCAGGTGAAAATGGGTTCACTGCATCCAAGGTGAAATAAGACCATGAGCAGCTTTTCTCTATTCACTATTAAAACCCATGCATGAATGAAAAAGGAGATACAAGCCTGCCAATAGAAGCTCATGTGTGTGTATTGCAACCCTTAGTCCCCGCTCCAATCAACAGAATACTAAGGGAGGGGGGAAATGTGCTTTCTAGTCCTTGTTGGCTGAAAAGAGATGCTGACTTCCTTTCAAGGTGTTGTGTAAACACACAGTGTCTGCAGGTACCTGTTGAAATCCTGTGCTTGGGGTTCTCTTACAGTCGCATCAGCCACCTGCCCTTTGGCTGGTGATTTGTGAAGGAGAGGGGAGTTAAGCAGACAGGTAATGCTGCCGTGTACTTTGCGTCCTGTGGATGGAAACCAGGTTTTTTATGAATCCGCCGATGTTTTGGAATGTAGAAAACTCTCCTAGAACGTGACTTTATTTTTTTTTTTAGGATTACCGGAAATGCCATAACATTTCAAGGCACTAGCTTCTGAGGGTAGATTTATATGATTGAAAAATCTTTGAAGGGAACAGATGTGAACACTGGAACCAAATGAGAGTGTGTATTTCTCACATCTGTCCCTTTAATTTTCTGTGTCTTTGTGGCTCTGTCTGGAATCGTGAGATGCTATATCTGTCATATGCCAACAGATGGCAACATTATAAGTCCATTTTTAAAGATGGTTAGAAATAACCAACCTCTCAGCTGTTCCAAATTTAGTCAGGGGGGAAAAAAAAAGGAAAAAAAAGAAAATTAATTGCTTCCTTCCTTGGATGTAAAAAGATTTTGTGTGCCAGTTAAAAAAACAACAAACTACCCCCAAAAAACCTCACCAAACCCCCCACAATCACAGGCACTGTTATTTGTTCCTTCTCTTTAATAACTCCTCCAACACTTCCTGTAATTCTTTCTTTTACATATATTACATTACATTTAATATTCAATGTTGTTTGACCTGGTTTTATTATGTTACCCTTTCACAAGCATGTACGAAACAGTGTTCAGTGATGTTTCCTAAGCCTTTTGAGATCCCAGAAGTAATAAAACTTTAACGTAGATAGCCATCTCAGGTGTTTTCTATTGGTTTCCCTGCTATGTTTGTGCAATATTTGATCAGAGAGGCAGCAATAGCAGCACAGAAGTCGCGGGGAGAATTCCCATTGTTTCACATTACACAGAAATCAGATTAGATGAGCCATTGATCCTGCTGGCTTAAACCATGCCGCTTCATAATAATACTGAATGAAATTCAGACCCAGCATTTACAATTTATGAATAAAGCAATTTGCTTGCCTTGCTGCAGCCAGTATGACTTGTAATGCCGGGCCGCGTGTGGTGCATCGATGGGTTGGGGGGCTCGTGGCAGCTTCTCCAGCCTCTTCAGCAATTGGGCGAGTGACCCCGGGGGGTAGCACAGCAGCGCTGGGTGACGAAATGGGGTGGAAAGTGAAGGTACCTCAGGAGGGAGACCAAAAAGTACTGTGGTAGGGGTTGCAGCCCAATTGGGCAAAATCTTTCAGGACCACCATCTTGATTGAAATTGTGCTTCTGCTTCAGAGTTTATTGATTTTTTTTTTTCTATGTGTGTGTAGTTTTAAAATGTATATTGTACACCCAGTGGATCTGCTTTTTAATTCTAATTTAAATATAAAATTAGTGTCTTCATTGAAAATAAGTATTTGTCATGTGTACAGCCTTCAACTGTTTTCTGGAAATACTGTTCCTTGACATTTAATTTGTGAGGAACCAGTCTTTAGGGATAATCTGCACAAAATCAGAGGTATGGCTATTCAGAGATTCTGAGAGCAGGAATAGGCTTGTGGGCGGGTTGGGGAGGGGGTGTCGCGTTATGGGTAGGAGTGGTGCTGATGGATATGCAGCCTCCAAGCTAAACTTAGCCTGAGCCTTCGTCTTCAGGTGGGTAGAGGCACAGGAGAGGCTTCTTGGCTTGAGGTCCCATTTTCACAATGGGTTTCTGAATACTTAAAGATGAAAAGATCCTTTAAAAATAGGAGATGCTTATTGCTATAATTGTGCCTAGTATTACAATGTGTGTGTGTGTGTGTGTGTGAGCGCTTACTCGGAGTCATACAGCACAGTATCATTGAACTCAAGAGTTCAGAGAATGTAATCCAGGCAGGACTCTTGATTTTGTTACAAAGCAGTGACTAATGACACCACTGTAATTTGGCTTTAGGCCAAAACCTGTTGCCTTTCATAATTAATTGGCTCGTTAGCTCGTGAAGAAGAATGCGCATAGGTTGTACTAAATGGTGTCAAGACAATCTTAGAAGCAAGCAATGCAGTGCACCTCAAGGGTCTGCTCTTGAACTTTTTTCTTCATCACTAGGAAGCAAGTTAGTTGAAAAAGTAGTGCATATTTTTGATGGTTAGGGCATCTGTCATAGCAGCTGCTTTTCTTCCCACTGAATCTTAAATCCAGTTTGCTTCAAACATGAACCATTGACAGAGGTACTGCCTAAGCTTTGTAGCTGGCTTTGTAAATTTATTGCACTTAGTAATTAGCCATTACACTGGTAAGACCTGAGTATGAACTACAGGAAGAAACTCTCTGTCATGCCCCACGCTGCTTCTGGGGTCTACATTTCTGCCATGTTCCAGCAACAAGGTGATTCTTTCCTGTTTCCCTCCTGTAGGTCATTCCCTTTGGGGGACCAACTGGGTCACATTGTTCTTCCCTCCCTGCTGTGCAGCTGAATTGACTTTCTTTTTAAAAAAAACCCAAACCTGGAAGGAAGAAGGGATGGTGCCTCACCTGTTCTACTCTGAATGCATGTTTGAGGAGGGCACCCGGTTTCTGCAACTTCATAAAAAATGTCCTGCAAGTGCCCGTTTCTGGGCATCAGCTTATGTTTTTAGGAGCTGGGGGAAAGTTGCTTGTGTATTTGATGACTACTGAGCATCAACAGGGCAACTTCTGCTGGGCAGCCTGAGAGCTGCGAGGCTGCAGCCTAAGGAAACAGCCAGCCCCTTGAAAGACCTTGTGGAAGCTGCAGCTGCTCACACATGTATTGACCTCAACCTTGTGGAAGCAGTTGTTCAGCTTCAAGAAAAAAACAACAACAACAAAGCCTGTTTCTGAATGATTTCAGGTGCGGCGCATGATTATTTTTGTCTCTGACACCCCGTACAGTGTGAAAATATTTTGCGCTACTTCCTCTCATAAGGGACTGAACTTGAGTAAGCTTGCAGCCTGTGAAATGTGGAGGACTGAAGGGCACTGGTTTATCCTGAGAGGTGTCAAGTAGGAGATTTTTTATCTGTGATGCCCTTCAAAGGACAGAGACTTGCTGGGAGCCTGTGGGTAAAGGTTGGCTGGGAAGGAGTAAGCTGCAGGTGAGAGCTGAGCTCCGTTGGCATTTCATTTAGAAGTGGCAAAGCCTAGTAATCCACCCTGCCCTGCTTATTAGAGGGGAAGGACAAGGGGCAATGGGTACAAGCTGGAACAGAGGAGGTTCCACTTAAATATGAGGAAAAACGTCTTCACGGTGAGGGTGACAGAACACTGGAAGGGGCTGCCCAGGGAGGTTGTGGAGTCTCCTTCTCTGGAGATATTCAAAACCCACCTGGATGTGTTCCTGTGTGACCTGATGTAGGTGTTCCTGCTCTGGCAGGGGGATTGGACTAGATGATCTTTCAAGGTCCCTTCCAATCCCTGATATTCTGTGATGCTGTGATTCTGTGTTTTACTTACATATCTTGCTTGGTTGTTTTGGTGGCTTTCTGGGGCCAAAGTCTGTGCGAACTGGGGGGACAGAGGGATGCAGCCATGTGTTTGCTGCTGTGACCCAGTACTTGCACATGGGCTATGCTATGGATGAGCTATGGGTAAATCTGTGAGGAAACTGCGCCTGGATGTCTGTGCAAAGAGATGTGCAGAGTCTGTACCTGCACCGGCCCGTGTCAATTAGCTCACCTGCAATCAAGGCCCATTTTCTGATTGTCCTTTTCAGTTGCTACTTCCGAGCCCTTCACCCTTGACAGAAGAAAGGTGTCTTATCTCATCAGTGTGTCCTGACAAAAATATACCAAAGTGCACCAGTAGTCTCATGAAAGGACCTGTAAACCATGATAGCAATGTCACCTCAACTTGCAGGATACAGACTGTAGATTTATGCAAGTATTTAATAGTGGCTTGCCACAAGAATCGGTACTCTTTTCAAAAGGAATCTTTCTTTGTGTCTTTTGATATTTAAAGAGCTGTAATTACAATGGCAAAGCTTTGAATTCTTTTTTTTTTTTTCTATCCTCTTTTACACATTAATTTATGGACCAATCCAACATTACAGACAAGCTAATGAAAGAACCACACACTCCCTTTATAATTTTTTTCTTCTTTTTACAGTTTCACTTGTGTGGATGAATGCAAAGTAGTTAATGCTATAAATAAGTTTAATGATGTATCTCTTCTCTCAATTGCTGGTTGTTGATGCTGCAGTCCTGCATAATAGGAAAAGAAAAGAATTGAATTTAAATCTTTGTCTCTCTCTTTCTCTCTCATGCTCTGAAAGGTTCATCCAGCTACTAAATACAAGTATTGCTCTCTTAGTTCCATTCTATATATTTAAAGCTCTCAACATGATTTTCTCATCACCTCCCTTCCACTCCCTTTTTTGGTATTTTTAGCTTCGAAAAAAGATCAAAATTACATAAGCCAATTTGCTTCAGCAAAATCAGCAAAATTTGGCAACCTTCTATGAAATGATGTCTTTTTAGCTGGTCAGGGTTGGGTGTGAACAGCAGCAGGTATAAAGAGGGAGGAAATTCCCACTGTGAGATTTTTTACTACTGCCTCATGCAGCATCCACGTGTTGTCAGACATATTGTGGGGAAGCCTGGGGCTTGCACTCTTTAGGACTGAGAGTGACCTTCAGCCCCAAAGAGCAAAGATTGTGCTACATCCAGGTCAAAGAGCTTCATAACAATCTGGTTGTAGCCTAAATTGGGGAATATCTAGGTTGTCTTTTGGAGTTTGTTATGGAGTTTATTACTCTGGGTGCAATGCCTTGTTAACAGGACTATACAGCTTCCAGATTTTTTTATTTGGTCAGTATGGAGCAGAGCCTAAATGAAAGAAGACAAGCAGGGCTTCCACAGTTCCTAAGGGGTAACGTGGAAAGCTATAAATGACTTCCATAAAACTTAAGGTAGCAATGCTGACTGTAGTGGTGTTGATGGGACATGTTGTGCTCTCTACATGGGGAAAGAAGTACCTTGATCAGAAAGCCTACATGGCTAACAAAGAAGTTGATTTCATCCATCTCGTGTTTTTGCAACAGATTTGGGAATGATCTGCCTCTAATAGCCATAGGTATCTTGAGAGCTGGGAGCTAATTTCCATATTTGGGGCATCTGCAGAGTGAAAGGTCTAATTGTGCCCTTTTGTCTAAGGAGGCAAAAATAATGTAAGATATATTCCAGGACATCTTTGACAGCAACAAGTGCTTTTCACAAAAGGTTGTAAAAGAGACAGATTGCCCAGGGACTCATCTGTCTGTCTGTAATCCTGATACAGTGGTGTGACAACCTCTGTCTTGAAAGGTTCGGTAAGAATATGACCTTTGGGATTGGGGTTGCAGGACACTGTGGGACCAGTGCTTTGCATCATGACAAGTACAAAATAACATCATCTTTCACCCTTCTGTCAAGAAGCTGGGCCTGACAGAAATGATCTGTGTCACTTTGGACAAGGATCATATCCAGTTCCCTTGAGATATTTTGTGCTAATCTTGGAAGAGAGACTGAAAAATCCTAGGGTGCTTTGATTAGAAAAGATTTTCCTTTAGAAGACTGAATAAAATGTTTAAAAGGGACCATTGAGTGAAACGTAAAACTTCTTCCCTGGGAGAAGTCCAAGTGTGTCCTGGAGACTCTTCCATGTTGTTATCCCCACTCCCTCTTTCCCTAGTCCCTTTGCTAATTAAATTTTTGCAGTGTAGGACACCTTCTGTGGCAAGGCTGGAGACTGACACTCTGAACTTAACACCTAAATGTGAGGAATGAATGCAATTAAGCATCATTGAGCTGTGAACATGTTATTTAACCACTGAGCAGTTCCCCTAAAGATGGGATGTCTTCTTTCCTAACTTTTCAAACTACAGTACTTTAGAAATAGAGGATATGTCTTCTCTGTAAAGAAAGAAAGCAGATGCCTGCTCCTAGAATTGGATCCTGGACTGTTGATCTTGTGTGAAGCATGGTACCAAAGACCAAGCAATAGGTGGAATTAATGAATACTTAGCAGGATGCCCTTCTGTGCCCTTGTGTATACATGTGGAGATATTTAATTCAGGGTTCGTGAACAAGATAGCTAAATATTGCTTGCCTCTTGTGGGTCTGCCATGAAAGGACAAAGCATGAAACAGAAAGATGAGAAGCCTGCCAAAAAAGCTGGTTAGATCTTGAACCAATGCCAGAAGAAATCCCAGAGTTCTTGACTTTCTTTGCATTTTGTTCAGGCTCAGGATAGTAAATGTCCTTGGTTAAAAACACCCAACTGTGTTGTATGAGTTCTTCTGACATTGATGAAACTTAAAGAAAAGAGTTAGAAAGACCTCAAGAAGGGCAAGAGGGAGGATGCAGAGAAGTACAGGCTGAACAGCCTCACCTTGATCCCTGGGAAGGGGAAGGTGATGTAGCAAATAATCCTGGAATTCATTTCCAGGCACGTTAAGGACAAGAAAATTGCCAGGAATAGTCAGCATGGCCAGCTTCCATGATGAAGTGACAGTCCTAGTAGATGAAGGGAGAACAGGGGATATTGTCTACCTGGACTTCAGTAAGGCCTTTGGCACTGTGCCCTGTAAGATCCTCATAGAGAAGCTGTTGGTGAGCAGGTAGAGGGGTGGACTGAAAACTAGGTGAATGTCTGGGCCTGGAGGATGGTGATGAGCGTTGCAAAGTCTAGTTGGAGGCCAGTGACTAGTGGTGTACCCTGGGGACCAGAACTGGGTCCAGTCCTGTTTAACATCTTCCTTAATGGTCTGTATGACTGGGGCAGAGTACACCCTCAGCAAGTTTTCTGATGACACCAAACTGGCTGATATGCCAGGGGATCATGTTGCCATCCGGAGGGACCTCAGTAGGCTGGAGAAATGGGCAGACGGGATCCTCATGGAATTCAACAGAGGTACAAAGTTCTACACATGACGAATAAGAAACCCAGGCACTAGTACATGCTGGGGATCACCCAGCTGGAAAACAGCTTTGAAGAAAAGGTCCTGGGGGGTCCTGTTGGACACCAGGTAGAATACGAGTCTGTCATGTGTCCTTGCTTGCAAACAAGGCAAGTGATGTCCTGGGCTGCATTAGACTAACTAAGAGGAGGTAGGTGATCCTGCCCCTCTGCTCAAAGGTGGGGAGGTCACACCTAGAATGCTGGGTCTGGTTCTGGGCTCCTCAGTACAAGAGAGGCATGGACATACTGGAGAGGGACCAGTGAAGAGCCACAAGGATGATTAAGGGACTGCAGCTTCTCTCCTGTGAGGAATGTCTGAGAAAGCTGAGACTGTTCAGCCTGGAGAATAGAAGGCTTGAAGGGAAAGGTCCCTTCCAACCACTAAGATTCTGTGATTCTGTGATTCTGTGAAGGGAAGGTGCAAAGAGGACAGAGTCAGGTTCTTTTCAGTGGTGCCCAGTAACAGAACCAGAGGCAATGACACAAGCAGAAGCATGGGAAGTTCTCTCTGAACATCAGGAAACACTTTTTTACTGCAAGGGTAACTGCACATTGGCACAGGATGTCCAGGGGTATTGTGGAGTCTCCCTCCCTGGAGATATTCAAAAGCCACCTGGACATAGTCCTGGGCAACTGGTTTGAGGTGGCTCTGCTTGAGCAGGCAGTTAAACCAGATGGTCTATAGAAGTCCCTTCTGACTTCAGCCACACTGTGATTCTGTGAAAACTTGGATGATCTCCTGAAATAATCTCCTTTATTGAACAGTCTCCTTCATTCTGGGAAAAAGAGCATGTATTTAAACTGTTCTCATGAGACGTAATTTTCCTCAGAGTATTTTTCTAGATATTTTATAGCCCTAAGTCGGTTATTGCAATAGTGATACTTAACTCTTTTTATAAGTCAAAAATATTTTGAAATTAATGAAAATATTTAAACAACTCTTTCCAGTGAAAAGCAACTTATAGTTTATTTGTGTGATACTTTTCATACAAAATAGAAACTAGGGAAAGTTTTTGTTTCATCTGCATAACCATTATGTTAAATTGCACATTAATTTTTACATGGTAGTGTTCAAACTACTCCTGCTGCAGCCAGGGAACAATGGGAGAGCAGGTAATTAAACACCTGCAGATTTTCATCGATCTTAATGGAAAAGTGTGTAGTCTGGCAGATAATGTGTCTCTTAAGTTGCGTAAGTAGAATATTTGAAGAACTGTTAAAGCAGCACTTTTATTGACATTTTGAACACTTTTTCCATCAATGCCATTACAGATTAATTATTTTCAATTTTCTTAAGTGCCAAAAACCCCATGTTAATCTGCATCAGCTCACATGGTAGAAAAGGAAAGCTCTGAAATATCTACAACCTTAGAAAGGTATATTAGAATAATCACTATATATTTAATATTATCTTTAAATGCATTCAGGTATCTGTTAATTTTTCATTACCAGCCAGAATTTTTAATAAAAAATGTGAAAACTTATGGCCTGAAAATATTCCACTAAACAAACCCTTCATGAATCATATTCAATAAAAAATTTCCCTGGGTCCATAGGATTTTCTTTTTCGAATTTCATCTTTCTTATGTGGTGAAAAATGTTACAAATATGAGAAAAAAATCTGAAGTGAAATGGAGGGTAGTTTGGAATTTTTTTGAAACAATCTTGGGGTTTTTTTAAGCAGCCTTAATATTTAGTCTTATGGTCTGGAATGGAATCTTCTACATATTGAAAGGGACTAAGTGCCACAATTCCATTGAAATTCAATTACATTCGGGAGCCTAGTCTCACTATAATCACTTTAACATATCAGTCAAAATTAAATTGATCAGTTGCGATAGCTGGTATGATAATTCGAGAGAATTTACTACCAGTATATGCTATTTCAGGAACTGTCATCAAATTTAAAGGAAAAGACAAGAATATTCAGCAAGTGAAGAATATCTAGAGATATGTGAAAATGCATCCATTTAGCCCAGGTCCTGCCTTGCTGCTGAATTCGATGAAAGTTTTGTCCTGAGTGACATTTGATTTGTGATACTTAGGAGCTGTTACTAGAATAAACGTTTCTCTTTTTTTAATCTCTGTAGCAGGGACAAACCAAGTGGTTGGCAAAGCAAAGCTGCTTGGGCTGGTGAGTGGGATGGTGCTGTTAAGCTTTGGGTTTTTAGTGGCCAAGCTGAAATGAACGGGCTGTGTAGTGCAACTTGAAACACGTGCATACGTTTGAAACCCCAGTCAAGCTTAAAGCAAGGCTTTGAAGACAGAAGTGCTTACTGTGAAGTCATGAGGCGTCCTACTCTCCCTTGTTTATCCTTCTGCACTCCCCTGCTTGCGTCGGTAATGTCAGCTAAGGACATCTCACCAGCTAGGCAAAAGATTTTGTTTTGAATGTTGCCAGGCTGATGCAAGTGTGGAAGCACTGGAAATGACAGTGAACGATGAGTGATGCAGTGACCCGCTCCCAGACACCTGGACAGATTTGCTGCCTTTAAATGACGCCCTGAGAATGGGCAGATCTTGGGCCCTTTGCTGACTCAGGCCAGATGTGAACCATTGCTTTCTGTCTCTTGAATGTCCACATGATGAAGTCCCTACTATTCATCAATGTCACTCTCTGCACCCAACCAGTTTGTAAGGAAAGTTGAGGTTGGCTGTGACTTCAAATTCTAGTCTTGCATCTCCACCCCTACCCCCAGTTCCTGCTTGAGGCCAGCTACAGGATGGCTATTACCTTTGTGAGCCTGGAGTGAACATGCTCTGGGCTGAGGTTATGCAAAACCTACGTGGTGCTGCTCAAGCTGTGCAGGGTTTGTAGAGAGGTGAGTAAACTGGGCCATACTGAGATGCTCAGAAGGCTGGAACACCTCTCCCATGAGGACAGGCTGGGGGAGTTGGGGTTGTTCAGCCTGCAGAAGAGAAGGATCTGGGGAGAACTTATAACAACTTTCCAGTGCCTAAAGGGGGTTACAGGAGAGATGGGGAGGGCCTGTTGATCAGGGAGGGGAGCCATAGGACAAGGGGTAATTAGATTAGATCATTAGAAGAGGAAGAAATTCTTTGCTGTGAGGGTGGTGAGACACTGGAACAGGTTGCCCAGAGAAGCTGTGGCTGCCCCATCCCTGGAGGGGTTCAAGGCCAGGCTGGATCGGGCTCTGAGCAACCTGGTCTGGAGGGAGGTGTCCCTGCCCATGGCAGGGGGTTGGAACTCGATGATCTTTAAGGTCCCTTCCAGCCCAAACCATTCTATGAAATAAACCTCAGGTAGTCTGTGCCCGCCTGAGGGCTTAAAAATGCGAATGAGGAGATTTGAGCAGAACAACAGAACAAACTTCTGATTATTTCTTTTTTTTGTTGTTGTTGTTTTGTTTTGTATAGAGAAATGCCAGAAGTTGGAAAGAGAGTCAACAAATGTTGCTGTCGTGCAGGTTTTCTTCTCTTGTGGTTGTGATGTGTCATGGGAGCCAGAACTTGGCAGCATGGCATTGTCTGGGTAGCCACTCAGGAACCAGTGCCAGCTGTTGGCTTCAAGGGTCCCTAGGACCCAGCAGCCCCTCCCACGTTTACAGCTGTTTGCTCTGTGCAGTGGGCATATGGCACTGCCACCCTCCCGCTCCCCTCTCCTTCCCACCCACATTTGGCAGTGACTGGGACTGGTGAGAGCTCCTCTCTGCTGCTCAGCTCTAATATGTTTCCTCTTCAACTCTGGGTTTTTGGCTTTTCCTTTTTTTTTTTTTTTCCCCCCATCCCTGTTTCGTTAGCAAAGTGCTGAGAAAGAGTTAAATAAAACTGGGCAGCGCGTGTGGTGTGTGTGTGACTGAGGAATTACGAAAAGCCCTGGCTCCTCCAGCCTGGCAGCCGACAGGGGATTCAGGGGGTGTGGGGCTGCAGATGGCAGTGCCTTATTACAGCCGCAGGATTGACGAACGTTTGCTGCGGAAAGCTCTTGCCCTTGCCACGGAGACTGACCTTGAAATGCTGCAGCATTCCTGGGGTGGATTTCTGTGCGCCTGTACCAAAAAAAGCCTGAGCTGGCTGGAGGTGTTTACTCGCTCTGCCTGGTGGCTGGAGAGATGACACTTTGAAAGGGACTGTTGCAGACCACCTGAGCGCTCCCTGTGCTCCTGACTTGTCTAAGGACGTATATTTGATTGCACGAGGCCATTTTTTAGCTGTGGCTGTTCATGCAATATCTTTTGCTTGCTGTGGTTAAAGCTGCTTTTATGCCTCTCGGTACCTGTTCCTTAACCTTGTAAAGATGCAGCCTATCTGGGAAGGTGGGCAAAGAAAGAAAGAAAGAGGGTAAGGGTACTTCTTTCTGCCCAGCAAAGTGGTCCCTTGTTCTGCTTTTTCCCTGCTCATAACCATTTCTGTAACACAACGGTTGAAATCATTACAATTGGTTTTTTATATATCACATAAACTAGACTTTTTATTTTTTTTAAACTAGGAAGCAGTTATTTTTTGTCCGTTGGTAATGTTCCAGACAAAGAAAAGGCCACATTTATCACTGGCAAAACATTATAACAAAGTCTTAAAAAATCATAAGTCAATATTTCCTGGTGATTTATGGTGCAGTTCTGCACAAACAACCCGAAGCAACTTACAGAGGTAAAGCAAAGAGAACATTGTCACCTCAGAAAACTAACTGATAAGATTTCATAGAAAATAAGTCTTAGGAAATGTTGCTCAGGAGAGACAGTAAACCTTTAAAGAAGTTACTCTGAGGTCAAAAATGAAAACTGCCCAGTGCAGAGAGAGGCTGGATGTAGAGAGAAAGAGCCAGTGTTGGCCAGCTCATGTGTACTCATACGACCTTGAGCAAAAGAAGGACATGTGCAGAAATGGAAAACAGAACAAGCTGCTAGACCTAAGTAGAAAACAATAAGATTTGCCTGTAAGAGCAAAATCAAAAGGTCAAGGGCAATAAATCAAGATGCATATTGCATAGGATGTGAAGAACAACAAGAAATTATCTTATTATTAACATTTTTAGTAAAAAGACAATGAAGGAAAACTTTGTGCATTGCTCAAAACAGAGGAAAAGCAATCAAATGTCATGGAGTCTGCAACTGTGGAGTTTCATGCTTTAGTTCTCACCAAAAAAAGACCATGATCAGGTCATTAATACAATTAACAGAAAAGGATGATAAACCAGAAACACTTCATTGACATAAAGAAAGTACAGATTAGAGAGAATTCAGAAGACTTAGATCCATCCAAATGGAATATATCTAACGTTTATCCAAAGCTCCTTAAAAAAACAATCCTTGACAGGCTGAGACTGAGAGAGCTGGGCTTGGTCAGACTGGAGAAGAGAAGGCTCCAGGCAGACCTTACAGCAGCCATCCGGTATCAGAAGGGAGTCTACAGGAGAGCTGGAGAGGGACTCTGTCAGGGAGTGCAGTGACAATACAAGAGGTAATGGCTTTAAATTAGAAGAGGGGAGAAATAGATTAAATACCAGAAAGATATTCTTTACTATGAGGGTGGTGAGGCACTGGAACAAGTTGCCCAGGGAAATTGTGGATAACTTATCCCTGGAGGTGTTCAAGACCAGGCTGGATGGGGCTTTGAGCATCCTGGTCTGGTGGAAGATGCCCCTGCTCATGGCAGGGGGGTTGGAACTCCATGATCTTTAAGGTCCCTTCCAACTCTAACCATTCTATGAATCTATGAAACAATTTTCAAAAAGTGAAAGGCCATTTTTGAAACCTCATGAATAGTAGTTGAGATTTTAGAAGTCTGAAGAAAGATTAGTAATATTTTTGTTTTCCAAAAGGGTAAAGAAGGAACTTATGAATTAGAAAGCAATGTAATTTCAGTTTCTGGTAAAACAAACAAACAAATGAAAAAAAAAAAGAGACTGTAATAGCTATTTTCAAGTACCTAGAAATTAATGAGACGCAATGCAGTCATCATGGAGGGTTGTTGGGAGCAAAATGCATCAAATAAGTCTAATATTTTCTATTAAGTGACAAACATTCTGGGAAGACAGAAGACAACAGATATTCTAAGTTTTAACTTTCAGGACTCAGGCTTCTGATGTTGACTTGCATCTAAAAGTAGGCTACAGATTCACATTCTAGACAAAACTACTATAATGCAGGTGTACACACTGCAAAATTGTGCTGAGAATAGTTTGTTTTCAAGTTAGAACATTGTGTTTTGTGTTGGTTGGGGAGGTTGTTTTGTTCCTGTCCTGAGTTTCTACTTGCTGAACGTCTTGATTTGTTATGTGGCTAATGGAATGAAAAGTATGCTTATTAAATCTATGGATGACATCGAGGGTGGGAAGACCGGGAAATGTCCTGGAGGAGTGAATTAGAATTTGAAATGAGCTAGGGGAAAAAGTAAGAGACAATTCAATTCTTCAAATTCTACTTTTAGGCATGTATAATCAGCTGCATAAATACAAGGGGAAGAACAAGCTCATCTATGGAAAAGGATCCACAGGATCTAGAGGATGCAAATTGCATGAGTCAACAAGCCACCTGCTGTTGCCAAAAAAAAAAAATGCAGATGGGCTGGGATGTATAAATCTTGTCCTCTAGATGTGGTCGAAAGTGTGTTGTTGGTTGTGGTCACTGTGTTTGAACAAGGCATTGACTGACAAGAAAAGATTTAAGGGAGAGAGGGGAAAAACATTCTCTAGAAAATATCTATACTGACATCAAGAATATATGCTCTCCAGAAAATAGTTTGAGTTTCATTTGTGTCTTCAAATATAGCAACAACAAAAGATAGCCTCTTGAGAGGGGTTAGGGTTCCAATTGTCATTTCCTGTATGGGTAAAGCAAAAAGTAATGATTTCAAGTTACAGCAATGCAGACTTCAATTAGGACTCAAGGGAAACAAGTAAGGAACAGCCAAGCCTGGGAAGCAGCTTTCTTGAAAGGCCATAAGAACTTGTCATGAGAAGCCTGTAAGAAATCGGGAAGCCATCTGTCAGAAGCAGTAGGCTAAGGAATGAACCAGATGAAGCCTGGAGGCCTCTTCCAGGCTTTTTCTTTCTAAGTTTTCACATTTTCTGTTTGAAGGATGAAGTGTTTAGAGACAAATGAGGGTCTTAAGGGCAGGTCTTCCCTCCTATAACGTATTGCTACACCCAGGCTTTTTCCAGGAACTGTCTTATAGTCATCTTATTTGATCACACTCCAAGGAATTGGCTCAGTTTCTTCCTGTTAATGAAAATTAACAGTTTCAATAAACCCCTTAACCTTGGTTTTTTATTGAGCAGGATATGTTAGAATGGGCCTAAACTTAGGCTAATATCAGTGACAAAAACCTTTATCGTGGAGTCTTTGGTGCTGATAAGATTTATAGATTTTCACATATTTTTTTTTCCTTCCTTATAAAACAGGACTGAAGTTCCTCTCTCCTCACTGTGTGGCAGATATTGATTGTTGCCTCTTATATATGTAGTATATTATATCAGGAGTCAATAAATACCAGACCTTCTCCTCTGTCATGCCACAGTAAGAATTTGGAGGTGGGAGGCAATGAGCTACACTTTAATCCCACACCAGACATTTGGGTGGCGTTTACCACTTCACCAATCTTCGCTTCCATGTCTAACATTTCCCCGTGAACAGTTTGGATCTACGAATTTATTAAAACAGTCTAACATCTACCATTGCTGTTGCTGTGCTATCTTTAAGTAATTTGTTATAGAATGAGCCCGTTAACATGCCTCTGTTTACAGCCTAACAGTTCAGCTGTGAGATTTTGTAAAGACGTTGTGGGTTAGATGTTTCTTTGCCTTTTAGTTATAAATAATAGATGATTTCTTTGAGAAGTGCATTGCTTCTAATTTAATAGAAAACACTTCAGTAATTGAACTGGCTCTTTGAATGTTATATTGGCAGGCTTGAGAAAACTGTACTAGACTATTCAGATGAAATAAATAAAGGTACACATATCCTGTATGATGATTACCATTATTATTCCTGTTAATAATACTGCTAGTCCCAGGAAACAGTACAAGAGAGACATTTTTTCTGCCACAGTCTGGTATGACTTCTTTCTACAGCCTTTTTCACATCTGAAAGCAATGTCATACAGAACAGCAGCAACGCACCTTAATTTAGAGTCCAGTGAAAGCGATTCTGTTGGGGAGTTCTGAGAGACAGAGGTACTAATTTGCAGAAAGATAATTAAAGAAAATCTGCATGCTGCATGTCATCTCATATGTCTGGCTTTTGTGATAGGGCACGAGGCTGGATATCGGAGCCCAGGCTCTCCCTTCTCTTCCACGCTGCTGCTTTTGTGACAGAGGGTTCCTGATTTGGGGTTTTAGATACCTGTAAGAATAGGTATCTCACTTAGATGAGAAATAGGTATCTCTTCTTAAGAACAGGGAAGTATTGTGCCGATTGTTATTTTTAGGGATGATCACACTAAAAGTTGGTATCCTCCCTTCGATCCATTCCTATGTCGACAGGGTTTTTTTTCCAGCAGACAAAAAAAGTTTGGGCTGGTGTTGTTCAATGTGCTCTGCTTTCACTTTGGTAAATATTTAGTAAGCATTTGGCTTTCATGTATGCTCTCACCTGTCCTCATCAGTGATTGGAAAGGGAAGGTGGGATGATGAGGTGATTCTACCCCTCTACTCTGCTCTCGTGAGACCTCACCTGGAGTACTGTGTCCAGCTCTGGAGTCCTCAACATAGAAAGGACATGGAATTGTTGGAACAGGTCCAGCGGAGGGACACAAAGATGCTCAGAGGGCTGGAGCACCTGAAGACAGGCTGAGAGAGCTGGGCTTGTTCATCCTGGAGAAGAGAAGGCTGAGGGAGACCTTATAGCAGCCTTCCAGTGTCTGAAGGGAGCTACAGGAGAGCTGGAGAGGGACTCTTTGTCAGGAAGTGTAGCAACAGGACAAGGGCTAATGGTTTTAAATTGAAAGAGGGGAGATTTAGATGAGATCTTAGGGAAAAATTCTTTGCTGTGAGGCTGGTGAGATGCTGGAACAGGTTGCTCAGAGAAGCTGTGTCTGCCCCATCGCTGGAGGTATTCAAGACCAAGCTGGATGGGGCTTTGAGCAACCTGGTCTGGTGAGAGGTTGGAACTGAATGATCTTTAAGGTCCCTTCCAACTCTAACCATTCTATGATTCTATGATTTCTTGTTTCTGGTTTTGCAAAATGCCACGCTTGCTCCAGCAGTAGAGGTGTTCACTAGAAGTGTCCCCCAGAGACAACGCTCAGCATATCAAATTAACATTTCTTTCTCAGTACCAGTAGGAAATATTAATACATATATATTTAAATCGTGCATTTCTTGCCTCCACATTCATCTGCTGCTCTGGCACAAGTCTTGTGCTTAACTTTTATGGTAAGCAATTTGGAGAAAATAAGAAGAGGCATACACAGCCTGAATGGTTATTGCCTTTCCTCTATTGAATACCATGGCCAGGAAATGCTGCAGAGCTGCTCTCTATCTGATATTAAATTTTTAAATCACGGTCAGAAAGCAAGTCACTGAGAGGTCAGATAGCCCGTGGTCTCCCTTTAGGTCAGCCTCTGATGTGGTTAGTTCCTGTCTGTGAGCTGTTAGTGCCTCCTTCACCAAGTTCCACCACATGGACCACATGGTAAAGGATGCACGTTCTCAGTCAGCGACTGAGAAATAGTTGGCAACGACAACCAACTTGTTCATAGTGTAGTGATACTTGCAAGGCAGGCTTTTTTTTTTTTATCCATAGAGCAACGACTGCTTATTAAAGGCTCGGTGAAGTCAGAAATAAAGTCTACAGGCCATAGAAACACTTATGGTTTGTTCATTGTCTTTCATTATATTTGCCATCCTAATAAGATATTAGAACCGGAGGTGGTTTTGCTGTATTTCTATTTCTATTGGTACCAAAAAGGCAAATAGTAATATCTTTACTGAACGTGGTCCAACACTGCTGACCTTCTCCATTATTTGAGCAGGACAGATACAAAATGCAAGGCCACAGGTTCCTCATATTTAGTGCTTGAACAAGAGCCAGTCGATGTGGCTTAATTTCTCTAAGTGGCTGGATCCTTTACAGCCTTTTAAGAATAATGTCACCCACTGCATGTGCTGTGTTAATACAGCTGAAGTATCAGAACCTACTTCTTCAAGAGTGTCTTTGTTGCCATACACTTAAGTTGGCAATGCAGCTAACTCAAGGAAAAGCACATGCCAAGTTGTTGTGGGTCTTTCCTCATAACCCATTGATTACTAAGATCAGGATTACCTTAGCTGCGTGTGAAGATGGTGGTGAGGCTTCCTAGTCAAAGTAGGAGGCTTATGTACAAGTCTCTCCATGGCTTAAGGGAGACTCTTTCCAGGGAAATATCTTAAACTGGTCTATTGACTGGTCCAGGTTGGGATTTTTCTACACAGTTTTTATTGACAGCAGGCCACTGTACTCTCAAGGAAGCCAAAATTATGGGATTGACGGATGAAGTTACCTCCACATGTAAACGGCAAGATGCAGCCTGACTTGTCACCCTGGCATCTCCAGGTGCTGGTCATCTTTCTGGGGATGGTTTCTCAGGTAACAGTGACATCGGAAAGCCTTGTCCACTGGCTGCAAAACCTGCAGATTAGGAGCTGTGGGCTGGGCATCCACACCTCACACAAGTGCTTATCTCAGGGCTGCAGGAGAGCTCCCAGGTGGGAAGGAGGCAGGATTTATCCCTTCCCTGCCCCTCAACATTTTCTATTGCCTGTTCAGGCACTGCATGGACTTTGGTCCATCCCAATCTTAGAGTTGTGGACATAATTTCTAGGTAATATAAATGTTAAATATGATGATGCGTACATCCATGTGTGACTATGAATGTTGTATGCAGGAGTGCATAGATTCCATGAAAAAAATGAGCATTTTTTGTTCCTGTGTGGTAACAACATGTATTTCAGAGAATTAGTTTTAAACCCCTATGTAATTCTGAAAAAGGAGAAATAATATCCCCATTATGATTTTGATTTCACTCCCATTGTCACAAACTTCTCATTTAAAAATGAGTTATCAAGTAAGAAATATTAAAAAAAAAATCAAAATGAAGCGTAACACAATCATTTCTCTCCTCCATCCTCACATCTGAAACAAAAAAGGTATTTTAAAGAAAGCTGTCAAGGTAAAAAAGCACTGTCATTTGCATTCTTCTGGGAAGATTGGAATTTCTATACTAAAACTGTGGGGATTAGAGAAAATAATTGATTTTTCGTCTTTTCTTTCAGAGTTTTTAGTTGTATGCATCTGTCTTCATTATCTTTATAATGTGATTTCATGTTTTATATCCATATAGGCAGTTTGGCCCTGGTCCTGCAAAGTTATATCTTTTATATCTTTCATGACTTTCTTGAAACAATAGGAGCTCAGCGTTACTGACACAAGGACATTTATTTAGGAGCAGAACATTGCATATCTCCTGAAAATCTTGGTATTGATTCAATGTGGAAAAAGAATGTGTCTGCATTAAGCAGATTTAATGGGCTGGGACTGCATTCTCTGACCTGTTTTCTTACACAAAAGTTGGCTGGTATATTTTATTTTAGCATTGTGAATTAGCTAACTTTTTGCCTTTGGTGAAGGTAACTGAATCCTAGAGAATGGGAACCGAATTGTCAGGAACACTGAAAATAATCATCCTATATCATTCTTTCTTCCAGTACGGAATTTAATAATAAAGTATTATTTTATTTATATTTGGATATTTCCCTAATTTTTTTTTCGTTACACTGTTATCAGGACATGAATGATAATACAGCTTTTGTAATTTAATATCAAATCTAATATCCTAGTAAGACAACTGCTGAATCTAGTAATTTTCCATTTGGCTTTGAACAAACCTGCTGCTGTTGTGTTTGTTTTGGTTTTTTTGGGTTTGGTTTTTTTTTTTTTCCTTTTTCATTTTCCTCTGGCTTTCTGATGTTTTGAACGGTTGTTGCTGAAGCTCTTTTGTGCTCAATCAGTTTGATGTTATGCTTCTCTTTTGGGGATCCGATTATTGACAGTCCTTTCTTGCTGGGATATCGGGGAACTTGACACCGGCTACACGGTGGGACTGTCCCAAGGCATCACTTTAGGATTTAAATCTCTAATGACACTTTAGTGACTCAGAGGAGAGAGAGAATTAATCTGGCTGCAGTCTGGCTTGAAGTTTTGCAATTACTGCAGACCTGCCTTAGGTAAAACATAAAGGCTATGTCACTGCAATGCTTAAAGAATTTCAATCCTTCCTACAGAAAATGTGGGGTTTTTTCATATTTCTAGTTGTTTTTGTTGGTGTTTTTTTTTTTTTTTTCCCAAATTAACTACTGTTCTTTTATATCTTTTATAAACATTGTTAATGTTCTCACTACATCACAACTTAACAGGACTTGACTCTGTTTTAATATTGCTTTATTTCCATTAAGGAACTACAATAAGCAGCCAGACCCTCTCTCATACTGGCATGGCTTATGTTTATTAGCAGACAACGCCACGTGGCAAATCCTGGTCCTGTTAAGCACTGCTTATCTTGAATGGAATTAGTCTTTGTCCATTTTATATTACTTAGTACCTTGAGGCCTTGTCTGAGATGGCACTGTTTGAACTAATCAATCTATAAAGTAATTGCGAGAGAGGGTTCTTGCCTCTGTGAATGCCCAGAGTGGAGAGACCAATGGTGGGAGACAGCAAAGGGTTGACCTGATGCACACATAGCATCTCACTGCTACCAAGAGGGACAAACCCCTATCTTCTCCTCTTTATCCCAAACTCCACTGTCTTCCCTGCTCTTCTAGTGCAGCAGTTCCCTAAACCACAGAAGGGCCATAATCAAAGAACTGGATGCCTGAACAACTCTGTAAAGCTCCATCGTGCTTACAACGAGTTCAGTTTTGCTAAAGCCACATGCTAAAATGACCTCTGCAGGGGATTTCTAAAGATCTCTGATTATAGTCAACATTTTAAATATTAAGTCAACTCTCCTTTATGCCTTTTAGATGCTGCCTACACTCCTGGAACCTCTATTTCTCATCTTAAAACTTTCCCTTGAAAAATTCATTTACTTGTGTTATTCTTTACCAGGTCTTAGATCTGGGGGCTTTAAATACTATCCAGAATTAGAGCAGTGTCAAAGTTATCGATATCTATATTCAAACATGAGAACTGTAGTGGGCTACTTTTGTTACTCTTGTCATTTTTTAGCCTGTTAATGAATACAGATTTTCAAGGGCAAAGAAGTAAAATTAGGCCATGAAACACAAAAGAGAGATTGTGCTGCATGAAAGAGAAAAGGAGAAAAAAATATCAAAAAGCCCTGGGTTTGTGGAAACTGGACTCAATATACGTGGAAACAGTTATAAAATCTGCGATAAAATAGAGCTGACAGAAATGTGATTTTTTGTTTCCAGGTGGCCACGTGAATTTTTCGATACAGCTTTGTCATGTGTTTTATCTGGTACCACCAGACTTCTTAACACTCTCAGTTCACTTGTGAGACTAAACAGTTCCTTCACGAGACAATGCTGCACTTTTTTTTTTGTAAGAATCACATCATTCTCATTAATTTTAATGAGCATTTAATGTATCTCAAGTGTGTTATTTTTACATCCTGAAATTTGTGACTGTTGAAGGATTAGAAGCGTGATTTTTTATTATTATTATTTGGACTGCACTGCACTGTAGAACTGTCTGTTCCCATCGAAGTGATGGAGCAGCACTGCATCCACTGTATCTTCATTCTTTCTATGTGAAGAATTAAAGGTCTGGCACATTTGTGCCCTAACACAATTTTCAGGCAGACATAAGGCTTTTGCAGTGGTGTCTTTTTTTGGTTTAACTCATCATTGGAAATTTACAGGAAAACAAAGAAACTGAATTGTCAGAAAAATATCAGTGTCCTGTCAAAGCACCCAGTTCCATTGATGTTGTCTTTCCATTATGCAATATTTGCCTTTGTTTAGTTATTGTTATTTATTTACATTTCAGGAAGATGGGCATCTTTGTCTTATCCCAGGTCAAAGAGTTTTACTGACAATGTCAGTCTTTTTCCAGGTAGTTGACCACTTAATCACCAGAAAGCCACTCCCTTAAATTATACAACTGGATTTGGTGCATTAGATTATATCAACTTGATTAAATTTTGGTTTTAAGTATTTTCATTGGCAGAAATTTTTGCAAACAGAATGAAGATCTTTTGAGTATGCCTCTTGCTTGACCAGGACATGCTGTTCTACCTTTGCATTCCCCATCCTTCCTATTCTTGATCAAACTCTAGTTGAACAAATGAGCCAGCCAAACCCTGAATCCAATCAGTAATGCAGGTGTTAAAAAGAGGGGCTAATATCTAGGGTGCGGTTCTTCCCTTATTGCCATTTACAGCTTAGGTCTGAGGCTGAGTAATTCCTACTGCAGGGTAATTTAATACTATTTTATTAACACTGACTTACATCTCAGAAAGGAGTTCTGGGATCCAGGATGGCATCCATTTTCTGTGAAGCACTGTCCCATTTAAGGAAATTAAATAGTAATCTGCAGTTTAATTGCAAAAACATTTGCAAATAAAGATGGACTAGCTTTTGAGCATGGGATAATACTTGGCTTTGTGATCTTTTTTGTCTTGTGACCATTCTAATTCAGCTGTCTGGCACTTTGGTTGCACTTGTCCTTCCTCTTCTGGCATTCTTCACTAGCCTTTACAGGTTCAAGGTCGGTGAGCCAGGAAGAAAAGAAAGTTTCAGTACCGGTTTGTTGCCACTGGGGTCCTTCTCTACCAGTGGAGCTGGCAATGGAAACCCTCTATAATAAAAGCCCAACACTGTGGCTTGTGACCATAGTATCCAGCAAGGTCAGAGCTCGTTAAGGCATGTGTTGAGTCTTGTATCCAGGCAGCTACCCTGCTGGCAAAGCAGACCATATTAAATGGTTCCAAAGCAGTCAAATGTAAGGGAATTACTTTTTTTTTCTTTTGTACATGAATTTTTATTTTCCACTAATGATAATGCATCACTGGCATTATCGTTATCTCAAGGTGATAATGTTTCCCAGCTACTTCACCCTGCATATCTCTGTAGCTGCCAAGATTCAAGGTTGGGTTTAAATAGTTGGATAAAATCCGTGGTCACAGGTGATTTCAAGGATATGTTTTTCAGGTAATTGAGAAGAATGGATTTGTCCATCTAACGTTTTTCTGTGAATGTTCTAATAACCAATACACCCTTGTTTGCAACGCTGACTCTCAGATGCAAATGAGTACTGGAAAAAAGAAGAGTTCTCCCTGTGCTGAAAGCAGCAGTCACTGGCAAAGATTATAAACAATCAATTGGATGAATTATGGTTGCAGAAAACATTTGTTGATTAGTTTCAATTAAGAAACAGTCTTGTGAGACTCAGTCATTCAGCGTTTGAGCAGTAGTTATATTAATTCAGCTCGGTCCAAGTAACTACCCCCAAGTCCAGGGTATTTTTCCATATGTCTGAAATTTGATGTCTCCCCCGGCCCTAACTGCGATGAGGTTTGTGGGTCTGAAGGAAGTTCCAAGGGCTCAAGTGAGCTCCGTCACTGCAGGGAAAGAAAGAAGAATATCCATCATCCATGTCCATGTTGCTGCAGCAGAAAAAGGGGGCTTTTTGCACATTGCAAAGGAGTGATCTGTGCTTACTGAGGCAGGACTGCTGCTCACGTGTGTCCCCACCAGTAGGCACTGCCCCACTGCTGGTGGTGGGTGGGAGTGTGGGGCCAGAGAGTATAAGGGTGTGTCAGGGAGAGGGGAACTTGCAACCCCTTCTCTTCCCAGCATGGACCAGCATAAATTAACTGTGAATTCTGGTATGAAAACTGTACTGTGAACCTAAACCGTGATTATAAACGTTGGGTTGTGGGTTTTTCTAGCCCAATATTCTGGCTTTAGTAGTGGGTGAGTGCAGATGCTTAGGGGAGCGTAGAGGAACATCAAGACTCATCCTCCCCCTGCTAAACCTGCTCAGCAGTCAGCAATTTAGGGCTTGCGCAGTTCAGCACCCTACTCAGCAAAAGAATAAAATATCTAGGAAGATCCCACGTTCTGGACATCTGTACTGTCTTTGTGGAAATGGAGTGATTAATTTTGTTCCATCAGAGGTCAATTCAGGCAAAGGAATAGAGTTTGTCATGTTCGGGAGTGAGAGGACTTGACGGGGTAATAACTAACTCCCCGCTGTTTAATATTTGCAATACAGCAATGTGTAGGTACTTCAAGGGAAAAGGGGGCTGCTATTTTGAGCTGTGTGCACACAGCTAGTAGAGAAATCTCTCCCTGTTTCTGGTGAGATGTAGCGTTAAGATTCACAGGGCATACAACAGTGCGATCAACAACTGATCGGCCTTGAGTCTACCGCAACAGAAGATGCAGAAAATCAGAGGGTGATCATTCAAATAAGGGCCCATCATAAAACTGCCTCCTCTAGTGACATGGCAGGAGAAGGATGAAGGGGAGAGACACTTCTGTCACTTGTAATAGTCCTAGTTGTTTTCAGCTGCTGTAATACTGTGCCCTATAGCTTCAAATGTACAGAGGAAGCTGGGTGCAAAGCAGGCTTGCAGCTCTCATTCTGTAAGGTGCAATTGATATGGGGCATTATAGGAAGCACGTGGATATGTAGTTTCTGCTCTTTTGTTCTGTTTGCAGGCTTTCCACGTGTGGGAAGCTCAATATTTTTCAGGCTGAGGGAGAAATGGCTGCATTGCAGTGAGAGTTAAATTCTGGCTTTATTGAAATCAGTGGTTAAATCCAGCATGTAGGAGGTTGGTTTTTTTAAAAAACAGAGCAGAAATCCAATTTGAGATTTCTTATTACTAATCTTGTGCAACTATAATTCTTCTATATGAATTATCTTCATATCATGTCAAAAGCAAGAGAGTACTGGGATAGTTTCCCTCAGAGCTCTGTCAGAGGTTTGCATCAGCTGAATTTTATCATTGTCACTGATATATTTTTCATCCAGGATTTTTCTTCACCGGAGTCTGATAATTATGCTGACTGGTTTGGTGGCTATGTCCATGGGGAACTAATCTAAGTGCACTGTTATTCTTCTCACTTGCAACTGCAGTATATTTTGAACCTGTAATGGAAATGTTGGTGCATTAAACTACTACCTCTGTGGAGGGGCTGGGAGGCGAGAAGCTGGACCAAGACATTGACTTTTTCCAGATTATTTGGAGTTCAGGTTCAATGAGTAAATTGGAGCTTGGGATGCAGGACAGCATGTTGGAGTTGACCTCGTAACATTCTGTCTTGCTGAGCTGGGATGATGTTATAGCAATGTGGAATCAAAGGAGAAAAGGCAGTTATTGCACTGCCTGGAATGGAGTTACCGAATCTTTGCTGGTTTTGGCTCCTGGAGGAAAGATACTGCCACCCTGAACTGACCTTCTAATGACATTGGACAGTTTGTGAAGCAGAAGAATTGTCAACATTATTAGGGAATAATATTCCTGTAGTTGAAGTAAATAAGAGATTATTTCAATAGGAAGTTTTCCTTGAAGTTTCTCCCCCTTCTGGGGCTACTGCCCTTATCATCCCTACCTGGTGATTTTGTTTTTCAATATTTTGAGCTCCTTTATGACTCTGCTTTTTCACCCAGGCATCTTATTTCTAGCTGAGTATTAAGGACCACTAATTATTAGAGGCAAACAGTACTCTAAAACAATAGGAAAATCAATTGGGAGAGAACATGAAGTAATTCAGTTAAGCATAATAGCCTTAGGGTGGGCGAGCGCTAAACTGTTTAGTGGACGTGCAGTGATTCATCTGCCTGCTTTTAACAGCTACCATTCAAATTGAGTTTAAATACTGTAAACAAAAGTCTTTTCGTGGTGTGCTTGGAACTGTAATACAGCTGCAAAGTTTCAGAGGAAAATGCTGCATTGCAGCTCTCCTTCTGTTTCGCAGCAAATCTCTGCTGGCATGTAACATGCAGAGGAGGAGCTTCAACACAAGCAGGCTGTTTTCAGCTTCATTATGCAGATCAGCCGTCTCTATCATCCACATTATAAAAACATCTTTAACTTCCTTTGGGGATGGAAGAGAGAGAGAGTAAGGGAGGAATGGGGCGGGGTGTGGGGGTGTGTGGGGAAAGAGGTCAGCCAGCTTACACACTGATTTCCCCTGGTATTACTGTTTCAGTGTCTCTCAAAGTGCAGTGGTTTTGCCTTTGTACAGATCCAACAGTTTTTGACATCCACGTTGTTTAATTTCCACTATTGCTTATCACTGGGATTTAAGTACTAGACTTTTTGTTCGGGGTGAGTCTGAAAGGAGTATTCTGTAATGCTTTAGCCAACGGGCAGCTCTTACTTTACTGAACGCTGTGATTTGTGGCTGGTTGCTGACACTAGGGAAAGTGAAGACCTTCCAAATAACCTTGAAACAGAGCTGACCAGCAGCCTCTCGCATGCTTTGAAATATGGGAGAAAGAGAGTAAGTGTGTGTTTGTTTGTGTAAAGAAAGGTGGAGGGATTTAGGAGTCACATATTTACAGCATTCATGTTTAGTAACTTGCCTCCCAAAGAAAACTCCCTGGTTGTCTGTAGTTTCTTACAATTCTTTAGCAGAAGAAGGAAAAGCAAATGTTGCAGGCAGCACCAGACTGAGAGGAGGGCAGTCCTTGGATGGTCCCAGAGAACAGGCTTGTGTAAAAGGGATGATTTAGTGCTGTGTCATGCCAGGTGAAAAATGGGATTTAGGGGAGGGTTCTGTGACTCTCTCGATGGGACATGGGGTAATTTCAGGGAGCAGAACACCAGGAACCTGAAGGATGAGAAGTGGGAACTCCCAAGGCCCCATCCTACCCAGCAGAAACTAAGCAGATTATCCCTTCCAGCAAGAACAGATTGAAAATGAAAACAGGAGAGCTACAATAAAGCTTTTTTTGCCACTGACACACTGTAGGTTAATAGGGAATATTCTGTTGCCTTCCAGAAAGCTCATATATCCTAAAAAGATGCACATAGGTCCTCCTGCCTGGATTTCAGCAAAGCAGGGAGTGAGAAATGGAAACCTTTTTTGGGAAAAAAGGAAGTGGGAATGGAAAGCTTTTTTTAAAAAAACAAAGACAAAAAAATGAACCCAAAACAACCCAAAAGAAAAATACAAGAGCAGTGTTACTGCTATTTCCCAGCTGTATTTTCAACCTTGTCAACCCCTCCTCCAAAATAATTTTTCGCATTCAAATAGAATTAGGAAGCTGATATATCCTGAAAAAGGTGGGGGTTTTTTGGGGAAAAAAAAAAGGATATAAAAAACCCCAAAAACCAAAAACCAAAACAGCAGAAGCCAGTTTCTGAAGGTAGGGGAAGGAGTTTGCACACAGAGCTTTTGTTCTTGTCTGTTTTGCAACCCAGGCCTTTTGCGGGCCCGTGTGAGTTCAACTCTTGCATTTGAAGCCTAATGCTGAATCCATTACAGGGCTCTGGTGAGCCTGCAATGAATTCTAGTCATTCCTAGGAGGATGCTCATGGCTCAGTTAACAAGGTTGAAGTTGCCTGGCCCCAGGCTACATCTCCTATTTTGGGGGGGAAATAGCACAAAGGTTGATATCACTTTTTTTTCCCTTTGCCTGTCTCTTAACTTTTCATCAGGGATGCATCATTTTTGCCACACTGTTAAAATATTTACAGAATTGTTGGGAAACAGAGGAACCATTCAGACAAAATATTTGTAATCTTCCCCCATAGATTCTGCATCCAAACCTGCTTCTAACAGTGCATTAATTAATTAAAGTGCCTTTCCTATTGTTTTTTAAAGTATCTGTCATTGCTGGAGTGCATCTGCTGTTGAAATGGTAGCTCTGGAAAAAAAAAAAGGAAAGAGTACTATTACACAATATGAGTATTGTTTTAAAATTAAAAATAGAGAAAGAAACTGCACTTCAGCACTCTGGAGAATCAGTCTGAGTGCTATAATTTGGATACACAGACTAGACATCTAAGATATAGTAGGATCTTGGGTCCTTCAACCTTTTTGCATTTAGCATGTAGAAACATGTTTCTTGTTCTTGATCATGGACCCTGCTCCTTGTTTAGATAAAAGGAAAACTCATTGTTGAAACAGGATAAAAATTGCAAAAAATATACGTATGTTGAGTACTTTCATGTGGAAAATCTGGTCTGGCAAACACACCGTGTTTGGTAATTGAATGCAGGAAGCAGCAAATATTCTTAATGGCTTACTAGTGTTCAGGAAACCTGCATGGAAAAGGAGTGCCTTGTTCCCAGAGGTGATGAATGTCTTCTGCTCAGTGATTTGTTCCCTGGAGATGTAACTGCAGGTCACCTGAAACTGTGCATAAGTTTGTGATAAGCATGTTAAATTCCTTTGATTAAAAAAAATACAGAGAAAATAAATATTTGAAAGAGTTCTTCACCTTTTTCAATAGTTTTCCATTTCCCAAGAAAAACTTTGTGGTTTTTATAATCCAAAACAACTAATTTTTCCATTTTAAATTTAGCCAGGAAGCCAAATTACCAGCTATTTCTCATTGCTTTAACTGATCCCCATCTGGTAGCACCTGATCTCTGTCGGGAGAGAAGACTGAGAAGACTGTAAATTCTCCAGTCATCACTTTGAACCAGAGGTCACTTGTTATTTGGGACTCCATTGTTTTCACACTAAAAAAGCCTTGGCTTTCTGAATTGTGAAAGGTAAGAACAAAGTCTTTCTTATTAATTTTAATGGGAATTTTAAACATGCTAAGGTTTTAAAATAGATCCATTTAAGACGTCCTTAACTCTTCTCTGTTGAGAAAGGGCACTTCTTGCCAAGCAAATACCTCTTCAGTATTTTTCAGATGAACAGATAAATCCAGTTCATGATGATTAGTTTCCTAATGTTCTGCAGAGACTCTCTGTGTTGTCTACTGCTAAAGGTGCAGCAGGCAGGACAGAAGGGTGGTACAACTGGGAATAACATGAGAGACTGGAACAGCACTGATCTTCAAGAAGCGCTTTGCACCTTGAAAGACTACTTTCTGAGGAAGCGTGGGTCTTATAGTGTCACAGCTTAAAGCTGTGGAAGTGACAGAAGGAAAACTTAAAAGAGAAGAAATAGATGTGATGACTAGACTGAATGTTTTTGTAAGCTGATACAGAAAAAAAAAAAAAAGCCAAGATCTTCTTACCTGGTAAGTGGATGTGATGGACAAATAATGCCAGTCTGATATCCTTTTTAGAAGATCTAGAGTTGGGAAATCTTAGCTAACTGAATCCGTTCTGAAGAAAAAACTCTCAGCTGGCTGTTCTCAGTTGCTGTGAAAAGGTTAAGAAAACTGGGTACTGTATCTTCTAGTGAATTGACAATTTGCCCTAGAAGGATTTTTCACATTCACCTTTGTATTTAAGGATACCAAACCTGCATTTTCCTCCTTTATCCAATGTTGCAAGTTTTTTTTGTCAATTATCTATTTACTACCAGTGCTAGAGCCTTTAATCAAGCAAACAGCCCTTGAACCCACAGCTTGGCTCCTTCTGGGCACAGGTACCACTTGAAAAGCATCTGGGATGAAGGAAGGAGTTTTGAATGTACTCAACTTTCACCAGAAGCCACTCACGCCGAAATCAGTGGTGGAATTCCCAGGTAAAGTCAGTGGTTGTGGGACCAACCCATATTAAGTGCTCTTTAAAAATCTGCCTTCCTGAAGCCTGATTCCACGATAGGAAACCTCAAAGGCAGGAGCACAGAGGAACTTTTAGGCTGGAAAGTTCCCTAGTAAACTACTTCCAGAAACACACACAGCCGAAAGGTCAAGTGGTTCAGAAATCCACTGGTCATACACCTTTGAGAAAGAAAATTAATTTAACTTAGTAGAAACATACTCATGGAGTGAGACAAAGCAAAAAGGAAAGACATGCCAACCTATCACACTTTTGTTGCAGAACAGTGATCACCAGCGTGGCACAACCGCACAATGAGGCTGACCAGTGTGCAAAGCTGATAGCACAAAACCCCTAAATACATAACCCAGTGGCAAGATACTTAAAACACATTTAAAAGTAATGCTTGGATAAAGTAGATAAGTCATGTTTAAAAAGAGATTACTTTTTGCATCATATGTCTGAAAAGTCTTGTGGTCTTTGAAAGTAATTTCTCACTCAGATAAATTTATTAGGGATAGAGCTTTTCTTCAGTATTAAGTAAATAAAAATAAATGTCTCAAATGTTGGCTAAGGGACTGAGAATAATATACTTGTATTTTCATTAGTGTAGCTAGCTCTGTGCTGGTCACTGTGGAATATTAAATATTGGAAATCAATAGAGTAGCTGTATATGTATAGGACGTTTTAAGAGTAATTACTAGTACCTAACTCCTCTGCATGTCTACATTCACTTCAGCAAATAATGCTGGTTTTAATGTTGATAAATGTGTAGTATGAACTGGCTGGCTTAATTAAAACTATTGGGATGGAAAAATCTTAATGCTCTGTGATGTTTTATTCAGGCTCATAGCAGGTTCCATGAAAGTTTGTGCCCAGTCATTGTACAGCCCTGAAAGGTATGCCACCACTCAGGGCAAGGCAAAAGATATGTCAATGTTTCAGGGACCTATAGAACTCCTTGTGAGGCCAAAATCTCCTTCAGCCATAGAGAAAAGCAGGGGCTGCAGGGGGCTGCAGGGATCAGGCCAGGGCAGGGATTCCTGTGCCCCAGGTATCTGGGGAGGTGGCAGGTCACACCTCTGCTTGCCACTGTCTCCTGGGAAGACTGCCTGGTCCTTTCTTGAGTCAATATTTGCCCTAGGTCATTTAGGAAGGATGCTACGTGGAGAAGTTGTGCCTATGAGGATGTTGTAAGTTGAAGAATTAAAAATTCAACTTCTCCTGCCCTGAGAAGCTTTGGGCCAGTCCTGATTTGCCCTTGCTGTCCTCATGTCTGTTCCCTGCTGTCACAGCATGAGGGTGCTTCACAAGAACTAATAAATTTTCCCTTCCAGGAAGATATTTTTAGGGCGCTGAGGCACTTCAGGTTGTCCTGAAATGGAACACAGTGGAATTTCACTGGTTTCAAACTTAGACTCACTCAAGTAGATTCAGAGTCACTGTTACAAGTCCTCACCCTGACATAAAGAACTCAGGGAAACTGTGACAGAGCCAGGAACCAAACCTTGAGCTCCCTAAATATATTGAGATAAAGGCAAAACCACACTGCTGAGGTAGCTATTGTCCAAAATCATATGGCAGATATTAATTCTGGGATTTTTGTTGGGTAAGACATTTCTGGCTGGGGAAAAACAATGTTATGTAGCTGATTTTACTGTTGCATTTCCAAAATGAGATGTTTCAATGTTTCCCTGAAAAGTCTCTCTAATTTTTCAATTGAAAATATATTTCAGTGTAGTGTTTACAAAACTGTGTAGCCCAAACTCAGTGAGCTATTTCCCTTACGCATTAAATGAAGTATATTGAACTTAATAATGGTCAGCATTTTGGATGCCTTATACTGAAGAAAAAATAATAAAGGGAAGTACCAAAAACTGCTTTCTTTCTTTTCTGTTGATAAAGCAATGTTTTTCCAGATTATATTTTACAAATATTCCTTACTTAGGGCATTTCAGACTAATGCAAACCTTTATTAAATTACACAGTTTGATCATTTTCTTTGGCATTAGATTAGACACAGTTCTGTAAGTTTCGATATGAAGTACTTTTGTAGTTAATATGTGTCTTTCAGTGTCCCAGAATATAATGTACTATAAAATGGACTTCTATCAGCTTCCCTGAAGCTACTGTTTTAGAAACTATAGGGCCACTGACTCTCAATATCACTGTAAATAAAAAAAATAACCAAAAAAAAAACCCCACTAAAAAAAAGACCAGAAACTGGTAGCCATAGTTATGCTGTAGAAAAATAATTAATGTAAATGAGATTAAAAATATATTTAAAAGAATTCCCTGAAAAAATAATAGAAGAAATAGGAAGTATATGGGAATTGGGAAATGAGGGTTCACAGACCTAGATGGTGTCCAAAGAGTTTTGTGCTGAAATCCTATGGAGGATGCCTATTTTGATCTTGTTCTGAACAGACTTCAAACCAAGTAATGATCCAGTCTGTTGGATTTAACTCTCCTTTTGGCATTATCTTTTTCACAGGGACTTGAGGTGTGGTACCATATCTGCAAATGTGTCCTCAACACCCAATTTCCAAAAGCTAAGGTGCTGATTTCCTTCCACAGGAAGGCAGCACCAGAGATAAATGGTGTTAACCAAAATTTCTACCACAATTTGCATCACTATTTTTAAAGTACCTTGGAATTAAGCAACGATCTTCACAGTCAACCACAATCACCTCTCTCTTTATCCTCGTCTCCCCTTACAGAATCAGAGAATCACAGAATGATATGCAGTTGGAAGGGACCTCTGCAGATCAGTCTAGTCCAAACCCTCTGCCAAAGCAGATCCATCTAGAGGAGATTGCACAGGAAGATATCCAGGTGGGTTTTGAATGTCTCCAGAGATGGAGACTCTACCACCTCTCTGGGCAGCCTGTTCCAGGGCTCTGTCACCCTCAAAGTAATGAAGTTCCCTCTCATGTTTAGATGGAACTTCTCATGTTCAAGTTTGTGCCCATAAGCTCTTTTCCCGTCACTGGGCACCACTGAAAAAAGACCCCATCCTCTTGACACCCAACCTTTTAGTATTTATAGACGTCGATCATATCCCCCCCTCAGTCTTCTCCAGACTATGAAGACCCAAATCCCTCATCCTTTCCTCATAAGAGAGATGTTCTAGGCCGCTAATGATTTTTTACAATGGGACACATGTTAAAATGTCGGCTCATTGTTTCACTCGCATTCAAACTTTACCAGAGGATCAATTATTCAGTTTCTACTCAGAAAAACAAGAAGTTCTGCCTTATAGGCAGCGTTTGTCCCAAACTGCTTGGATTTGAAAGGCTGCTCATTAGCATCTGTTAAAGCTTCTTCATTGCTAGCTCTCTGCTAAGAAAGTGCTCTCGGAGTGCATTTATTTTGTTTCAGCTCTACCTGGAGGTTCTGAAGGACTGAAATGGTTTTCAGAAAACAAAGTGAAGGTTGCACTTAGATACACACGACATACACAGTTCTAATAGCCACAGCTGACATAAAACAGCCAGTGAATCCACCCCTACAGAACCTTTTGGGCAACTGCTTTGTCCTGGATCTCTGCAGAAGCGGTGTCCAGCTTGAAACTCATGTACTCTTTCTTAAGAATTTAAGAAAAAAAAAAGTTAACTGCTTTGCGAGAGATTTTCATGGACGAATATGAAGCATCAGGATATACTCTACCACAAAGCAAGGTCTCCCACATCTCCTTCCTTCCTGAACAATCACTGCAGTCTTTAAACAAAAGATTACACTAAAATGCGGTATTTTATGGCGTTGTTCCCCACAGCCACAAGAGGGGGTTTGAAGAACATGATCTGCTTGGCACTTTCAGCCTAAGCTGTTCCTTTAGCGCATGATATGTTCGCCGTATCATGAAACCAGTCATTTCCTGAAATGACTGAAATTTTCAGTCATTTTGCAAAATGACTCCTTCACTCACTCATTTGGTAAAATGACTAAAAGTTTCACGCGTTCTACGAAATGACTGACGTGCTGGATATTCTACTAGACTATTTGACTGTTTGTTTCACCCAGTAACAGGCATATTGTGAAAAGGGGGGTTATTGGATAAGGATCTGCTGCCTGTTCTGCAGTGACTGCTGCGGATGGATCTGGATTTTGAAAGTAGCTTCAAAAAAGAACTTTATAAAAAGTATGAGAAGTGTCCAAAATGCATGGGAAGAATAGTGTGCAACTATTGCCGAGATCAAAAAACCAAGCCAAGATCCCAAATCAAAGTCAAGACTTGAATACTTCCTGCTTGCAGAGTAAGTTTTAAAGAACAGTCTCTTGATTTCTATTTATTTATTTATCTATTTTGCCTTCTGCTCTCATCATCATTTGTCTCTTCTTTGGTTATGGAATTGCCAGTTCTTTAATATTTCCTCCATTGCTCATAGATGTGGTGACAATGAGAAGCTCATCAAGACGTGAGCCAGCAGTGCGCACTGGCAACCCAGAAATCCAGCTGTGTCCTGGGCTGCATCAAAAGAAATGTGACCACAGGAGGTGATTCTACCCCTCTACTCTGCACTCGTGAGACTCCACCTGGAGTACTGTGTCCAGCTCTGGAGTCCTTAATATAGAAAGGACATGGAACTGTTGGAACAGGTCCAGCGGAGGACCACGAAGATGATTAGAGGGATGGAGCACCTCTCCTGTGAAGATCGGCTCCAGGGAGACCTTATAGCAGCTTTCCAGTACCTGAAGGAAGCCTAGAGGAGAGCTGGAGAGGGATTCTTTGTCAGGGAGTGTAGTGACAGGACAACGACTAATGATTTTAAATTGAAAGAGGGGAGATTTAGATTAAATACCAGAAAGAAATTCTTTCCTGTGAGGGTGGTGAGACACTGGAACAGGTTGCTCAGAGAAGCTGTGGCTGCCCCATCCCTGGAGGGGTTCAAGACCAGATTGGATGAGGCTTTGAGCAACCTGGTCTGGTGGGAGGTGTCCCTGCCCAGGGCAGGGGAGTTGGAACTCCATGATCTTTAAGATCCCTTCCAACCCAAACCATTCTATGATTCTAAGAGCATTGAAGACAGGTATGATATTATCAGAAAAGCACGTGTTGCCACATGCTCATGTTATAAAGCATTTATCATCTACATATGGAAGCATCACAAGGTAGGATGTTGAACTCTTCAAATCTTTCTGTTTTGGGTGTCAGAAGAAGAGAAAGAGATCCTTACCTAATGGTGTTGGTATAAAACTTACTATAAGCAATAGATCCATTGTGAGGTCAAACTGATCTGATTGAGGTGTGAGCTTGGTCTCAAGGCAATGTCCAGGGGCTAATGGTCTACCAAGACCACCTCTGAACCCCTACCTCAGAAGGAGTACCAGAAGGGGCTTTTCATCTTTTTTGATATTTTTCTCTTTACTTGGTAGCCTTGTTGTGTTGCAGAGTGACAAAAGAATGAAATTGCTGCTGAAGTCATCCAAGAACTGAAGCTTCTGCGGCTTATGCTTAGCTTGATGCATGGAAAAGCGAGATATCTGCAAAACCAGGGCTCTCCCAAAGTGGGTGTTAAACAAATACTTTTAGCATGGATGGCAGACAATAATTTATGGGACTGGACTGTGGGGATTTGCTTTGTCCGGTTCTCAAAAGCCCCACCTGTAAATCTGGAGTAAAATACTCACCGTAAGCGGCTCGCTTTGGTACCAATCCCAAATGTGGGTTTAGCTCAACCTCTTTACCACCAGGGATCATCAGCCACCTCTGCAGTCATCGCAACCTGCTTTCAGTGTTCTTCATAATGATTCTACTGCATCAACATCTCCAGAAGACACACCACGCCCCATGTCTGACACAGTGGAGCTACTGCTAAACTAAAGGTTAGATCTGTTCCTGTATCTCCAGATCTGTCAGAAAGGGTTCATCCAGACCCACCAAATTCTTCACCCACGGATACCCATGAGCTAACTTGTCTTTCACTTCTAGGCCACCATCCCAACCCAGCCCCTGCAAAATCCTGTCCCACATACTGCCCTCTGCCCCTTCAGATGGGTGAAAATACTGAAAAACCAAACAGATACGATGTGGCAGTCGCCTAAGTTAAGATAAGTTTGGCTCTGGCAGGTGATGCCTGATTGGATGACTTCAGAAGTAAATGTAGACACCTGTATGGCTTTAGAAGTAAAGAAATTATAAAAATAATCTCATGTGTTGTCTTTTAAAGTTAATTTAGTAACAAGGTATCAGGCATTTTGCATGGTGCCTCCTCACTGACTTCATTAAAGGCATGAAACTTTCTCTTATTTCGCGGAATGACTGCATGAAACAGCCATTTTGTGAAATGGGTGAAAATTTTAATCATTTCCTGAAATGACTGGTTTCAAAATATTACTGTAACATATACAATTCTGGAGTCACCTAGTACGTTTTTTCAATGAGATACACTTCCCAGGAAGGCACCTGGAACAGAAATATTACCCATAGCTTCATTTTGCGCCGTGCTGAGAGAAAAGAAGAGGAAAGGAAAAGAGGCATGTGTTTTAAGCCCATTAAGACATTTTGTGCTGTACCAAGTGAAAATTGTTCTCTAATGACACAATATAGCATATCCTAAATTGGATTATAATATACAACCTCCTTTGCAGTATATAATTAACTATAAGCTGCCTTTCTGGAAGGCACTGTGTGATTTTGCTGCAGTGACATAGTTTAGAATAAAATAAATCATCCAAGTTGGGGAGAGTGTTTTCATGCAGCCCCATGTCCTCTAAAAGAACAGCTTTGATGCGTGTTTCTGCTGTGCGCTCCATCATAGGAGCGTAAATAACAGTTCCTTCACCTCTCTCTTCTCCCCCCGCACTCTCACCTTGCTGTTTTCTTGAAGAGTCTCATGGGTCAGATGTGAATCTTGTAGCTGCAGCCGACCCAACCTTTTCATTAACATCCCCCTTCCGTGCCATTTACCTTCCTTCCGCACATTTTGTTTAGTTCTTTTGCTTTTGTATCCAGTAACAATTCTGTAATTAAGAACACTGGCAGCTTCTAGCCCCATTTCTTCTGGTTTTCTCGCTCTTTTTTAGAAAACTTAATTGCTGCCTTTTTAACTTCCAGGTTAGAGCAGCAGGGAACAGGAGTGCAGTTCATCAAAGCCATTGTATTGATGCTGATGCATAAGTTGCCTGGCATGGGATACCACAGAGTAACAAAGGTTCATTATTTCATTTGTATTTGACACATGACCTTGAAAACTGTAAATGTTATATCTGTGGCAATTTGAGAGTTCGCCCTCTCATTTAATATGCACAGTCCCCTTTCTCCTCTTTTCCTTTCTCTTTTTCCTGTAAATTTTCTATCCCCAAGGAAGGAAAAAACAATAAACAAACCAACAACCGCAGATAAGCAGATACAAGTTATCTGAATTTAATTACAACTGAAAGATGGTACCCCAAAATCTTATGTTATGAAAATCACATACGCCAAGAGAACAGGTCAGAGGGAAAAGCACTCAAATTCTGTTAGGAAAAAAAAAAAAAACAAACAACAAAACCCAAAACACCACGTTGAACTAGAATTTTCAAAAATGCTTAAGGATGTTGAACACCTTAATTCTTGGCTGCCCACCTGGACACATTCTCAAAGGGCTTGACTCAGAGTTATTGTGGATTTCCTTCACTCTGTACACAGATCCCTTGCAGATGTCTGCCTGGGAAGCACTGAAATTGCGGTACACAAAATAATTAGTCACTTTTGCATTTTCTGGCCTTAGGCAAATGTTTCAAAACCAACTTTCCCGTCTCCCTCAATATTTGGTGAGTGGATCTGTGTTCAGAAGGGGCTTATTGGGAAGCGAACATGGTGCGTGGCTTTGCATGGGTATTTGAATTGAAATGTTTGGTGGCCTTTTCAAGCTCCTTAGGAGTCATTCTATGAGAAAGCAGTTATAGTGATAACAGCTACTAGGCAATAAGAGCAATAAACAGATTGTGAGCCACCCATTGGCTGCAGAATGCTTCCATGAACCATTTGCAGATTAATGTTTATTGACAAGTAAATCTGCAAAGCTTTGAGTCTTTCAGTGAGTTATTTTCAAACAAAAGAAGCAGCTAAATATGTCCAACTATTTGGAAGAAATTTAACACTGTTAGTTGCTTAGTTGAGCATAAATTTCAAGTATGAGAGTGTATGACTGGCTTACAGTGATTTCATTCTGAATTTGCTGCCTTGCTGAGGATCTGTCAGGAAAGCATAATGTTTTTGCTAAGTGAATCTGAAAGATAGGTAAGTCAGCTTATTCAAAAAACTGTGGGAAGGAGTGTTGTAGCTGAAAAATCAGTTTGTGTATTCAACATGATGAGTCATAAAATACCTTTAAATGTCATAAAATACAAAATATTTTCCAAAAAGCATACAGTGCGTGAACCCAGAGTTGTTTCCTTTTCCAGCCAGAAGACTGAGCAACGAGAGATAGAAAAGATAAAGAAGAGTTGACAGATTGTTTTGACTGAGGCTTATGTGTGTTGTGAAGTGGGCCCGGGAGGGAAAAGCAGCATCACCTTGTTCCCCACTCCTTAGAGTATGTGAACTCTGGCATGAAGGAGCCGCAGCCCTGGCTGTGTACCTTACTGATTTCCTGTCACCACACTCCCCTGTCACCTGCGAATCTTCTTTTCATCAGGCTGAACAGGACCCGATGGCACACCAGTTAATGCACACGTTCCCAGGCCTTTCTCTTTTTTACAGATATTTAGCACCTTAACACCTTCACTGCTGCTTCTGCTTTATCTCCATCCTTGGAAATTACTTGGATTCATTTCTACAGACAGCCATAAAGGACTTGATGAAGAGAACATGCCAAATTAGGGATAAATCTGAAAGGATGGTAGCCAAGAGTAAAGTAATTATTGTTGACTGAGTCCAAGCAATCTAGACATCTTACGTACGACCTTGTCGTAAGGAACTAAATGGAACAGGGCTAAGGAAGTGTGTGTGTGTGTGTGTGACGGATTGATTTAATCCTGCTGAACTCTTTAATTTTTGAATGGAGACTGAGAGGTTAGCAAGCAATCCTTTAATTTCATTAGCCGGGCACTTTGAACACTGGATAAAGCCAGTTTATTTACTGGCTTTACTTAGATCTAAACCATTTTTTGTCTTCAGATACTTGGGTGTTTTCCTCTGGGAGCAATACATTTTTTATTACAACTTGTTATTTCATGCTGGTCATTGCTTCTCTGCCTAAGCTTGGGCTGTAGTGCAATCTACATGTACTGCCCATGGACTGGTTTCATCTGAAGCTTGACCTTGTGACATTTTCCCTGGGTGCTGAGGAAATTTGCAAACCAAGGTTGTTTATATCTGAAAAGATAGTTAAAGCCTTTTGCTACTGCATTTTTGTTGCTTTGGGTTTCTTTTTTGCCTAAAAGCCCTAAACATTTGCAATAACATGGAATTAAATGTGTATCACTTGCACTTATTGTTTATAACACAGGAATAACCAGAAGTCATATGTTGCATTTTGTTGTTTTTACTGTAGAAACATCTACATAAGTATGGGAAATATCCTGAAGACATTATTAATATCCCATCAGAAAATTGTGTTTTATTCTCTGGGAAATTCTGTTTCATCATTAAAAATGATTTTGGTCAGCAGGACTTTCATTTGTATAATAAGAGCTAACATCTCATGGACAAAATAGGAATTTTTCACACTCAAAACCAGTCAGAACTTAACAATTTGACAGATCCCATAAAATTTTTATTCAGTGATTTGAGGTTTGTGAGGAAACTTTGCAAACTGTGGTCTCTTTATAAAATAATATGCATGTATTTTCCTCTCTCTTCTCTCTCTCTTCCTTTTTTTTTAGTTTCTTTTCTTTTTGTTTTCTTTTGGTAGGGATTCCTTTTTCTTATGTTTTAGATTGCCTTTATTTCACTCTGTATCTACCTCCTACAAGCATTATTACAGCAACTGGCTCTGTGTCAGATCTACTTCTGTTTTCCTTGCTTTGGTTACCCCTGTCTTAGTGTCTTCCCAGATATTGCTCCTGCTTGCCCTCACACAGGTACTTTCCTCCCTATTCTTTTTCAAAGCCCTTCCCCTTTTGTGGGCCTGGTTTTGAGCTGAGCTTGTCTAATCCAGCCTTATTGCTGCATTGTAAAGGTTTCTTCTGCAGAACATCTTCCAGCTACATCCTTTCTTGTCTGTCACAAATGGGCACAGATCGTGCTCTCGTCCAGACCCTTATGTAGTAACTACTACAAAATCTTTTGGCTTCATTACTGGCAGCTGCCAGTTTGACTCTCCCATGTCCTTTTAGAGTCCTGATGAAAAGGTAAGTTTCCTGTCATATCAATTTGCCCTTCCGACCCCCCTCTCCCCACCCTCCATGGATGATCTAATTATTACATTAAGTTTTAGTTTTTTCTTTCACTTTCACCCTCTCTCATGCACTACAAACATGGTTTAGGAAGAGTGAGGCCTTAAACAACCATGAAACCATGTCTGGGTGACACTTATGGCTTTAGTCTTGGGGTCCTTTTTAGAGTTTTTTGCATGATTTCATGATACTGAGATGCAAAATTCACCTCTGATCTTTCCATGATCCATCCATCATCTATACAACTTATGTTCTTGCTTCACTTTGGTACTTGCCATGCTGTTTCTTAACCTGGAGAGAACTCTGACTTCTGGAAACCTTCCTTTTCCACTTAATCTGCTCTGGGCTATGAGGCATGAAGCCCAACTAGAGCCCACAATGAGGCTGGGAGGCCTTGAAGGAGATTTTTTTTCTCCTGTGTTCCCAAAGCTCCATGGGGTTCTTCTCCATGGAGTCCTAGATGCTGCTATAAAACAAGCAACACTAAGCACTAAGGAGCTGCCCCCTCTCTAGTGGCCTGTTAAGGATGGACCAGGCTGGATGGGGCTTTGAGTAACCTAGTCTAGTGGAAGGTGTCCATACCCATGTCAGGGGGGTTGGAACTGGATGATTTTTAATATCCCTTCCAACCCAAACCATTCTACAATTCTATGATTCTATGACTGTCACCCTTGACAGGATACCCTTAGGCAATATATGGGGATTTTGATTGCCTGGCTTTGCTTGACCAGCTATTGGTGCCTCTGTGTTTGGTGTTCCCCCTGTTGAAGATCATTTTCTCTCTTCACACATAATTGTACCACAAAATCCTGGGTAACTTGTGCAGACTTCAAAGAAGGAGAGCAAAGAATATACCTCAAGGCACTTTTTCAATAGAGGGGACGACCAATTTCTACCTTTGCAGATAAGTGGTATATTTTCTGAAATTTCAGCCAGGAAAAAAAAAAAAAGGGAAAAAAACCCCCACAACCCTGTTCAAAATGGCAGTCCCACTGTTTCTGGAACATCGTGCTTTTTTGTGGTTAAACATATAAAGTACAGTGAGCTGGCAAGTTGATTTCCATGGGGCATGTGGAGACAGCATATTCTTACACAACAACAACAACCCCGAGCTGAAATGTGCTGTAAAAAAAGAGCCTGGGGGCAACCTTCCTGCCCAAGGACCCTTCAGTTGCAGAGTTCCTTTTCCTGGAAGCTTTTTTGTTGCTCTGTCAGGGAGCAGAGTGGAACAGGCATTACGTGAAGAGGGGGTTATTGACTGTGCCTGGCTGGAGTTGGGGAACAAAGCCCTGAAATTCCCCTGTATGGCCGGTGGGAATCAGCACGTAGGTGCTGGAGGGCTCCGTAGGGAGCACAGCCCCCTTACGCTGCCTCCATGGCATGACCAATGACTACACATATTTTTATATGCTGTTTTTCAGGGCCTTGGATTGTGATTTATTGTATTTACATGCGAGACAAAGTAAAGAACAATAGAGAAAAGCGAAGGAGGCAGGAAGGGGTGTTGTCTGCTAAGAGGGTTTTCATAAAAGCTACCCCCATTCTTGCTTATGGACTGAAATAATCCTGACAGCCACTGCGTTATGGAAGGATTTTGGCTCAGGTCATAGAGCATGTGCAATACCCTGGGGCCTGAATCTGCCTGTCTGCTCCTCACTACTGGGGTTCATAATCTTGCCCCAGAGACATAGCTGATATTAAAACAGGCATGATTGTTAAAAACAAGCATCTCCACACCCTCTTCTTCCCCCTTCCCAAACCCTCAAAAGTGCTGGGTTAGGCTGCAGTGATTCGAAGACCTGGACCAGCACAGCACAAGACTGGAAACCTCTGGAGGTAATGGGGGCAGTGATGGCTAGCTTGGGTCAGAAATCAGACATGTCCTACAGCAGATCTGTCACAAAGCAGAAAGTTTCTAGGCTGTTGGGTTCCCAGCTTCTCACCCTCTCCCCCCTTCAGCTGTTTGTTCCTCCCCCCGGGTCCCGTGTTGGGTACTAGAAAGAGGACTGTGAGCCATCAGCTGCCTGCTAGAGCTTTCAAGTCTAGGGACAGTTCCCTCCTGCAGAAGCTCTGTGCAAAAATTACTCACCTCTTGAGAATCTCCTTGCTATAAATTACATTACACCAGCAGAGTAATCTAAATTATTTTAGAGATGCCCAGTGCACTTCTGGATTTTAAAGCCACGACAGCAGTTTGAGAGATGAGTAATTTCCTTTCTCCTTGGAGTACACATTCAGCTCTGTAACGTTTAAAGTGTATCTATGTTCCTAAAATGACCAAGTCCAGCCTGACTTCTGAGACCAGAGTAGTTTAATTCCCATATTATTTACATGCAAGTTGTACATTTAGGATAAGCTGCAGAGCTCTCCACACTGAGGTACTCCAGCACTGTCCAGACCTCGATGTCCATTTTAATTCTCATTTATGCAATCTGCAGTGGTAACAGTGGGTACTGCATAAAACACCTGTTGATATATACTCGGAGCTTGGACCTCCCCCAAATCAGTGTAAATACCTGAACGTCATCTGACTGCTCTCTGACAGGGGCTGGAATAGGGTCAAAACTACACAGGTCATGAAAGTCAACACTCAAACCCTCTGAGAGACCAGCTCTGAGCTCAGACTGAGAGTGCATCCTTAGAGTGCGAGACAAGAATTAGGCTCATTTAACAGCCTTGAATTCTATCACAATCTTGCTTTGTGGAAAAAACCCCAAATATGTCTGTTTCATTACATGCGTTGAATTTGTAATTTGTAATTCTACACTTTCTTCAGCTTTTCTTGAATTGCAGAGGCATATAATGCAGTGATTTCCAATGACAGATCTAATAAATGTACAGTTTGTTGGAATCATATCTATTTATTTCTTTATTTAGGCAGTTTAGACTAACTTAAATTAGTGTTTACTTCTTTTCTCCTCTCTTGACAGGTAGGAGGATGACAAGAGCTTGTGTTCAGGCTATTCATACTAGAACACTTTCATATCTGTCATGTTTTACTTCTCCATCTCATGGCAAAGCAGGTAACATGAAGAAACATCAGTGATCCATTATTTGTTTTTTAATAGTAAACCCAGTCCAGTGGTTGTAGATGGAAATTTTACATGAATAACTGTCCAGTCAAGCAGTAATTTGTCACTGATCTGATATTATACAGAGCTCTCTCCGACACTGTGGTCAGTTTTAGATCTGGGTGTGCATTCATGATGATGCAGCACACCGTTTCATGTCATTTTTGCATACATTTACAAATTTTAATATTATTTGATATTAGCATTTATGTTCTTCCTCTCCCCTACCACCATGTTTATAGAAATTATTTATGATGGCAATATTTAAGGTGTATTCTCCTGGCTTCTGTTGGATTTGTGAAAAAATAGCAGGAGTTTTATGGCAAATCTTCAGACTCCTGCCTGAGGAAACTCTGTGTGAGCAGAATCCTTTGTCTTTACTCCTTGTCACCCTCCAGTCTGTGAAAAAGTAATGTTTGAAAGCCAGTGCAGCTATCTGGGATTTGTAAACTTGCTAAAATGTTTAGTTCATCTTGAAGAGGTATCCTAAACAGTGATATGAAACAGAAAATCTCAGGCCAGAGCCCTGGCACATGTTGTCTCTGCTTATCCTGGCTGTTCCTTATGCTGGAGCTATTCTGAGTGAAGCTGGCTGTGACAGTTCTCCACTGAGGCAAAACGTCAGGCAGAGTCCCCACACCCTCCTCCCTTCTGGATTTGATAACAGTTTCTTTTTTTTCCTCTTTTGTTTGTCTGTTTAGGTGATAATCATAGGAAAGCATGTGATAGCCTATGACACCACAGCTGTTTGCAATTCCACTTTTTGTATTTATGCAAGTCCCCTGAGACTCTGGTGAGGGAGTATTTTGCAGCCAAAAAGAATTTCCTCATGTGCGTTTGGTTTGCAAACCACTTCTTAGTTTTGTATATCTTTTCACAAGTTCTTTATTCTTGTAGGTGTGGGGAGAAGAGTGGGAAGATTACATTTTTGGGGGCAATTTGTAATTTTTTTTAACTAATATTCCATGAAAAACACTAAAGTTTTCATATGCTTGGAGTACAGCCAAAAGTCACCATTTCTGTTTGAACATAAAGTGACATACCCTTTCATTAGCACCTATGGTGCCTAAAGCACTGGTCTTCAGCTGCTTTATCTCGCTGCTACGAGATATTTACATATCACAAACTTGAATAAAATATAATTTCTGAGGTTGATTTCTTTAGGGAGAGTAGTTGAAGAGAAAAACTAATGGCGGGAGAAAGTGTTATAAGAAGTGAAATGCAAATTCTGGGTAACTTTGGAAGAGAAATGCTGACCCAGTCCATGTCCTGGATATCAGTTGTTGTTGTATTTTATTTTATTTTATTTACTTATGGGGTTTGTTTTGTTTTATTTCATTTTGTTGAACATGTGCCCTTCCATTCTGCCCTCACCTAGCTCTTTCCTGTCTAGGTTAGAAAATAATTTCCAATTCTTAGAATCACAAAATGTCTTTTCCTCCCAAATCCTTCAGAAGTGCAATTAGCACAACCCTTTAGTTCACAGTGGCTATTTTCTTGGCCTAATGATTTTAATAGCACAAGTACAGCTGGGAAAAAAAAAGCCTGTAGTCTTCTCTTTTTTTGTTTGTTTGTTTGGGGTTTTTTTTAATTATAGCATCTCTAATATAATCTGCTGTGACTGCTACATGCATTTTGTATGAGGAATGGAAGTATACAACCATTTTTAATACTCTTTAGGAAATAAGGGTCTTGGTCGATTACCATGTATGAAAGCATCAGCTGAAAGCATAGCTCTGTGGGCTGTACTGCTGAAGAGCAGAAACAGAGAACATTAGGGGCCATCTACCCTTGGATGAAGAAAATAACTCAATTTACTTGTTAAGAATGAAATTAGGATGACAGTTCTGGAGCTGAAAGCTGTCTTCCATGAGAAAGGTGAATTAACATCTTGTAGGACTTTAGTAGGAGGAGACTCAGTTAAATTAATTAGACAAAATATCTGATAACTAGACTGGGAAGTGAGTACTTGATAGAGTTTTCTGTCCAAATTCTAACACCTTATGCTTCCTAAAACATTGATTTATTTTTTTCCATTTAATTTAAAACAAGTAGTGTAGGAAGTCAAGCTTAAAAATAGAATAGGATTTTTTTTAGACATTTGGGTAGTATAATTAATTTTCTGACCGAACCTCCGCTGTGAACTGAGTGTGTACTTATTTTTTGCTCTGGGAAGGAAACGGTTTTGAACAGAAAACCATATGTCAACTGTGTTCATATACAATAATAAATGCAAAGCAAGATTTTTGGGAGAAGTAAGATCTTTTATTAGAGCTAGTCACATGGTTTGAAAACCAGAAAATGTATCAGACCCATAAACCCTTTTCCAGGTCTGAAATAGAAGTAGTTATCTTCAAAGCTAAATACAGGTGAAGACCAGTTATTCTGGGTTTAATTAGATTGTTAATCTGTTGGATGATCTTAGGAAAAACGGGTACCTGGAACTGCCGTTCTTCGTGTGAAACTTCTGTTCATTATTTCTCATTAAACAGACAAATCTCCAATAGAAAGAAAAGTAAAGTATGATAAATTTTTGTACTATTGGTAGGAAAGATATGGCTGACTAATTGCACCTGTTTGTTTCTGTACTTTCATCAAGATTTGGAGACCTTGGCCATTTAAATTCCTTCTGGAGACCAGGCAAGCACACCACAAATATTGAACACAAAAATGTACGTTAGTGTAAACGAACTATCAGGCTATAAAAATCTGAATGGAATTGCCCCAGAAAAGCAGTGGCTGGGCATTACCTTTCAACAGCTAAGGGGCAGAAGAAAAGAAAAATAGTACTGAGGGCTCTAAGACTATCACAAATTTCAGATTTAAAATTTCAGATTCTCCGTTGCAGAATTTGAAAACCTTGAGACTTGTGTGGTGTGTGAAATACAGGCTGTGGACAAAGCTGTCGTGAAGACTTGTGACACAATGGAAGAAGTTGCTGGTCTCTACTAAGTCATTGTTTTACGCGATGAAATTCATGCAATCTTTAATGTGTGTCTTCCCTCAACACTTGTGTGAGGTCAGTATTGCCTCCATTTTATGGACAAAGAAATAAGGACCAAGATGATTCTCTTCCCTGAGGCAAGACATTTCATTTTGGGATGTCTGAAAATGTAGAAATAACCAAATATCCAAATATCTGTCCTTATCCTTTCTTATTTCAATTCACAACTTCTTACGCAAGTATTGGGATGACCAAGAAATGAATGACCAAGGAATGATGCATTTCTCTTTCCATCATTGCTGCTCCTGTGAGATTTTCTTCAGCTCTGATGAGTCAACAGCTTTGTTGTGCCTTCTGAAATCCATACTGGGTTTTGCTTGAATGCTGGAGCATGTTCCCACCCCACAGTAAGTGTTTGCTCTCTTTCCTGTGCGTGGCTTCCAGGCTCCCATCAGCACTTAAGAAAGGGAGCACAGCCACCTGAAGAAATTATGTGGGTGTTCCAATGGTTTATTTTTAATGTAGCTACCTTAATAAGCTATTATTATGGTTATGAAATAGCCAAAATCTTGTAAATTCAAAATGTGCAGAGTTCTTAAAGAAGCGACTTCTGAGTTAAAGGAAATACACTGTTACTTTAGCATTACTGTGCATATATTCTGTACTTGAAAACTTCTTTTCCCTCTTTTAAGACAGACATAATTCAACACTTTTACAACATGAAGATTTAATTTTAGGAGGCAATAAGCAGGTAGTTTATTTTGTGGTTTCTTATAAAATCATAGAATTGTCTATGTTGAAAGGCATCTTTCAGATTAAGTCCAACCATCAACCTAACACTGACAAAAACCAGCACTAAACCATATCTCTAAGCACTATGTCTACCTATCTTTTAAACACCCCCAGGGATGGTGCCTCAACCACTTCCCTGGGCAGCCCATTCCAATGTGCAATAACCCTTTCAGTGTAAAAATGTTTCCTGATATCCCATCTGAACCTCCCCTGGTGCAAGTTGAGGCCATTTCTTCTTGTCCTATCACCTGTGACCTGGGAGAAGAGACCACCACCCGCCTCTCCACACCCCCCTTTCAGGGAGTTGTAGAGAGCGATGAGGTCTCCCCTCAGCCTCATTTTCTCCAGGCTGAATGGCCTCAGCCTCTCCTCATAAGACTTATTCTCCAAACACTTCCCCAGCTTTGTTGCTCTTTTCTGGACACACTCCAGCACCTCAATGTCTTTTTAATATTGAAGGGACCAAAACTTGACACACTACTTATTATCAGAGGTTTACAAATAACTGAAGGTATCTAAAACTCTGAATTGTTTCAGAAAAAAATATTCCAACAAACCCAAGCTTTTCCATCTAGATCTGTGACCCCAATACTCTGTATGGGTAGCTGTCCCTTAAATCTGAGGAAGGGAAATTGGCATATCTTAGAAGCAGCAATTTTGCATTAGACATTTTGTTATCATCCTGTGAGTATTCTTGGCTGTCGTATGTCTGCCCCCTTTGTTTTACGATTGTGTATCCTCACAATCCACAAAGCAAGTAGACACCCGAAGGTGTCTTTAGGACAACTTAATTTATCTGAAGAGAAAGATTGACAAGAAATATGTTTGTGTACAGGACAGCAAGCAGCCTTACTCTTACCTCTCTCTGGCAGCATAACCTAAGTTTTTTTAAGTGGAGATACCATAAAGTGCTAATAAACCCTTACACTTAATTTCTTATTTTGTATACACACTCTTAGATTCAGATCTTATTTGCCAAATTTCTCATCAGATCAACACCTATTGTAATTCTGCAAAGCACGTCACTATAATTAGTAAAAATAAAATCCAAACAATGTGCTAGTGGACAACCATCTGTAAATATTATTTTAAAGATGGAAAAATAAAACCAATATTGTAATTGGGATTAGCACTTCGAACAATGGAGTCACAGAAGAAAATTGGTAGCCTTTGATAAAATTGCAGAGCTTTATTGTAATTTCATTGGACCAATGATTTTACAGCAGACTCTGTACATCACGGCAAGAAAAAAATACTCTGTAAGGAACTTGTTTTGATTTGAGACATTTTCAGAAGGCCATTTTAATTTAATTAATGAAAAATCATAGGTTAATTGCCTTCTGCTTTAATGTGAGGGTATTATGCATGCAGGCATATTTTATTTATATCTAGACTGTTTGATGTACACAATCAATTCAAAAAGGGATAATGAAGAAGTGTTCCGCCCTGTGTAGAATAGTAATTAGGGACTCTAGTGCAGGTTTTTTTATTAATTGTGCAATTCTGTAAACATGTTTGACATAATGCTGAGAAAAGCATTTGTCAAATTTTGCTATTCTCCTCTTTTATTCTTTTCTTCCCAACCTTTCTACCCATCCCCCATCCCCCTTCTCCTATTGAGTCGAATTACATGGTATGGCATTAACCCTCACTGCCTCAGCAGCAGTCTGACTTCATGTGACAGATGTGTAGCGGTCAACAAGACATTGAGGAAAAGCTGCCCCTTGAAAAGCCTACATTATGAGAAGTATGTATGTCTATAATAGAAATGTTAAGGCTTTCAAGAGTCTCTGAAAGATGCTAAGCTGTAATAAGATGGCGTGTCTTGTAACAGCAAGAATCATAGAATCATAGAACTTGAGTGTCAGTTGGAAGGGACCTTAAAGATCATCCAGTTGCAACCCCCCTGCCATGGGCAGGGACACCTCCCATCAGACCAGGTTGCTCAAAGCCCCATCCAGCCTGGCCTTAAGCACTTCTAGGGACGGGGCAGCCACAACTTCTCTGGGCAACCTGTTCCAGTGTCTCACCACCCTCACAGCAATGAATTTCTTTCTGGTATCTAATCTAAATCTCTCCTCTTTAAATTTAAAGCCATTACCCCTTGTCCTGTCACTGCACTTCCTGACAAAGAGTACCTCTCCAGCTCTACTCTAGACTTCCTTCAGGTACTGGAAGGCTGCTTTAACGTCTCCCTGGAACCTTTTCTTCTCCAGGCTGAACAGCCCCAGCTCCCTCAGCCTGTCTTGATAGGAGAGGTGCTCCAGCCCTCTGAGCATCTTCGTATCATGCACTGGGCAGAGGGGTCACCGACAACAGGCATGCCTCCTCTTCTCAGCTGAGTTGAGGCTGGGTATAAGCCACAAGCATGAGAGAGACCTTGTAAATGATTATTTTTTTTTCTCTTTTGTCAGTTTGCAGTTTCCAGTGAAGAGAAGAAGATAATTCCAGAGCATTTACTGATGTATGACATTTCCTTGATTCAATTACTAATTTTTTAAAGAAATCCAAGAAGAAACCTACTTTTCATTCAGGTGGTTATGCCATTGTGCCTCCTCTTCTGTTCTTTACTTCTCCTTCTCTTCCCATTTTGACTGTATGGCATTTTGAATGTTCAGCAATACCTCACGTTCTAGATAATTCAAAATTAGAACATCACAGAGCACCTTTTCTTTGTATACGAGATACTTCTTATAACAGACCAGCTCCTTACAGAGAGTATAATAGCCTTCAAGAACCCCAGTATCATTTTACCCTGGATCATTTCGTGGCACAGGTTGATGGTTTTGTTGCTTTCAGCTGAGACATAGATTATAATTATACAGCTTAGCAACCTCTCATGTTCAGCAGTAATCAAAGATAATCTTTAGGTTACCTGCCTCAGAATTATTTTGGAAGGGGCATTCAGGGGCAAAACTTATTTTATCTGCTCCCCAAACTCCTCCCAGAGTAATTTTTCACTATAAAAGAATGCAAGGTAACACTGTAAATTCTCTTTCTTGGGTGCAATTTCTTATTTCCTGCTGTGATGAAACTCATACTAATAGTCGCTATTCATGTGGTCTGTAAAGTCTACCTAATGCTGTCTGAGTACGTGTTAGGAACAACTCCAAGTGGCAGAAATGACTCCTTAGGACACCACCGGCAGAGGACATTATGATGCAAGGAAACCTGGCTGAGCTTGTTCAGCTAAATAGAAATCATCAGCATCTAGAATATTATAAGTCTGAGATTGTTTTCAAGTTGACTAACAGCCAATATTTGGTCCCCACTTGCTCATGGCAATCAGTAGTAGCTGGATACTACTAAAGGCATTTTTGCCTTGCTAAAGGTAAAATTAGCGTTGATAAGAAGATACCGGACACCTAATCTGGAGAGGTATGAGCCCTCACTCAGTGTGCTTTTTCTGACATGTCTTTAAAAGTTGGAATGTAAGTACAAAACAATTAAATGAGGACAAAGAAAACACCTTCCAACTCTTCAGTTCTCTTGAGTCATGTGGGGATGGGGGGAGCTGCTGAATTCATTGTTCCCAGTTCATGCTGAAGAGGGGAAGGTGGCAGGGTAAAAAGGTACTTGAGCTCATGTGCACATGTGCACGTGTACATTCTTTGCTCTCTTGGTAGTTGGGAACTGTGAGACCAGGAAATAGTGCGTGGTCTCAGCAGCTCTTCAGTGGCTGTCTTCTTCTGAAAGCATGCAGTGGAAGTATTACTTCAAATATCAGAACTCTAGCTATAGTTGGATACATGGAGAACTGAGGAATCCTAGCAAAAGTAGTCTTCACTCAAAGCCTTCTCTGCCTCCCTGACGTCCTCACTGTTTGAAGGCTGAATTAATTGAAATCTCCTTTGGGAAAGGTTACTATGAAACAGAAGTCTTTGGTGGCTTTGTGGCAACTGTGCTGTGTAATAAAATGATGGCAGACAGACACCCATGATTCTGATTCTATAGTTGTATTTAGACACATTCGTGTAGACACAGTCTCTCTTCTCTTATCTGGTAGGGGAGGGAACATAAATAATCTTAGGTTGTATCAGTTCCACTGCTCAATAGACCCTCTCCAGTGGGAGCAGGGAGTCAAAGTATCTTATATAGAGGGGACATGGATGCTGAGATCACAGACAACTTGCAAACTGCTGTTCTTTTTCCCAACAGAAAAAATATGCATTGTTTGATTCTTTCATTTTGTTTCAACACAGTATAATCAATTCCACATACATGATGAGCTTCTTTTAAATACTCAGGTCCCAGAGGAAGATCCTCTGGTTTCATTTGGCTTTTCTTGGAACAATCTTAGTCCTCACAATAAGATAATAAAGTCTTGTTAATTCATACTTACTAGGCTATTGCATTTGAAAGATTTCAGATGTCATAAATAAAGGCTTATCTTGGATTTCTAGCTTACCTTTATAAGGAAATAGCTAAAGCTTTTTACAAACAGAGCTGAAGCTTGAAAAATCACTTGAAATAGTGCCATTCAAAGGCAAGACCACCCTTTTGTCCCACAGATAAATAAAATAAGACCTGTTAAATAAATGTTAATGTTGAGAAAACCTTATAATCTACCAATATTAAATTACCAGCAACGATTATTTGGGAGAGACGTTTAGATGGAACATGGTCACGTGCTATTTTCTGACTATATCTCCTAGAGAAGGCAACAAACCACAACTATGCAACTAAATCAACACATTAATCAGAAAGAGGACTAGAATTCATTCTTTCCTTCAGATGAAAAGAGCCAAAAATTCATTTCAATACATAGATAATAAAGTCACTGCACAGAATTTCTCTGAATTTATAGCTCTGTAATTAGAGCCATGGGTTTCCTTATAACTGCTATCAGGTAAACTAAAGGAGGGTACATATCCAATGAATAATTATTTCAATAATCCACATTTGAGTTTCTTCAATTCCTGACTGTGTATGGGTTTACACGATCCTTGCAACCGATACCTATTGACCTGTCTTTTAGTGATGCGAATATGAATTTCCAAGCCATCTCCTCCCGGGCCTAATAATTTCCTTTAATAGCTTAGGCAAGCCACTAAAATTTTAATTATCCATTTTGCCATCAGTAAAATTTTCAGAGTTCAAGTGAGGCCCATTAGTGGACATGAAGACAGATCACTGTTCGGTATGAAAAGGCTACCCCCAAAGGACCTGAGTTATTACCTACTTGGATATGAAATCATCTAATCTAAAATTATACCAAATGATTTCTCTATCAAATAAAATAACTTTTGGCTGAAATATGGCATGTATTTTTGGAGGATTTGCTATCTCGGTTTAAATAAGTGACAGAGCAACCAATGCAAGTCACCTAGGTAACGTGTCGATAGTTGTTTTCTTTTACTTTTCAGATGGTCTTAGATCTTGTTCCAACACTGCATTTATTCAGCATAAGAGACCAAGCTCAGGCTCTTGCTCTGTTTTCATCCTCTTAGCTAAATAAGTTTACTAACGTCTGAAATTTACGTCCCCTTTGACCATATTTCCTCCTGAATAGTATACACTAAACTGAATATCTTTAGCTTCTCACACTAATCAGGTTTTATAGTTGCTGAATAATTCTTGGGGCTCTCTTTCTTGATTTTCTCACATATGATAAACTCAAAGGCCATTACTAGTTAGAGAATTTTGCTAATTACCTCTCTGTGGTATAAACAGCTCTCAGTTTCTTCCTAATGTTCCTTTGACCCTTTGATCAAGGACCGTATTTGCTTCCTTAGCTGCCACAAGGCACTGTGTTGTTTGTCCTGATCCAAAGTCCTATTCTTAGCTCCCTTTTCTCTCATAAATGTCATCTAAAATCCTGATTCTTAGATTCAGTTTTATTAAAACGCAGATTACTAAAATAAGCCAGTTTTCTCTTCGGAATTTATCTTCTCTTTTTAACAGCTCCATACATTCTTATGTCATTGGCAAAATCTACCTGCAAGATTTTCCTCCTGACTGTTGAAAATAGCACTGGAGTAAGAAAAGATTAATGGATGGAAATATCACCAGAAGATGATGCGTCCCTATTTTAAGATTTATAGATTTCCCACCTTTTAATCGGCTTAATGTGTTCTAGATGGAGCTGATCAGAATTTCAGAAAAGAAAGTATTTAACTGAAACTTAGAAGGACAACTACTAATTTCAACAGAATGAAGCAAGACTAAGTCAGGAGCATTTTTGAAGCTAAGGTAAATCTATCCATTTGGCCATCCAAACCTGTAATCTCATCAAGAAATTATACAAACTTTGACAGCACCTTTTTCCATCATAGATATATGTACATCAACTAACTAATTTTCATATGAAATTTATCAAAGACTTTTGCTGTTTGTGCATCATTACTGAAAATATGACCATAGTGACATAGTATTATGCTTTATCTAGTATTATAATACAAATTTATACAGTTGGAAGTGTGATAGACTTCAACCCTAATAACAGGAAAGGTGATTGATTTTGGTAATTGGTAGAAAGTAAGGAGAAAAATTGTTAAGGAGAGCAGGCAGACTGTTATGTATGGGAAAAGATTATGTTGGAAGTAATGCTGTCTGATAAAGTGAATAAGTAAAGGGAGAACAGAGATAAGAGTTTAAAAAAAAAAGGAAAAATAAGAGTTTAAAAAAAAGAGAAAAAAAAAAAATTGCTCCCAAATGGATTCGCTATTGTTGCTGTAGAAGAAAAGAGACACCAGGAACAAGTCCAGGAAAACTTTAAAATGTTGTTTTCTGGTGGCAGTCTAGCAAAAGGATAGCTGAAAAAGTCTCAGAGCTTGCTGGGCTCTGTTTAGAGGGCCGTGGATTGATGGGGTTGTGAACCCCTCCGAGGGGTAGGTGTTGTGAGCTGTCCCAGCTTTGGTAATTAGATAGGTTCGGCAGTCTCTATGAGTGGCTTACGTTTACTGATTAATGTTCCACTTGTGCACAGATGTGAGTTAGCTTTTTGCTGAATAAACACAACATGGGGATGGAAAGGTGATAACTGCCATACTCAGCAAAAAAGAAGGAGCCTATAAATATGCCAGTGGGTCAATAGAAGTGATTTCATTCTGCCTTCACAAGACTGCTGATGAAGTCTGACAGGGAGCTCTACTTCATTAATGCATCACAATGGTGAAGAAAGCCTGAAGGGCAAAAAGAGCCACCTGCAGCAGATTGGAGCCTGGGCTGCAGCTGTCAGAGAACAGCCAGGGAGAAATGAAAAGGGCTGCAACAAGGAAATAAAGAGGATATCATAGGCGGATAGGGTGTGTTTTCACTCCCGCCTGAAACGGCTGATAGGGGAGGCGCAGTGCGCAGGGCACCGACTGCAGATGAAGCTGTACTGCCGAGCAGAAACAATTTGGGGAGGAAGGCCCGGCAGCGCGAAAGATGTTTTGGTTAAAGCACTGAACAGAAAACACTAAGTCTAAGGATGGGTGAATGCAGACGAGCTTAATGATTCATTAAAAAATAGGAGTGCCTACTGGAGGAAAATTGCTCACAGCACAGTAAGAAAAAAACCAATGCACTCGGGAGGAAGCACTGGGAGAGGTATCAGGTAGTGGCCATACAGCTGAAAGCGCCTTTATGCTTACTCTGCTTCTAAAGGTCTTTCCATAAGCATCTGCTAATGGCTGTAGTCTCTACTGTCTCCTGAAACTAAAGTCGATGAGCGATTTGAGAGGGGCATGTTGCTGAATAACCAAACTAGCGCAGAGGATGAATAAAGGGAAAAAAGAGAAGGATGTGACGGCCATATACTAAAAATAAGCTGCCTGAAAGCCAGCCATGGAGCTGGTTGAAATTGCACAGTGGTTGTTTGTCCTAGCGCAGAACAAAGTAGGGAATGGAAAATAGCCCCCACGGTCACCAGGAGCCATTGGGCTTCCTCAGCCTGGAGCTGTCAGTCAGCAACCACAGGGAAGCCAATAAAAAGGCTCTGTCGCTTTGTGGTGCGCTGGGTGGGGTGCACATAAATGAACAAATGACAGAAGTTCAGTCAGGACTTAGTCAGAAGCACCTGATCCGTATTTCTGATCCTTTGGTCTGACTCGCTCACATCCACTCCTATGTTTTCACGTGGGCACAAAGTCTGATCCCTGTGTAACCCTCCCAGAGAAGCCCTGAAACAGCCTGGCTCTCCTGAGGTAATGCATTAAACCCATATTGGCTCCACCTCCTTACCTGTCTCCTACTCCTTGCAGCTGGATCCTCTCTCTAACCACTGGCCTTATCTGGATCACAAGAGGTTCCTGCTTTATTTTATTGAATTTTTTATTTATTTCTCTATTGTGTTGCCATCCTGTATGCACAGTGGCTGGGAGAAGATACAAACAGATTGCTCACTGATCCTTTCCAATGTTTTCAGAAAATCCCAGGATTTCTTATGCTCCTTTTACCCTGCTGGGCTGTCTTTCTCCATCACTATGGTTTCTATACAGATAATTATTACTTACAGGCAGAAGTAAATTACTTACTTTCACTAACTGAAAAGACCTGAACTTTCAGCAACGTGTTTCAAAATTATTTTTTCTCTCTCCAGCACTTGTAGCCAGACAGGGGCAAAAAGCTGAATCTGTCACCTGTGGTACTTCCAATTTTCCACAGAAAAATGCCACTGTTGTTATACTAGATTTTAAATGAGATGGTCTGCCACAAAGCTGACTTCCTGAGGTGAAAGAGAAAATCCTTAATATAAAGATATTACACTGGAGAGGAGGCCATTGAATATATTTTTGTACAAGCCACAGCTTTGGAGATTAAAATTAGAGGCACTTAGAAAAATGTTCATAATCTACAGAGGGCAGAGATCAGTATTATATAGTCCTGAATCCTCCCCAGCTGACTGTTTTTCTCTCGGCTATTCAGTGACTAATGACTTATTCAGATGACACAGCTTGAGCTGCAAACACTTAGGAGGATGGTGGAGTCAAGAAAAGCAACTTAGAAAAGCTAAAAACAGACCAAGAGCAGTCACCAGGCATGAGGATCTGCCATTTCCTTTCTGGAAGGGAGGAATTAACTCTCTTTACAAGAGCGTCACTCCCTGCTGTGGTGTTGGGTTGGGATTTTGGAAGGGAGAAGGCTGAAATCTCCATGTGAGCATGGGCTGTCAGGCATTGCCTATAAATGAGGCTAATGGGCCTCCCAAGGTCACTGTGGGAGGAAGTTTCCGATGCTTTCATGTCCATCAGAGCAGTTCACAGTGCCTCCAGCATGGGCACTGCCTGTTCTTAAGGGCCTTGGGCTCAGGAGAGGGATTTCATCCATCTTTTCAGTAGTTCTTATCCCTGAACTTTCTTTCCTTTGGGATCTCGGAAGGACACGTTGGTTCAGGCACATGACAGCACCTGAAGATATGAAAAGTAAATGGCAAGGAAAATTAGTGAATGATGGGTATCCATCCCATTGTATGATAGGGTAGTGATGTGGCAAACCACAAGTGAAAAGTGCTATTACGGACTCTCTTGGTTCCTTCCGTATCAGTCAGCAGATGAGTGCTCAAGGGAAAGTGTCTTTCCTTAAAGATCTTTTTGAGGAATGTTTCTCTTGAAGGGACATCCTGGGGCTGGGGTGAGTAGAGCAGTCCTTGGCAGGGTAGATCAGCATAATTAAGATTCAGCATCTGGCTGGGAACTTCAGTTCTCTTTAGTGGTCTTCAAATTAAATAATTTGGACTGCACAACAGCTAAGTCAAAAAGGAGTAAACTCAGTTAAGTTGAAGAAGCCATCAAGGGTCGAGCAATGTCACAAATCTGATGTCTGATTTAAGCACACACCCTAGAAGAGCTACCGTACCGGAGCTGCAATCAATCAGTCATTCTGCTCTCATTTCATACCCAGAAACAATAACCCAAACCCTGCATCCCACCAGCTGCCAAAGGCTTTCCATCAGGCAAATACATCGTGTACAGCTCAAGAAGCAGCATTTCTGTTACCCCATCTCTGAGGATGAGGTTTTACTCCAGCTATTGGCTTTGTGAGAGGGTTGTGCATGACTGTGTTTATAGAGCTGCTATTGCTGACCTTGAGATGCCGCATCTTTTCAGGTCTTCCTCCAGACAAAGGAAGAGAATTCTACCACCTTGCCTGGAATAGGGATGAGACACACATGTTGCATCTGGAAATTGATGCCTCAAAAATCAGACCGCACTAGACTGACATAAATTGGCCCCTTATGAGAAGAGGAAAAACCCCAGGACACAGTTCTGGAGGCTCAGTGCAGTCTATCGGCATTCCCAGCTGGGATTTGAGCTCATGGGTCCCAGGAGCACCAAGTCAATATTCTAAAGTAGGTGAATTAGAGCTAAGTGCCACGTTGGCTGCTGCTGCAAAGCCTCATATAAATATTACACCTCGCTTTGCAAGGCTGTGTGTTTGGTTTCTAAGTCTATTAATATATAACGAGGATATGGTATAATTAATATAGTTTTGATTTTCCTATAAATCCACATTACTAATAAGAATGCAAAGTAATTACTCAAAACCCCCTTTTCAACAAATGGAAGTTTTCACTGATTAAAAATGGAGTTTGTCTTTTAAGTGTTATTTACGAGTTTGCTGAAATGAATAATTATTAGATTATTGAGCTACAAGATAATTATGAAAAGTGTTTTTACTTAAACTCACATCTCAGAAGCTACACCAGGGAGTTTAGATGTGTACGACACCCTTTGATGTTTTCTGAAAAAAACTTCTAGAAATGCTGTATCCACTTGCATATTGGAAAATGAAAGATTTTTTTATGTTTCAGTTTTAAAAATTTGAACACTCCAGATGATTATTCTCTGGATTCAGGTCATGAAGTGGATACCTCTGTATTGTAAATACTTATGTAATCTGAAACATCATTGCAAAAAGTATTTTCTTGCACTCAGTAAAGAATTCTAAGGTGAAGAATCCATACAAAATGGAGCTAATTGTCTTGGCCAAATTTTGCATATGAATGTTGATGCCAACCCGCTCTGTGTTGATTTAGAATTCTCTTAAAATTTTTAATTTTAGCCTTCACAAGTGCATATGTAAATGGGTACATGACAAAGCTGCACGTTATTTTTCATATTGCTGCATTTGTAGAAAACTCATACAGTTGCTTCACACCTGATTTTTCTTTTTTATTACAAAATTAAAGGTAGTTACAAAATTAAAGGTAGTTTGGTCCTAAAGGTGAAGGGGAAGCTCTTCTTTAAGAATGTTTCTCACACAAGTTTTTTCAAAATTCAGTGCAGCCGGAGATGCTGTCCCAGAGCGACCAAGCTCTGCTTTGACCGTTAGGCCCTTGAAGTTAATTTTGTGATTTGTGTGGGAAAAGACAGGAACCTTGGAGTACTGTTTATTTAGGATATGTATCCCTTATTATCCTGCCCCAGTTTGCTATAGCTTTGAGTCTAGTGCTATGTGCATTAAGAGGCATTTTGCTTCTGTCCCACATGTAGCAGCTATGGAGTACTCAAAACTTACAGAACCTTCTCTGTAGGGCAATGTCATTCATATTGTTTAGATGAGATTTTCTGCCATAAAAATCTGATAGGTGGTAAAGCCTTGGTCCTGAATTCCTGGAAAATCTTGAATCTTTCAATGGCATGCCTCAGCTGGAGAGGATTAATAGAGTGCCATGAAAGTACTTTGGTTCTCTGCTATATTTGAATGGGAGAGAAGAGTGTCCCAGTGAAGAATGCTGGAAGCGCGTGAAGAAGTCTTATGGAGCATGTCTTAACAGCATTGTTTGTCTCTCTCTTATGCCAGTCCTGTGATATATAAAGTCCAGCTGTCAAGCTTACAGGTAAGGTAGTTTCTCCTCCATTACTCCAGGCTCAGTGACTGCTTGGTGGTGCTGGTGGGCTTGTAGCCCAGGTTGGTCTCTTGAATCTCCCTCTTTACTCGATATTGAGGCAATGAAGAATCTGAATAGAGTTAATAAATATGTCAGTGAGAAGTTGAGGATGTCTCAAGTGAAACTGTTATTTATTTATCTCTTATCTCAGAATGTAGTCAATATGGCATGATCAAGTTTTCCTCATTAAGTGCTTCCTCATTTACAGTGTATCAGTTTCCTATCCAATCTTGGAGCCAACCAGTATCAAATACCAAATGATCTTGAAGTTTACAATTAGGTAGAGTGAAAATGCTGGAAATGGGAAGACCCTCAATAATTCCATGGCATCAGAAAATTAAATTTCTGCAATAACAAATTAGGATATAATGAGGTCACATTAGAGGAATAAGAGGCCCAGATGCCTCAATGATTTAATCTGTCTCTTCCTGTAGGCCTGCACCTAATTTTAATGAATATTTTGATAGATAACATATTTGGTTCAAAATAGGTCTTTAAAGACAGTTGTGAGAGTATTATATTTTAAAGATGCTATGATAGAAATTCATTTCATTAACTGCCTGATAAGAAAAAATGACTCTGCAAACGTACTGGTATCAACCATACTATTATGAACCATCTGCTCTTATTGAGTAAAGTGACAGTAATATATCTTTATTGGTCTGTTCCTTGAATGCTGTAGAGGCTCATTTTCCTTGTCTAATGAAAAGCCAGGCGACATTAATGAAACAGGTACTGTATATGCTTCAGCTCAGGAGAGGAAACAGAACATCAAGTAAAAAGCTCTGTAAAGAAAACAGTCAGGTGTAAATATATACATGGAGACCACAACAGAGAAAAATAACCCGCAAACCAAGAATATGGTTTTATTTATTTTTTCTATTAATCAAATATAGGTTTTGATGTAATGGCAAAGATCATAAGAAACTCTGAAACAGGGATTTTTTGCCCTTTTGAGACAAGTTACACTTCATCTGGAGAAAAATTTATTTTGTTCACAGTTTATTTATTTATATCACAGCTCTGAAACATTTTCCTAGCTGCTGTGATGTTGTCTGAGGACCAAACATAAGAGATCTGTCTGATCCCCTCAGTCCTGATGTAGTGAGACAGTGCCCATCACTCCGGTTATTCAGCTTGTCGCTGTGTAATGATCATGTCATTTCTAAAGTCTACAATTTTTCTTATAGTGCAGTTTAGCTAGATCCTTTCAAATGCCTTGCTTTTAACAAAAATAGTTACGATGCAACAGTTTTGCAGGCACACTGAGTCCAGGTAGCTGTATAAAATAGGCAAAGTTTGCATGCGTTAAGAAGGCGTGCATTGTGGAACTGTGTCTGCTGAGATATCTGCAGAGTCTCTGTTCTCTGCATGTGAAAATGTCATTCGTTGGCAAAAAAACCCAAAAAAACCAAACAAACAAAAAATCAGAAGTGGCCAAGGACTCCCAAAACTGAAGGCTTCTTTTGAAGAATAAATTTTCATGCAACCTATTGAAGGCTTTGAAAATAAGCACTGAGACTTGACCTGATTTCAAGGATGAGCAAATAGAGCAGAGCAAGTGGAAGTTATATTATCCAGACACCTTGCCTTCTTGGGAACATGTTGTCCTGAGCTATGCAATTGTTGTACTTAGAACTTCAAGCCTTATATTATGACTAGCATTTATTCAACCTATAAGATATGGAAGACCAGATAAGGGTACCATGAAGAAAGAACATCATAATGTCCTAGTTAACTGTGGGTGCTCATGCCATGTGTTCTGTAGCTGACATTTGAGCATCTAAAAGAATTTATTCTCTGAATGTCCCCTTCCCCTGGACAATCTGGGAATTAGATTTACAGAAAAAGAATTTTAGAATTTTCCAAATTCTTTAGAATATTTTTTCTCTATCTATCAGAATCACAGAATGATAGAAGGGACCTCTGGAGATTATCAAGTCCAACCCCCTTGCCAAAGCAGGTCTACCTAGAGCAGGCTGCACAGGAATTTTGAATATATCCACCACCTCTCTGGGCAGCCGGTTCCAGGGCTCTTCCACCCACCAAGGGAAGAAGTTGCTCCTCAGGTTTAGATGGAACTTCCTATGTTCACATTTGTACCCATTTTCTCTATCCTCTCACTGGGCACCAATGAAAAGGACTGGCCCCATCCTCTTGACACCCACCCTTTAAGTACTTATTGACATTGATCAGATCCTCTCTCAGCCTTCTCTTGACTAAAAAGACCGAAGTCCCCCAGCCTTTCCTCATAAGAAAGATGCTCCAGGCCCCTAATAATCTTTGTGGTCCTTTGCTGTACTCTGTCCATCAGTTCCCTGTCCTTCTTGAACTGGGGAACCTAGAACTGGACCCAGTGTTCCAGGTGAGGCCTCATCAGGGCAGAGTAGAAGTGCAGGATGACCTCCCTCGACCTGCTGGTCACACTCTTCCTGATACACCCCAGGATTTCCTTGGCCTTCTTGGCCACAAGGGCACATTGCTGGCTCATGGTCATACTGTGGTCTTTTTTATATTATACATGGCAATTTTCAGGTATATATGCATCTCTAAACAAAACTGAAAATCTTACTTGAAAAGACTGGTGAAGCTCGACAGCCAGGAAGTACCTGAGTTAAAATACCTTATGGCCTCGTATCTGCAAACTGTGTACAAACATTGCGATAAAGTCTTCAATCCATGTGATCCACAACAGTTTTTCTTCATCCTCTTCTGGTGAGTGGTCCCATGTGTCAGTGCTTAACATCCAAAAGCTGTACTCTTTTGTACATGTACAAATGTATTCATTTTTCAGTGTCTGTTCTCTGATTCTGATCTCCATGTCTGCTTTGTAGTTATTAAGGACTTTATTTATAGTACACACCAGCAAGGTAACCGGATGGTGTCTCAGTTTTACAATTTTGGAACAGAGGTACTGAGACTAAAGCCAAAATTGCCCTATATCAACTCTTTTTTGGAGGCTAATTTTCAAGACTAGAGCCTAGCCTTTCTGGGCATTCTGCTGCCTTTTATGTGTTCAGGGCACAGTTCCTATCAAACTTTTGCAATTAGGAGAGTTCAATGCTCCAGCTGTTTCAGATTGGGCACTGGGAAAATGATACAGGAGCGATCACAGAGAAAGAGTTTGCACAAATGCTGTGATCAGTATCACACAGAAACTCTATGATCTAGACAGGGATAAAAAAAAAAAAATCTGAGCTCAAGATGACAGCCAAAGGACTTAATCAGGAAGACAACATCTCTTCTGCAAATTTTCGTGCTGTTTGTCGGGTTCTTACAGACCTAACAATGTCTCTTTCTCAGCCAGACATGGGAGTCCTTCACATAACTGTTCACTTCACTTTGATTCAGCCTTAGGACATGGTCTGTCCAGTAAATTGCACGAGGCAGGAGTACTGCAGATGGACACAATACACTGCGTTTATCATGGAAAGTCATACAATTAAATATACTCTATATATGCCTCGGCAGGTTGTAGGCTACCTATAGCCATGGTTTGAGGCATTTCATAATTTTGAGTTTTTCAGCTTGTAATCTTTACATCCCACTAGTAGGATGATTTTTTTGTTTTATTTGGGGTTTGTTTTTTTAAAGTAACATTTTTTCAAGTGGAAAAAAAAAGTCCTCTTCTGCGATCACATCAAGCCCATTATTCCTTTCCCTCTCTCAGAATCAGCAGCAGCTTTAGATAACAAAACACAATTGCCTGCATGCATTGAGCTATCAGAGTATTTTAGTAGCCCTAGACTATGAATGTAGATCTTGTTTCTTCTTCTTCCTGTACTGGGTAGACCTCTTAGTCTGATTCAGAGTCCACTAAAATGGCTCTAAAACGTGCCAGCTGGCAGAATTAGATCTGAAATACAGTTGAAATAAAGGAGACAGTAGGAGGAACATCCTCAAGGAGCTGATTTTGAAAGTTGCTTCTGACAAGAAAGTTGCACCCACTTTGATCCTTTCAGCACCTTGAGCAGGCACACGATGCTGCAATTTGTTGTGGTAGATTATGTCAAAGACTGCAAGCCTAGTTCTGTCATTATTAGCTTACAAAAGCTAATAAAGTATTCAATATGTGAACACTAATGGCAACACTGAAAACAAGTTTATGATCACACTCTTGTCTCCCTTTACTGCCAGTGCCTCAAATACTTCTCCCATCTATTAAAATGGAGGCTGCAACCAAGGACATGCTTGCAGTGCAGTGGGCATTGCTGCTCAGCATGTGAACTTCTTGGTGAAGTGAAGTTGACTGAAGAATTGTGTACATGCTTGGATATCTGCCTGAGTGTGCTGTTTATTTGCCCTGATAGGATCTTCTTGTTTAGTCAGTGAATTTGCCGTACCCAGTTAGCTGTCTGGTACCTGTTCTTCAATTCTCATCTTTGAGTTGTGTTGAAGGAAAAATCTTTCTGCCTGTATGCCCTCTCAATAATATATAATCCATTCTGGAGGTCCCAATACTTGTGGTCCCTGTCCCCTCTGATTCCTGGTTCCTTGCTCGAGTACCCAAAGAGATGTGTCTGATCTATTCAATGGCTTGTCTGCATTTTGGTGCATATATGACTTTTGCACATATAGCATGAATGCTTCCCACTACCTTCAACCTCAGGCAGAACATATCCATCCCTTTAAACAGAGCCTGGAACTGTGTTTCTTGTGGTAGAAGAGCCATTCTTTAATTTGATTGCTGAGCATTAGCTTTTTAACTACATGGTTCAGAAAGGCAAGAGGCAGCAACGATATGAACAGCCAAAATAATCAGTATTGGTCCGATAATGTGTGACAGCTCCTCTCTGTGATCTCTCACTGCATTATGGGAATAGAAGCACATATTCATCCAGTGCACATATTGTATATTAACTGAGGAGGTACTTTTTTGAACAAAACCAGCTTTCCCAGTGTGCTTTTGCAACTCATTATATCTAGGAATGAAGCCACATACCCTGTTAGAGCTGCATCTGCTACAAATGCAACAGCTTGTCAGCTTTCTGGTTGCTGTATGTACTTCAGTCTGGTGCTCTTCTGTCTGCGTGGAGCTCATCTTAGGCTCTCGGCCCTGTCAATTCCTCTGTGGGAAGAACCAGAGCTGCATGGGAATTGCCTCTTTCTGCCCCTCCAGCTGGGACTTTTGAGGAAGAGAATCAAGATGCCCTAAAAAAACTTCTTGATTTAGAAGGAGAATGAAATCATTAATGTACAAGGGAGAATTTTCATCACAGACCCCTGGCTGTGCTGCAGTGTGGGTCCCTTCCAGCAGAAATCAAGGCAGAGTATGCAGAAGCACTCCCTGAACCCAAGCCATTTACCAGGGTGTGCACCCAGAACTGGGATCCTGGAAGAGCTCCTGGGTCTGTCAGTGAAGGTGTGACTGAAACACAGCACCAGTTCCTGTAACAGTTCTTCCCAGAAGACAAAAATCGCTGACCCTCTCATTAATGAGTCACAGAATCACACTGTCAGTGAGTCTGGGGGCAACCTCTGAAGACTTTCTAGTTCAGCCTCTCTGCTCAAAGCAGGGTCAGCTAGACCAGGTTGCTTAGGACATTGCCCAGCTAGATTTTGGATATCTCCAAGTGATGGTGTCTCCATTCTTGTTTTCTGACAGATGTGTGTTTTTATTGAGTTGTGTTTATTTAAACACTTAACTGTTTTGATTAGCCTAATAGAAAATACAACATGGAAATAAACTTTTCAAAATATTTCCACAAAGCAGGATGTTATATAAAAGCGTTGGAAAGTGAGTTGGCATTGTACTGATTTTTGAAGGAAAGCAAGCACAAGCATTTATTCTGAAGGGGACAGAATACAGAAGGATCAGAGATAAGACTTCATTCTTCTCTGCAAACCTCCTTCCAGATTTCTAAGTCTCTCACAAAGCAGATGTCATTTTGAAGATTCAAAATAGAAAAACACTAAAAATCAGCATTCTTCAAGAATGCTACTATGCTTTATTCCTTTTGACAGTAGAAAGAATGTGTCTTGAATACTAATTACGTATTATTTTAGGAAGGCAAAGGACTTCATGAGGCAGTTATGAAGCAAACTCCAAAATGGCACCATGGGATAAGCTCATTGGTTCCAGTGGTTGGTGATTTTCTGTAATCTCTCCATATTACTGCAACTGTTATTTAACTCTCAGAAGCTTAAATGACACACAAAAGCTTTAGAAATAAGGCTCAGTTAAACCAAATTCTATATTTGGTCTTATTGGTAAAACTGCCAGTATAAGGGTTAGGAGCATGGAGATCCTCAGTTTCTGAATCTCTGGTTTTGCAGGATGAAGGCAAAGAAACGCGTCGGCTCGTTAAAGGAGACTACCCTCAACTGGGCTGTAGCCAGTGCCCACTAAAATGTATTTTCCCTGACTTCACAAGACTTTGATGTAAGTCTTCAATAGAAAGTGCAGGGGGACAACAGGATGGCTTCCCACAAGCTGCTCAAAAATGATGGCTCTTTGGACTCTCTTTTTTTTTTTTTTTATATAGCAAATGCTTTGTGTAATTGCTCTGAAAAAAGTGACATGGTGGCCAAGTTTCACCAAAAGACCATAAGTATGAATTAACATCTCTGTGCCTTCAAGTAAGCAAAGAACTGCAGATCCTTTCTGGTTTTAGGTACTTTTCTATAAACTACTAAAGAAACAAGAAGCACAGATTCTTCAAAAAGCCTGGGTATGTTCCTCTCAAAGTTGATGCTTGTCTGACTGATTGTGTTGCTCAGTTGGTTGGAATTGCAAAGGGGAAGTACCCTTTGAGCTGCAAAATCAATTCACAAGAAGTGGGGGGGCCTCTTGAGGCTGAATGATAGTTAATGGAGCCAGACTCTTTCCAGCGGTTCCCAGTGACAGGACAAGGGGCAACGGGCACAAGCTGGAACACAGGAAGTTTCATTCAAATATGAGGAAAGACTTCTTTCTGATGAGGGTAACAGAGCCCTGGAACAGACTGCCCAAGGAAGGTGTGGAGTGTCCTTCTCTGGAGACTTTCCAGACCTACCTGGGTGCAGCCCTGAGTGATGTGCTCTGGGCAATCCTGCTTTAGCAGGGGAGTTGGACTAGATAATCTCTAGAGGTCCCTTCGAACTCTGACAATTCCATGATTAAGGTAAGCTCAATGAGTTTTTTCCTGCCTGTAGTGCCAGATGAGTTGTGGTGATGCAGAGCTGCTCCTTTGCTTCCTGCACTCTTCTAGACACTGAAGATGAGCAAACATCAGGCCTCTGAAGACCAGAAAGTCAGCTGTTATTTCTACACTGTTATTTTTAAGCAATACCCAACATACCTGCAACACAGGCGCCATTTTACAAAAGATGTCATTTAACAGTAGAGTTCTCCCGACCATCAGAAGACCCACAGACATTCTCAGAGTCTTCTTGCTGCTAAAAATTCTCTGGGTTAGGAGAAACAGTGGTTAGTACAGCTCTAGTTCTCATCAACAAAATGGGCTTTGCTGGGTTTCTTTCAATACATACCAAGTATGTGCAGAGGGAAGAGATGCACAGACCCCTGGCCTGTGGAGCAGAGTTTCTTTAACCTTCTATCTCAGTCACAGCCCTGCCAAGCTTATCTAGTTCCCCTCCGCTTACCGAACTGAATGCAACTGGAATAAAAAACTGATCATTCCCAGGGGCTATTGCCCACAGCACACTGTTAAAGGTTAAACAACTTGCTTCTTAATTTGGTTTTCAAAGGCTTTGTATTTCTCAAATTCAGCGCTGTGTGAGAGCGAGATACTTCACCAGGTAAACTTAATACTGGATTCTTTAGGACTTTGCGTTGAGTCCTGTGATAACTCCTAGTATCTATGGACTGGGTGGTACAGATTTGAGGTCCTTATTCTTAATTTTGGTCTTTTCTCTTTGCAAAATGTATAGGCTGAAAAGACACACATGGAGAATTGTTTCAACCCAGAAGAGTGACATGTGAGACACAAGTACATGTTCTCAAGCCACCAATAGTTGTACTGTAAAGCTTGGTGTGGGTTTGGCTTTTTTTTTTTTTTGTTTTGCACAGAAGCAAACCAAAGTATGCTGAACTTTTGCTATTATGTGGCTGCATTAAAACATGTGAGGAGGATTAGTGACATGGTTTAGTGATGGTTTTTTTATTAGAGTTACATTGATGGTTGGACTAGATGATCTTAAAGATCCCTTCCAACCTAGACAAACCTATGTTTCTATGATTCTAATATTTGTTTGGAAGGACAAATTCCTAAAGACAGTAGGGTAGCATACATCAATAGAACGGGGCATGTTTAATTACCTGTGGCAGAAAAACTTTACATACTCCTGCTTTGCTGGTTGACCCAACATAGACTCTTGTTAAAAAATTATAAGCCTTGGAGTCAATTCCCTGGAGGGTCCCCAAAGCATTTCCTGGATAATAATGATGCAATATTTTCCTATCCTATTGATGGTTGTCCCAGAGCACCTCAGAACAAATGCTCCCGTTCCCTGAAAGCTGCTCAAGTACCAGGATGCTGCTATAAATGGTTGAAATGTGATGCAGTTTCCCCTTCAACTTCCTCCAGCTCAGCCTAATGGGGATTAAGAGCCATTAAAGGCTCTTTGCAGCATATGCAGTTGCTATTGATCAGTTGTTTTAGCCAATGATCTGATTACAACTGTCTTCTCTTTCCAGTGCTTTACTGGCAGAGAGAAACATACAAACATACAAAAAAAAGGTAAGGAACGAAGGTATCAGACCTTTCTGTGTGTGTTAAGAATTTGTTTAGTTGCTAAAATGAGAGACTCATGTTGTCCTTGTCCATAAATAAAAGTTTCTACCTGCAGTCCAAGAAGCTAATTTGGAGTAAAAATGGACATATGAGTAGAGCTCAGGGAGTTTGTCTTGCCGGAGCATAGCACAATGGGCTTTGCGTTCTTTGCTCAATGGTGGCAGAGCTTAAACAAGATAAGTTTGGGAAATGCTTCCCCCACTTCCATTGCTGCAAAGTTTAGGAAAACTTCTGAGAGGTGGGAATGCCAGTTCCCTTGGACTAGCAAAGCAATTGAACTCTGCTTTTGCCTGTGCTGAGTCAGCATTCTGATCTCTGGACTTTTCACACCGGTAGGTATTACTTTCTTCTACCTCTTCTTAAAAGAAGCCAGGAGTAACTCTTCACTGTATTGAACCCACCTGTGTGTGACCTGGGTGAAATCCGAAAGTAAGTACTGGATTCAACACCCTCACACAGGTGGTCTGTGAACTGTATGTCAATTTTCTTTCTTCTCCAGGGCTGAGGCTTACAGGACTGTGGACTGTGGAGGATGTGGAGGATGCACTGAGGCAAACCTGAAGCAGTCATTGTCAAAAGCAAAGTTGAGCAGAGCCTTTTTGGAGAGCAATTATTTGGTGTCAGCACTCAGTCTCACCCAAATAGTGGGTTTGGTGCTTATGTTCTTATAATATCTTAAACATTCATCCTCCAAATGACTTTTCTGGCAAGGTGAAGAGGGAGGGAAGGACACTGAATTGAGAACATTGTTATAGGAAGCCTGAGGCAAAAGACATTCTCAAAAACTCTGATGATCCTTTGTGGTGCTAGCATTTATTTTGCAGTATTACATGGCTCTTGGGGAAGAGATCAAGCTTCATTTGCCTGATTGTGACAGTCTTTTATGAGGCGGTGACAGAGCAAGGGTAACACACTGACTCAAAGCAACAGAACTGCTGATAACTCACTATTTCAGTGTGAATAGGTATTAATTTCAGGAGATTAGATTTAGCAGCTCACACCTATGAGCCAAGATGTAGAGGGTTAATTTGCTGTTTGTGACTGCACAGGAAATACAACACAGACACTCATGTCTTCCTCAGGATATAAATAATTTTGGACAGTATTTCACTAGCAAAGCCACAAATCTGCTCAACTACCAGGAGGCATCACGGCTTGGATGGGCCCTAGGAGTGGCTCAGGAGATGGTCCAGAGTGGGATAACATGTAAGTACCATCAATAAAGTACTGGTACTTATGAAAGTGCAGTATAGGTGGGTGTCCAGGGCAGAAAAGAGATCTCTGCCTGACAGTGAAAGGAAAAGTTAGTGATGGAAGGATAGTTAAGGAAAGGAGTGGGAGAAAGGTGTCCTCCTCTCTGACCACTGCACTAATTTGACCTTGTTTTGTAGAAAGGGCAAGATATGTTCTGTGTTTCTCCTCATTTCACGATGAAGCACACCTATCCCAGAGACGTCTGGCACTCCACAAAGGACTGCATAGTCTTCAGTGGCCAAAGAGACCTGCTAGAGAGGACAAGGACCCATTTCAGAAGCATAAGTGTGAGCATATTACACTTGTCTGTCTTTGGAAATCCCAGCACTTATTGGCAGCTGAATGACTCCTATAGCACTTTGGGGTTCTTAGAAAGGACAAAAACTCAAACAGGGTGCTAATAAGGTATTCAGTTTGGTACTGCTGCCCTGGGGGAGGAGGCGGTGGCCCTGTTCTGAGCCCTGATGATTCAGACACAGTCGTTTCCTTTATGTACAACATACAAATTCATAGAACATATTATTGAGCTGATTTATTGATTCTTCAGTGTTTTGCTTTCTGTGATACAGTTTCCAGCCGAATATTTCAGGTGTAAGAGAGACCACTGGGTTAGATATCTAAAAGATCACAATATCCTAAAACCTTAGCTCCATCAGGCAACAGCAGACAGCTTGTTTCCTATGAAATGTCCTCAGAGCTCAGTAGATCAGGTTTTTGATTCTCTTCCTAGAGCAAGTGAATTTCATGCAGGCTTGCACTGCTGCAAGTGTCCCTGCACCACACAGAGCTCCCAACACAAAGAAGGGGAGAACCAGTGTCCTTGTGGGGTATTACTTGGCTAGAAACACAGTTCCTCAAGAGAAGTCACTTGTTAATCTCAACTTCAGCATAGCAATGAGCTGAGAGTCGTCAGCAGCCCCTGCTGACTGAGATGCTACTGGCATAAGAAGTTTCCTCCAGCCGATGCACTGTGAAAAAGTGCAGCTGGAGGGAACCATCCTGAGAATCAGAAGGATCAGAGCAGACAAGATCATGCTGAGAGAAACTCTGAGGAGCTGTTATAAACATTGCACCTGCAGGTGTTTGGAAAGGGAGCAATATTGTTGTAGACTTCAGTGTGGGAAAGGAAACAGGACACTCTGGGCTAATAAGTGGACACATGATGAGACACAGGAAGCGTGAAGGGAGGGAAGTGATGCTTCTCAGTAGGGCTTTCAGCATAGCCTGTGGGAACCAGGGCAGCTGCAGTGACGTGTTACATAAAAGAAGCCTCCAGTAAGTTCCTCCTCCAGGGCAAATGTCCACCACTAGCATAAAGAGTTCATTAAGTGTAAGGCACCGCTCCTCTCCAGTCAGTCACTGGGGTTCCTACCTACTTTTCCATCTTCAAAGCCGGGCACTCCTGCAGAAACTGGATGCTTGGTATTTGCAGCCCTGAATCTTATGTACAGGACCGTAACAAGCCAGCAATTCTGCCCCACTGACTCGCCTTATTTTGTGTACTTAGATCTTATGCAGGGCTGTCTTCCCTCCAGCAACATAGATGGAGCAACTGGGTGCAACGGAAATGCTGCCAGGAGCTACTTGGTATAAAAGGCTAAGGGCCTGTTGTGGGCTGTGAGAGAAATGACAGAAATACAGCTTAAATTCTGGACTGCTTACACTACCCTTTGATGAAAAAGTGCCCTGACACTGGGATGGTGAGATTGGTTTCTCCGAGTGGCTGTCATTGTTCACAACAGTGGTAGGTCAGAATTATCCATGTCAGTCAGTCATTTCGCCCCGACTTTGAAAATCCACAACGCTGCCAACTCTTTTGATAGGGAAAATCATATGATTTTAGTGACAGTTATTTTACTAATCTTTTAATGGCGCCTGGCAGGATCCCTGTGCTGTTTTACTGTCTTGTCTTAGAATCCCTGGCTCAGAATGGATGGCATTTTTCATGATTTTATATGGAAATAAGATCCAAGTCCAAGCTGTCCACCATTTCCTCAGAGAGGCAGCTTCTAGCTCAGGTGGTTACCTGCCTTTTTATTTCATTGGAACTCAGTTATTCAGATGATGCTTAAGTTATTTCCATTAAAGATGATGGAAGGGCGGTATTTTGTCATATATGGCTTTTCTATGTGTTATAAGCCTTCAATTCCTTTCTTAACTTTGTTCAAGAAAATTTCTAGTCCTGGAATCAACAAACTTAGGTTTTTAAGTTTTCTAACTTTTAAGAAGTTGGAATAGAAATTGTCAACTTTACCCTAGGTGAAGCATCTGGGGCAGTTATGTCTCATCTAATGCTTAATGGCCCAATTGCTTGGTAGACCCATTCATAATTCATCAGGCATCTGATTAAATGTAGTTTAGTCTGACTCATGTGATGGTGTTTGAGGCTAATTTAAAGGCAGAACGTTATACTTGCACAACTTGACAATATATTCTAAGCATGTGGAATGAACTCTCTCCTTCTGATTAAAATATATGAGCCATTTTATATCATTCTATATCCCAAAGAATACAGATTACTTTTTCTGGGATAGTAGAAATTTCTGTTTACAACAATAATTGTTTCCTCTTTTCCCTTCTTTTAACCTTTTTTTTTTTTTTTAAAAAACAAGACTGGTTTATACTGTAAATTTTCCTTTCATATCTATTTCATATGCAGTGGGTTCATTCATATGGGTCCAATGTTGGGCATTTAAAGGTGACTTGGGCAGGTGATAAAAGTAATTCTCCATTCTTGAATGTTATCCAAAATACAGCAGACGGAGATTCTATTAGTACTCCTTTGTTTTCCAGTTAGAGTTCAGTATTAGATATTGTTTCCCTGGCCCTATATCAAGTTGATTGTAGCTTTTAGAAAATGTTAAGTGACTGCTGTACAGTATAGTTTTACCCTTTATATAATGATGATCTTTATTTAATATCATAACACAAGAAGGATTTTACCCAGCATATGTGTCTGTTGAAAAGTCATACAAAATAGGGTCACTGACAAAATATTGGAGCAAAACAGCAACTAGCCTCATCTCCAGAAAAAGAAAAGCAGTTCTGGCAATTAATGGTATTAACATTTAGTTGCTAAGCATAATATTAAATGAAAGTGTAATAGGTTTATATAACCTCACAAGGACAGTGGAACCATAAATAATTGAAAGCATGAATTTGTAAAGAAATGGGTTTTATAGGTAAACGTGGTGTCCTGTTCATAAAAGGTTTAATATTGGACATCCTGAGGGAACTCACTGTATGCTAATACGGAACCATCAGATCTGGTCCTTTAGTAAAGTCTGAATTTTGCACTTAAAACAGGAAATCAACTTTGTTTTCTTTGAAAATTATTAGGTATTCTTCCTTTTTGAGTACAGAGTTCCATTTCTGAGAATTCCCAAGTAGATTCACTAATTAGAGTTAAAGAACCCTTTTAAAATTCCCTTTAAGGAAAGACATATCGAATCTTTTTTGTTGTCCTGAGGGATCTTGATAACACAGACTCTTCAAATTCTCTGCAGAATTAAAAGTCACTGGAATATTATGCATATGCTATATTTGAAGATTTCCTTAGGAGCGATGATCTTTCTGTATTCATAAATCATTTTCTCCTACTGTAAGGTTAGCGCATAAAATATTCAGAAAAACTAGGAAGAAATTACTGTCTTTCAATCCCCTGCCATCTTCCATTGTTCGTAGGCATATGGCCAGACTCTGAACTAAGCAGAGGTGAGCATCGCCACCAGTCTTAGACAGCCTAACAAATCCTAACCGGGGGTAATTTGGCTTAATTCTCGTCGTACGTGCTAGAGAGAAGCAGTCATACTTGTTAAGGCTGCCATCAGTGGGTCCTAAAACGTATCATTTTGCAGCCATTATTAGAGATCATACCAGTCTATTAAGACTGAGATGATGAAGGTAGACTTCCCTATTACTCTGTCTTGAGCTAAAGCCAAGACTTTTTTTTTTTTTTCAGACTAAAGATTAAAGAAAAAACAAGAGGGAGTAGATGGAGGTGGGTAAGAGCTGGGGGCTGGGAAGGGGAGAGATGGAAAGACAGAGAGCTGTGTACAATCCATATATTGATGGTACTGCAGCACAGACGCTTCAGTCATCCTTAGTAGCCTGACACGCACGTTTGCTGGGGAAATTAATGAATGGAGCCCTATGCTAACTGAGAAAAAAACAAAGATCTCTTGGAGAGGAGCAGTAGTGGGTTAGACTTATCCCATGATAAAGAGATGGGGCAGGTGGCCTGTGTATTTCCACTGCTCTCTGAATGCCATAAGCTGCTCACCTGAGTGGGTAAAGGGGGAAAAGCGCTTCACTGGTGGTTTTGCCATTTCAAACCAGAACCCAGTTTCGCTTGTGTTTTGCCTCCCTTTCAGTGGCTCCTCAGGCACAGTTGTAAAACAATGGTTTGATCGTGCAGCTGTTAATGGAAAATGTATTCTGGATGGCTAAAATAACAAAGGAGGTTTGATTCAATGGCAACAAGACTTATTTAACTGTAAACCCAACTCCTCTGTGGGTGACTCGAGAAGAGGACACTCCCCAGTGGGAGAACAGAAAAGACAGCACATGGTGTTGGCATCCAGCTCTGCAAAGGTCCATCTCAATAAATTTTGAAAAGCAATTTATAATCTAAAATGTGCTTGTAAAACATGTTCTACCGTTTCCAGTAGTGAACAGGCCTGTAACCGTTTGATAACTGTTAATTCACTGTCAGAAGAAAAAGTGCAACTAGGCTTGGACTCTCTTTTGGGTAATTTGTCTCCTAATCACACTTTGCACCTTCCACTTCTTCCAGGGAAGTACTAATCTTTCCATCAGCTTCTTTTCCAGCTCCTAGTCAGTGTCTGTGGAAGGCTAGCCTTGTGCTGCTGCATCCACTTCTTTGTGTGGAAGAGAAAATGATTTGCTTTTTTGTATGCTATTTATAGACAGCATCTCCACAGAGAGGGTGTCCCCTTCCCCTTCCCCCCCTCCCCGACCCGATTGCTCTGAGCATCCTCGTTCTGCGGCCACCCGCCACCTGATGTCCTATTTTCTCATTGGCTCTGCCTGTTCCCAAACCTTGTGACTCTGGCGAGCTCACGCCCAGCTGTACCGGCTCCGTGTCTCCTGCAGTGAGACATAATCTTCACTTTCACTTCTATCATTTGTCCCTTAATAGGCCCAAGCATCTGAACAAGTGCCTGCATTCATTCCCAGAGCCCCCCGTCCTAGGTTCAGCCCGGAGGTCACCGTGGAAAGAGATGTGTTCCTCAGTTTGCCGAGGTGGCAAGTGGCCCCCCCTCATGAGATCTCAGCTACTTGCTGGAGGACTGTAACCCATATCATCGTGTCTGAGACAGAGATTTTGTATGCAGATGACCTTTTATTTCCTGAAATGGTAAATACTGTCTCACCCTACGTCTGCTGTACAACTAAAAGTCAGGCGACCGATTAACTTTCGCGATGGGATTTCCCTGTGATTATGGAGCCAGGTAACTGCGACAAGGTCACCAGGAAAAACAGCCTTGTGATTTTAAGCTTGACAGAAATCTGGCAGGAAATGCAGATGAGAGAAATGTCACACTTAGGCAATGATAACCTTAAATATCAGAGACTGAGCTCAGAAATGTTTTTTTTCCAGACCATCAGAAGGGTTCATGAAATATGTCTGTTTGTTCATTCCTCCAGGAGACCCTCTCTGTTCTTACATCTCAGTGTGTTATGATAAATAATGCATTGCCTTCCCAATAGCCTTGATAAAACTGCTTCCTTAACCATATGAGGAGTACATTTCAAAAAGAGAACAAGCAGAGCACAGAGATGGAAATTAACCCCAGGACCGCCAGCCTCCATTAGCAATAATGGTGTCTGACAATTCCGGGGTTAAATGAGAAGTAGGTGCCTTTTTACTGAGTTCTGCTCTTTGTTCTTGCTTTAGTGTGTGTCATTGTGGAGACTGTCATGTAAGGTTAATGACAGCCTCTCATTACCCTTGTCAAATATGTAATAATGTGGCCCAACAACAGGGCTGAATGGCTCCTGCTTGTCAGACCCCTATGTTTTGCCTAGCAGATGGTCACTGTGTTTGGAGAGGCCCTCAGATCCATCAGTGCTATCCTGAACACGTGTGTGAGGGAGGCATTTTTCCCTGATGGGACAGTTCATGGATGGAATACTAATTGGGCACAGCAAGACAACTGAGGATTTATTTATTTTTGTTCCCGGTAGAAATATGTTGTGTTCCAGGGAGGGGAGGGGGGAAGGAGAGAGAGGCAAAAACCCATTTCTGTTGCCGCCAGACCCTTTTTTATTGTCTGACTCCTTACACGGGCAAAATCACCGCTTGTTATGCCTGGTGCTGAAAATTTGGGCTCTTCAGCTGCAGTGTCAACGGGCGTGGAAATTTTGGCTTTGATCAACTTTTGATTCTATATTTTGAAAGTCTGCCTTCTGTTCTCCTGCCTCTCAAGAAAGAAAACAAAGTTGTTGCTTATTCCCTATAAGCTTTAGAGAGCATCATGTTAACACACTGCCTTGATATTACCTTCCTAGTTATTAGGATTAAATATTTACATTGTGGTAGCTGACCCTCCTGTGTTAGGTAGTATGCAAACAGAAAATATCTGTTCCTTCTCAAGGGAATATAAGCCCCTTTAGCATTAGGTTGGTGATGTGGAAGGCAGTGGTTTGCATCGTCAGATGCATCATTAGCTTGCTCTGGAAGTTGGTATATACTCAGCCTTTGACCATTCACCCACTTATTAAACAGAGAACTCTTTGCAGCAGGAATTTATGCCTCGCAGAGGCTTGGACTGAAGCTGTCCCAGTCAGGTAGAGAGTTTTAGTTGGATTTTTTTTTTTGTTTTTCTTAAACAGTTATTTTTTTCTTTAAAAAATAATTTAACTCTTTATTGTTCAAAATGCAATCTTTAAATTGCAAAGCTAGTGAAAGGTGGTGTAATATCATCTTTCCCTATTTGGAAAACTTTGTACTAATGTAACTCCATTGTTCTTTGTTAAAAATGCCTAATATGAGCAGCCTGCACAGCCATAAAATAATGCTTTCTCTGATGTGGTTAGGTACAATTCGTCTACACCAAGGAGTGGGATTGATGTGACTAAAATTAGGGTAGGCATAATGGTGCAAATGTTCTTAATGTAGACAATACCTCAGTCTGCAGAACAAGAAAAATTTGTTCTAAAAAGAATAATCAGGCCTATTTGTTTCAGAGGGATGTTAACTCTGAAACTTAAATATAGCAGTGTAGAAATCAACACAGTTAACTACTTCACTGCTAAGCCTTATAATGGAGATAATCCCTATCACAAAGACCTTTTTTATTTTCCTAAGAACTAGATTAAAATAACATAGAACAAAAATAACAGTGGGAAAGTGCGCTGGTTGCTTTATTCCATTTTGTATTACAGTTATTAAAACTCTCCATTGCTGACTCTAATGAAGCTGCCCTGGCGTTCCCACCATCGAAGTGGTGCACATTGCAGTAGCAGGCCAGCTTGTTGCAGAATTCATATAACTGTTTTGGGTCAAGAAGAAAAATTGAGAGTCAGGAAAAAGGATTTTGTATAGTTTTTCCCAGTGGAAAGCCATGAAAAAAATCACATGGAAAATCCTAATCACTTCAGGAGTGTAAGGAAAACAATGTACAAAAGCTACCCATAAGAATGCCAGTGGTTTTCAGGGGATGTAGTCTCTTCATTCTCTCTCCCTTTCAAATCTTATTGATACTTCCCTTTTTTCTTTTTTCCTTTTTCTTTCTTTCTTCTTTCTTCTTTCTTCTTTCTTCTTTCTTCTTTCTTCTTTCTTCTTTTTCTTCTTTCTTTTTTCTTTTTCCTTTTTTCTTTTGTCTGTTTTTTCTTTTTTATTTTGTCTTCTTTTTTCTTTTTTTCTTCTTTTTTCTCTTTTATTTTCTTTTTTTTTTTTTCTTTTTTAGCAGTAAAATGACTAATTTTCCATCTGTAAATGATTCTGGTAAAGGCCAGATCCAAAAGTGGATGCTTAAAGTGGAGAAGCTTATACAGCTTAGTCACCTCATCTTTGGGGGCTGTGAGTGTGCATCCAAGAAAGTGTGAGGGAATTTTTCCTCTGCCAGCCTGGCAGCAGGCTTCTAAAAAAAAATCTGCAGTCAGCAGACTCTAGAACTTTTTTTAAAAAGACATTTACTGTGAATATTACTCAAGCTGGCATAGTTCCCTTTTTTATCTCTACCACTTCTTTCTTACTGAAACAGCAAAGAAATGGGACATTTGTGGTAAACAGCTAGTTCAGGAGATACCTGCTCCTTCATACTTGTGTTTTTCCTCACAGAAAGGATCCTAAGAATAGCAGACTAGAAATTATGGGAAGTTGCTGGGGCTTCCTGAGGGAAAACAGATAAGAAATAAAAAGGATGTAGCATCTGAGTCAGTTTTCTACCGTGCCCACATACATGATGATGTGCTGTGCCCTTGGGGAGTGGGGCACCAGAAAAAATGATTGCTACCATGTAGTATGTCCACTTTCTTAAGAAGATCAGTGTAACACAAAAATGAAGGCCAAGGCTGCTAATCAGGATATGTAAAGACAGTGAAGGAATAAAAACATCTAAACCAAGATGGCAACTAAAACCAGGAACATTCTCAGCAAGTATTGCTGGAATTAGCAGACACACGATGAATTCAACAGCTATCTCTGCTGGTTTTCTCAGATAGTGCTTTCTGAGGCAACACAAAGCAGTACCAGCGTGGAATCTTTTTTTATAAACCCCTTTCTACTGCACATTGCAGATTAAGCTTGTAATATTTTCTGTCTATACAGTCACTTTGCTAATGCAACGTAGCTCATGACTTTACAAAGTGCTGAGACACAGACAGCACTCCCACGTGACCCACATTTTGAAATTTAAGGCCCCCTGTATTCCAGGTAAGAACACAAGCCTGGCAACACACAGATTTTTTTGGCTGACCAGGAGGAGTGGTGAATCCAGCAGTACATTCACAATAGCCTGGGAAAGCAACCTGAGGTTATCCTGCCCCCTCTGCTCTGCCCTGGTGAGGCCCCATCTGGAGCGCTCTGTCCAGTTCTGGGCTCCCCAGTTCAAGAAGGACAGGGAACTGCTGGAGAGGGCACAGCAAAGGACTACAAAGATGATGAGTGTACTAGGACATCTCTCTGATGAGGAAAGGCTGAGGGACTTGGGTCTTTTGAGTCTGGAGTAGGGAATACTGAGGGGGGATCTGATCAATACCTATAAATACTTAACGGGTGAGTGTCAGGAGGATGGGTTCAGTCTTTTTTTCAGTGGTGCCCAGTGACAGGACAGAGGTAAAGGGCACAAACTTGAACGTAGGAACTTCCACCTAAACATGAGGAGGAACTTCTTCCCTTTGAGGGTGGCACAGACCTGGAACAGGTCTGCCCAGAGAGCTGGGGGAGTCTCCATCCCTGGAGACATTCCAAATCTGCCTGAATAAGTTCCTGTACAACCTGTTCTGGGAGGACCTGCTCTGGCTGGGAGGGTTGGACTAGATGATCTCCAGAGGTCCCTTCCAACCACATATCATTCTGTGATTCTGTGAGTTTCCTGCTATTAAATATTAGTAAGAATTGAAGTGCAAAGACATTGCTTTCTACAGAGTGTGGGAGAACATGGTAAGAAGGCAGAAGTGATGCAGGGGTGGTAAAAAGAAACTGTAGAGGAAAGAAGGGTAACTCCTAAGCTCCCAGACTGATAGGTAGAGTTGGAGTCAGTGTCTCTTATGGTCATTCCCTCACAGAATGAGAGTGGGTCCAAAATGTTACTCCAGAGATGAAGAAAAGCCTGACTTCAGTATTGAGATACACAGCTGATCACTCAAAGACAATTAAAATGAATTGGCTGAATTTGTTTATTTGAAGGTAGCATGAGTGAAAGGTCTCCTTTTTAGGAATTCAGGTAAGGCTTTCCTCTGCTTGGAAAAAGTAAGGGGATTGATTTGACTGATAGAATATATTATAGCTTACTGTTTCAAGAGTATTGATATGCTAGAGCAGAGTACGTATCCTGGAGCTAAACAATTATGTTTTTTCCTCAGCTGCCTGTCTTCTGGGTGTGATGTGAAAAAGGCATCAAGTTATTTGAGTGTCAGTGAGCCAGAATACTTATTTATTGGCGTGAGCACAACACATTTTGAAGTGTTAGCTTCCTGAACCCTTATAAAGCACAATTCTTTAGTATCTTCCATATTTAACAATTCTCCTATCACAGATCGTGACAAACAAAGGATAACAATGCCACAGGAGGGGAGAGACCTGCAGCTGCAGGGGAGACAGAAGGTCTTGGGGTAGTTGTGTGGCTGGGTAGACAAAGTTGAAAATAGGGTGCGAATACTGATATTTGGGTCAACTGCTTAAACACTGTATTTGGGGCAGCTGACATTACTTGGCAGTATTTGATATATGGCTCTTTGACTCTTCTCAAGAGAGCTCCATTGGTGAGACCACAAAATGCTCCTATTTTGTAGATGTCAGAAGTTGGGCAATGCCGTTGTGATTACACCCTTCTAGTCACAATGGAGGAGAGCAAAGTGAAAAAATAATGAATCCAAACAGGAATCAAAACCATAGAACTTTTAAAAATGAAGGTAGTTACCATTTGGAGTCCAGTTTTTTAATAAGCTTGAATTCTTGAACTGAGCAATACCAGGAAAAAAGGCACAGGTCCATAGAGTTATGCAAAACAGGCTTTTCCCAAACTGAGCTGAGATCAGCTTAGACTACCTGTTCCACAGGTAGTTCTCTGCCAGTCACTGATTTTTTATATAGTCAAGGAGAGAGATACGATACTTACTATATATATTACTATATACATGTAAGTATGGGGTAACAACTCTTTGCATTCACAGCATATGGAGACAGTTTCATAGCTCTGATGTGGGGCAGCCTGTAGAGGTGAATTTAGATATAGCAGGCAAGCAAGTTTATCTTGGACATTGGACTGAAAATGGTCCATGGTAAAGCCATGCTTTAAGTATAATGCACCTTTGGGGACTACTAATGTAATGAGTATAAATTTACACCAAAAAAAGGAAAAAGATTCATTTGTAGCAGATTTATTATCCCTTGGTTCTTTTTAGCTAGTGTTTTCATTTGAGTGTCACAGACTCCAACCAACATATATTTGCTGTAAGTTTTTTGGATTCAGTAAAGTAGATGTACCATTGCATTAAATGCCAGATTCTTCTACTCGTTAAGCAGCCATGAGCCAGAGATTTGATATTCTTAATTGAAGGTTTTTATTTCCCACAAAGTTACAAAGTTTGAAGTTTTCTCTCCTAATGATTTGCCTCCTTGACTGAATCTGAACATATTTAACTGCTCTGTAAAGCAAAGATAAATGTACCTTAGTTCTGTATGGACAGCCAGAATAGATTTGTCTGATCCTAGTTATTTTGATATGGCCCTCTAGATTTTTAAAACCACTGATGAAAAGTTTTCCTGGATAACTAAAGCTTAAACTTTAAAAAATGAAAAGTTTTCTTTGCTTCTTAACTGTCCCTTAATTATGACTGTGAAAAGCAAAGTAATTTGAAAAGGCACAGAATATGTGGGGATTTTTTGGAGAAACTGGCAAATTTAAGTCTCTACTGTGCAGCAGCACAGGAAAAAGAGCAAAGCAATCTTTTCTATTTGGAGTGGCCATGATTTAATTGGCTCCCACTGATCCCTTATTAATTAAAAAATATTGTAGGCTCTTTGAAGCCTGCATTTGCTTCCTATCTAAAAACATGCCTGTCAATCTTGCCTCCTCACTGCACTGTCATACAGCGAGTGTATGGATTTTAAAGATGTAGTGAGAAGTCTATGTGTTTCTCCCCTCCCGTGTTTATCCTAGTGCCTGATCTTCAGTATCAAGCCCAAGTTTTGTGCATGTAGCTTCAATTGGGCATCATCAGTCGGGATGATTTCACTGGCCGGAACTTAAAAGGCAAAAAACCCCCTCTGCAGTTCCTAATGAGACCCAATTAAAGACAAAATTCAAATGCACGGCCCTATTTCCTTGTGTGACCTTCGTGTCAGGCTACTGCAAATGGTCACGGTCCCCAGGAAAAATGACAGCCTGAGGAAAGTGACTGAACAAAAGAGCCACATCTGTCTGCTCTTGGTAGGAAGAAGGCGTGCAGCCCATCCCCTGCTGACGGCCTTAATGGTGCTCCACAGTTTCTCTCAGAAGAAGAGAAGAGAAACATAAACAAGCCTGACTTCGCCCAAACTGCTTCCTGAGTCAGGATGCCCTCTCCTCTGGGAGGAGCTCTGGCATGGCTACTTGCCAGCAAAACCATTTGGCTCATGCCGTGATGCTGGTACCTCAATACCTGGGTAACGATAGCAGGGTTCTTTTTCTTTTGATGTCTTTAATGTTTTTTTTGAGTTTTCACAAAATCTGAAGGCTGCTGTCAGTGTCCTTTTCCAGTAAAATATGGATAAGCAAGATATGTATCTGTACAGACAGTTTCTACTTTAATTCCCCTGCTACTGGTAAATTTGATTAGGAGAAAAGAAAAGTGCTGAACAAATAATTTAAAAATCTGCCAGCTGATTAAATCATACTTTCTCCCTATCTTCTTGGCATATGAGGTCAACCTGGGCATCATTTTAAATCTTCTAGTTTAGATTATGATCTTTAAAATGACATTAAGCTTGCTTTGAAGTTCCATGTGAATACAGGACAAAAGCCCAGGAATTAAATGATTGCTCACATTGTGGCATCATAATAATATAGCTTCAGACTCCATCCAAAAGGTAGCAAATGAATTATCCCAGAAATGTTCATGCTTCTACAGTGAACCCTGTCACTAGTTCTATTAAAAAGAAAATAAAAGTGCTTTAAGCCTCAGACTAGATTTTTTTTTAACAGGACTAGGAGTGTTACCTGGGCTGTCCTTTTGTTAACAGTTTCTGGCACTTTTTAAGTGTCTGCTTTGAGATATATGGAAAGACTTTGGTTTCAGAAGTTAGAATTGTACCTTGTTTTTTCAAGTTTGTGCTATTCTGGAGTCCTGTAGAAAAAAACCTGCTAGTGTGTAAACCATTAGTTGTCCAGCTTTTCTCATTAAACAACTTTCCATTGCAGAGGCTGTAATGCAAAGTGGCTGCTGTGCGAAGTCATGATATTCATTGGGCCTGATAGAGTCGAAACCAAAATGAAATTACCAGGGTTTACTAAGTTGTTGCCCATCTGCTGAGCTGCAATAATTTTCCATTCCTGGCCTGTTCCAGTTGCGAGATAATATGGTTTAGCATTAACCTCTTTCAATTAACTTTAAATCAAAATGCTTCAATTAAGTCGCATCACTTTACACCTGGGATAGGCTAACACTATGCCCACAGTCATCTACCAGTGATTACAGTAGCTCAGCCAACAAACAATAGCCTGGTGAACTCCTCTGATGTGGTCATGCATCAGAGACTTCAGGTATCCTCAGGTCACCCTCATAAATGACCTCAAAGATACTGCTGCAAGACAAGGCAAGAAGATGAGGCACCATCAGCAATTGCTTCTCTAGAGGCTGTAAAAGTGTTATAGTTCAGGTTTTTCAGTTTTCTCCACTTTAAGATAAACTTGTGTGAAAAGTCTCATGTTTGTGCTTCATTGATTGCAAGTTGATGAAACTGGACGAATATAATATGTAAATGTCATCTGTAAGATATTTTGTCTTCTTGTTTTTTCCCTTTAATTACATTTTCATACCATTTTGAAAGACTCTCGTTATTGATTTGTGTCTTGACTGGAAGAAATTGCTGTGGATAGGATGAAGGACGGAACAAAACTGGTAGTGGAACAGAAGGAATATAAGAAAATCAGAAGAGAAAAGAGAGGAAGATGCTTTAGGGAATCAGGATGCTTAACGGAAGAATTTTAAGAGAAAAGTAGATAACATGTCTTTGCTAGCTGCAAAATATGCATTTAATCAACAAAAAGGTATTTTTTCCATTGAATTAGTAACATAGCAGTCTTTGTTTGAAGAGTTTTTCCTGTTGACAACCAGGTATGCTTTGAATATGACTGCAGTCCTGGCTAGTGCGAAGTATACAGTGATAAAATCTCTTGGAAGTGATTAAAACCCTTGAGAATACAACTGACAAGGCTAGAGTTTGGTCCCCTGAAGTTACAGAAATACAAAGAACATCAACCCTTGTGAAACGAGGTTATAGTTCTTATAAGCTTGTCCAGAGGAAGAGAGATTTATTTTGAGTCATATATTAAAGCTGTTCTAAGCTGTGCTGGATGGAAACGTAAGTTTGTGTTTCAGCTGGTGTAAAACAGTCAACCTTCTTAATTGGTGTGGTGGCCTTTATAAAGACCTAGAGACAGGGACCCCACAGAAATGCCTTAACAAGTGCCATCCAGGGGAGGGCAGTGGGGCACGGAGACACCGGTGTGCAGGGCGCTGTGTGGCCATGCTGCAGTTTGCTGGCTGCTTGTTTGGTAACTGGCAGGGAATCCAGAGCAAAATTGACAAGATTCATGTCTTCTGCAATGCTTGGACAGCAGGGTCCTGTCCGTTCCGTTCCCCTGCCAAGCAGTCTGGCATGCAGAGCAGAGTGCAGATGGAGCCGCACAGCTCACCTGGGCGCTGGAGGCATTTATATCTGCAGTCTTACTGAACTCTATTTGTCTTTTTTGCTGGTATTTTCCCAAAGTGGAAGCTGGAATATAAAGCACTGCAGCCTTTACTCAAGTCTCCTTGACAGCATAAAATACAAAAGGATAAGTATCACTTTGCAAGTGACAACTGCGCTTTATAGGAATGTGATATAATTAGTCACATATTAATAGCTTTAATTCATCACAATCCTGTCTTAAGAAAAATAATACGATTTATTTACCTGGAACTAGTCTAAACAGTTTGAAACATCATACCTTTAAAAACGGTCTTTATATTCTTTGGACCTCCTTTTTTTGCTGTGTTTTCACTCCTTCCAGATCTGGCCCTCTATTGTGGCTATAAAATTACCAACTAGAACCAAAGCGAGGAACGAACTTAGAGGCAGAAAGAAGTTGGCACTGGATAATTTAGGGAATTGGCAATGGGATTTAGAGTCTTTCTGTCTGTCTCAACCTTGCTGATAGGAACTGCACAAAGAGCTGATGGGGACCAATGGTTTGTGCTCCTCATGAAGAAGTAGGAAAACTACAGAATGCCAGAATGTGTGGTGTTTTCTGAGAGAGAACAGGAAGGACAGCTTTATGGAAATAAAGGCAAGAAAGAGGTGGTTTAGAGTGAGATCATCAAAGATAATCCCAGGAAACCACTGGTGCCTCTACTAGGTTGTCTTTGTCTCATCCTCAGTGAACAAACAATTACTTTATAAAGTAATGTTGCTGTAAATGTCCATTTTCTCAGGATAAATTAAATTATTAACTCTGAGTGTGTTATTAATGGTTAAATATGAAGTTTCCATGGACAATTAGAAAATGAGAGTCCAGAGTCCTTTGTCCAAAATTTTTTGGGGAACCATAAAGTCAAATGCAGTGATTTTGTTTTGTTTGAACAGGGAATACAGACTACTACACTTTCCAAGCTTCAAAGTAAATTTGTATTTGTTGCGAGCCCTCATTCAGGACTATCCTTTCTGCTCGCCTTTCATTTCTCCTTTTTCTGAATAATTTGGGTTACTGACAATTTCAGTTTTAGGCTTCACGGCATTCATGTTGTAGCTATGCTAGGGATAGAAATTAGAACCTGTAATTATCAATGTTGTGACTTTGAGAGATGTACACCTTCCAGAGGTAAAAGCAGAAAAAACAATGACATTGCTTTGTAACGTATATTGATCACAAGTATGTAATAACATCTCTGACCCTGAGGACATCGCTGCTTACAGCCAAAACCACAGTTTGCTTTTAGCCTTATACGAACAGGCCATTTAGCTGGCGGGTGGATTGGTCGTTGCCCTTCTCTTCCCTCCTCAACCCCTCAGTGCAGTGTATTAACTGCCTGAGCATGTTAAAGCAGCGTTGATTTCAATCTAAACCAGTAAAAGCAGCAGGGAAAAATTGCCAGTTTGGTATCTTCTCACCTTCGCTGAGCGGAAGGTTCCCCAAAGTTTAGGGAGGCTGGAAATGGAAGTTATCCAGCTTGAGAAAAGAAATTATAAATCGTAAGCGTTCCTAGTGCAGGCATCGCCTAAAATCAGCTCGATTTCCCTTCTGAGGGAAATAAAAAGCATGCAGTAGAGCACACATGCGCCCTGAAATTTTAAGGAGAATGCGCCTTGACCTTTAAGGAACACGCACGCCGTTGTGGAACCTACCTACCTACAGGCAATTATAAACCGCCCCAAGGCCTGCAGGGAATTCCAGCTGTGGTTTCCCGCCTGCCCCCGCTCCTCTCTTGGAAGCAGCCATATTTTGCAGCATGACCCTGACGGGGAGAGCCGGAGGGAGGTGCAGAGGGGCTGCGCCGAATTGCGGCTGCTGCGGTTGTCGCAAATAAGGAATCTGCAGCTCAGTTGCTGCCTCTGCCCGGTGCTTTGTCGCTGCGCTTCGCAGAGGGAATTTTCTTATACTCTCTGTAACTGTTTGCACGGAAGCTTTGACTCTTACTGGATTTTGTTGACACTGATCTGATTAATCCTTCTGAGGCTGGTTATACTCCTGGCCCGGGAGAAGAAAAGGTGTCAGCATGCCCATGCCCACCAGGTTGTGCGTGGAAGAGGAGGGCAGCAGAGCAGCACCGTAACCCCCTTGAGAACAAACGGAGTGATGGCAGGGGTCAGGGTTTCCTTAGAAGGAGGTGTGGGCAGGCTCCACTTTGAGGACCTTTCTGCCCATGTCTGGCAGGGCTTAGTGATGTATCTTCCCAGCCAGTCCTTGTCCTTGTCCCAGTTCTTGACACCCTGCTGGTAATGTCTGAGTGAAAGGGTCAGGGCTGCTGAAAGGCCTGAGCCTTCCTTCACTCAGAGAGGTGAGATCTGAGCACACATCTCATCCAGGTGACTTGATTTAATCTTTCTTTGTTGCATACCACTTTTTTGAAGGACATGGCAACATCTATTTTTCATTTTATCCTGGGATGAGTATAACATGTGCATTCCCTTCCTTTTCCATAGGGCAAAATAAGTTTATCGGTTAAAGTCTAGACATTTCAGAATAATTTTAGCATCTTCCTCTTCCTACCTGTGTCCCACGAGTATTTTTAAAAACTATTTTTCTTGTGCATGACAGATCTCTGATTATACACAGTGTTTGTGTTTATTTTTAGTTGTTTGTTTGTTTGTTTTTTCTCCCCTGCAAGACTGGAGATATGAAACTGTATTCCCTTTAATGTCATTGTTTATTGCATTTCTTTAGCAGTCACACCCACACTGTACCCATCCAAACTTGTTACCTGTGCTGCTCCAGGGGGGGGAAAGAAAAAAACAAAAAGGGTGTGAAGAGATTTAACAAGGACAGCTGTAATTTTCCTAACAGGGTAGAAACCAGCCAATTGGAAGCCCTTCCTCAGTAGACACTGACGAGACACCAGAATACTCGCTCCTCAGGTGAAGGCAGCAATCGCATCCCTCGCTAGTGCTGCGGCGCGTCAGTGCGGTGGAAGATGGCGAGCTGTAGTTCTGCCAGCCCCCGTTATTTATAGCATCAAGAGCTTCAGGGTGTGAGGCAAGCTGTTTTTAACACAGTGGCATTTTCTTCTGCTTAATCGCGGAGTAACATCACTTTTAGAAAGGCATTACTTCTGCTCAGGGGAGTTGAAAAATTATGCTTCTTTACCTAGTTAAATAAAAGGTATTTGCGAATTAAATAATACAAAAATCACTTTTCTGAGACTTTAGATGGCTTAAAGGCCATTATGTTGTCTGGCAGATGTAGAAAGGAAAATCAATAAACAGCATGTAAAAGAAAGAGGAAAAATGCAATGAGACACATCAGTCAGGCTCCTGTTCTCTCTTTTCCTTTTTGGTCCCATCCCTTGTGCTGCCAAGCGCAGTATGGCAGTCCCATGGCCCAGGAAATGCACAAAAGCCTTCTTAGAGTGAAACAGTGCTTGCAAGACCTGATCAGCAAATTAGTAGACCAATGTATTATAGCAGGTTCACTTACAGTTCACAGGGACCTTTTCCTTTTCTACCTTTCTCCTCAGCACTTGCTCGTGTAATGCCTAAAGAGATAGCCAAGTAGTCAGACAGAAGTACACCAGGACCTTGTCTTCTTGCAATAGGATTTAAATAATTCCCACTGAACCACACAGTTTTACAGAGATAGTCGGGATGCAGAACACACACGATGTTCACAAATTGATAGGGAATGAGGGCAGAAAATCTCCAGCAAAGGACTTCCTGTGTTTTGACAGTGTCACCTTTATTGGTAGACCCCAGGGGCTCCCACACACCTCCCAGAACTAGTTTATCTTTGTGTCACACAAAAAGGTGCTTGGAAGTCACTGGAAATGCAATAATCCTAATTTAACATGAAAGGAGGCATTATTTGCACACATTTTACTATATTGAGCACCCACAGCTTATTTTAATTCCTGCAGTTCAGTAGAATTCATAAATTAAAATTTAAAAAGAAACCACAACAAAACAGCTTCTGCACCTTTTGAGCAATGAAATGGTTGGACATAAATTGTACATTTAGAAGTATACAATATTTTAAGCTTTTTCTCTTCTTGCCCACAGAAAGCAGGGTAAAAGCAATGGACATGGAAAAAAATAGGTGAGACACTGTGGTTTGGCCTTTGAGGTACAAGAAATGTCTGTGTGGATGCATGAGTGACACGAAACGAGGAAGGAATGACCCACACAGACACAAAGACGGGTGAGTGTGCTGCTGGTTTAATATTTCCTGTGCAGCCCCAGCTCAGGCCAAGACCTATCCCTATGAATCAGACTAACTTCTAAGACAGCTGGAAAAACTGATGATGACTTTTAGAAGGGTCCTGAAGTCAGGGAGAGCAAGACTAGAGGATGTGAGACTGGCAGAAGGGACCAGAGGCCAAGTGGGCAGCCAAACAGTTGGAAGTATCAGACTTTGTTTTCTGTTTTCAGGAACTGCATCAGCTACAGACTTCCCTTGTGACCTTGACCTTTGGCTACATCTCAGTTGTGAGACCCAGGAGGGCTCTGAGCTTTTCAACTTCAGTGCTGGATCTGGTCATGCCCCACCTCCATATCTGAGATAGTCCCTGATGTGCACCGATCTCCTTCTAGGTCCCATTTGCAATGACCAGGGGACAGGTCTTGCCATGCTGTAGACTCACAGATCACTTCAGTGGCAACCTGAATCTGCTTTTTCACTTTGGTTCCCCATATGCAAAATAGAAAGGATAGTCCAGTGCCTTTCTTTAAAAATAATGCCATAAATAATCACAAAGTGCTAATCTTAATGAACTTAGGTAAATATATATGTAGCTGAGGGGGTCATGAAGTCCCACTATGTTGAAGCCAAAATATGGACAGCTACCTCATTCAAAAAACCAGACATTTATTATAGTCTATCTTCCTGCAAAGTCTCTTTCTGCCTCCTACCTGCTCCATGAAGGGCCCCATGAAGTCAGTAGTGCCTTAGGTACCTGGATCCATGTGGCGACAAACAGCTCTTTTGTCAGGAACTGGGACAAATCACAAGGCCTAATCAATGTTTGGTTTTGACTTTGGGTGTCTGAACAGAGAAATGTCTCTCTGAAGTCCTTAGGAGTCCTCCCTCTGTAAAGACTTTCTGGTTTTAGATCTGTATATTTCTTTAAAGAAAGAACTTCCACTCTTGCTATACTCTCTCCAAATTACTGCATAAAGTAATGCATTTTTAGGCTGCTGAGGTGACTTGGCCTTCGGCCCCTTAATTATAACATACCCAAGGCCTTAATTAATTTGTAGGACTGAACAGGGGATGATGTCCCACATACCTTCTGAGAGTCCAGTTGAAATGCTGTACTTATGAAAGCAGAAATAATAAATCAGGGACAAGTGTCATATTTTTGCAGCCTTTCCAGAAACTGAAATGGTTTTGGTGGGAACAAAGTGCTATTTATTAGAAGTCTTCCAGGTTTATATGCTGATGTCGTTCTCAAGTTTCACAATAAACCATTTATATAGGACTGTTGTACTAAGACAACAAATAAAATTACGTACCTGGGGAGTAAGACAGCCTAGTTCTCTCAGGACCCTTGGCTAATCCTGTCTAAATCCCAAAACTTCAGCCACTGACTTCAGTTGGAGCATTATGGTACAGGCTGGGACAGGTACTGCCTCCTTATTCCACCCAAGGTCTTTGGCTATCTGAAGTTTTACCAATAGAGGGCTCTATTGGTTCGATGTAAGTCACAGGGAAGGGGGAACTAGACTCTGAAGGGGGGGTTAGGTTGCTATAGTAGACCCCATACTATAAGGCTCCACCTATAAGTGGAGTCAGCCGAAGTGAGTTGAAAGAAATGCTTAAAGGGACATCATTTAAGTGCTACTCTATCTGTTTTGTTGTTGCTTTGTTTTGGTGTTTTGAAACACTGATGCCGGCTGACTTGCTTATCTGCTTTTGGAAAGGCATGGTCCAGAATGCTGTGAGGTATTTTAGGAACAGGAAAATATTAGCAGTGTGATAATTTTAAATCACTTGCAATGTTTAAAGCCTACCAAAAATAAAACGGCACGTCTATGCTTTACCAAATATTATTTTTGCTCTTCTGATGTATGTTTTTAAGCATAACACACAAAGATATATGTGCATGTTAATGAAAAAAAAATGGAAATTCATGTTAATAAACATTCAAGTGACTTAAAGGAGAATATTTGCTTTCCTAGGTATCCAAAGATTTTTTTTCTATCCCACTTAAGATGGAACATATTATTGGTTCAGCTGCAGGAGGGCATACAATAAACTGAAAAATAACCTAGATGCTTTCTGAGGTGCTTACTACCCTGTGCCTGACCCTTCTCACTAAACAGTGCCTTGATGCCCTGACTCACCTCTTCACTTCAACAACAGGCCTCCCTATTCCACTTTTTAGTTCTCGTTATCCATTTCTCAGTGACTGGAAAGATGCTAGTCTCATAGCGTATTCATGTTTTCACAGGTTAGCTAGACTGCAGTGTATATGTTCTATAATGCACCGCAAATGAGATTCACACTTATTTTAATGTGGGCAGCGCTGAACTGAAAAAAAATGAAAAGGGTACTAGCAAACATGCTTATACAAGCATGATGGCTACCGTACACATTTGCATATAAATATTGTATGTATATCTTCTTAATGGAAGACTGTGATTTTTAGGTGTTCTTGCCCTCTTATGACACAAACTGTATAGCAAACCAAGCAAAAAACCCTCTCCACATAAACGTGTGTTTACATACATACGTACATAAGAAAATTATATATACAGTGTATAATTTCAATGTGTATGAATAGAGTGAATAAAGTCCATTTTATTGTGCGAGCATAGTTCAAGTTCCATTTTTATGCAACAATGCAGTGACAGACTTCCTATAAAATAAATATGGACCACAAATGAAAGTGCTTTAGCTTGCTGTTCTTACATTTTTCCCTAGTAATGAATACAGATTTCAACTTGGGAAAATATAAAATGATTCTGCTTTCAGTATAAATGTCCCTACAAAAATCAATTCCAATTTCATCTTTGTTTTAGTAAAAGAAATAAAAGAACAAAAGGATCAGGACTATAAATAATGACTACCTGTGGTTTTCATAAATAAATATCTCCAAAGCAGTGGAAAGCTGTAGAAATGCATGGATATTTTATTTTCTCTTCCCTCATGAATTTGTTGTGTTGGAGGAATGTGTATAAATAGATGGGTAGATATGGCATGAATTCAGATTCAGCCATTTTCTCCAAATAAAAACATATGTTTCCCTGTTGATGTTGCTTTTTGTCCTTTGGAATGCATTAACACATTAATAATGGAAAGACTGCAATAATGTATGGTCTACCTATGATGTTTTTAAAAAATCTCATAAATATGAATCTATAGGTATAAGAAAGCTGTATATGCTTATGCCCATGTCGTAAATCATCCTTCCTTTGTTTAAAAAGAAAAAAAAAAAGGAAAAGGTGGGGGAGGAGGGAGTGAGGGTTTTCTCACTGGAACCTTTTCATCTTGTCTGGGAAGAACTAAGAAATACAACCATTGACACTTACCCAGATATTTTTACAAAGTCATGTCCCATTTATTGTTTCTCTGTAGGAAAGATGTTTTCCTTCTCTTTAATTTTCAGGAAGGGAAAATCTTCTTCTGCTGTCTAGCCTTGTGAGAGAGAAAGGACTGCCTTTCCCCACCCCCAGGTTACAACTTTAACTCATAATTCCCCCCCCCACCCCAGCCCCTGCTCCCGAAGAAATAAGTAGGTAACACGATGCTATGTGCAATGTGATGAGCTGATTTAGGAGACTTTCAGTTTAGTCTCCACAGCCAGGAGGAGTGGATGCAGCTCGATTCTTTCAGTAACCGCACATGCATTTTTATGCTGGGATCCATGCGATGTTTGTCCAGGAAAAGACAAATACACTACGCACCCTTGCGTGTGCACCTCTGAACAGATTGGAAACTATATTATTGCATTAATTGCGTCTCACGAAGGTAACTTTATCTAGAAGGAAGAAAAAAAAATCAAGAAAAAAGCTTAGGAACACATAGCTTAGCTGGCGGTGCTTATCTGGAGTGTCTGACTTCTAATAATACCACACTGGAAATACTGGTGTGCTACAGCATTTCATCCTTCTCTTTCTTCAGGGCAGATTGGTTCAGCCAGCACTTTATTTCTGAAACAGTATTCATACAAAATGGATTGCTAGATTTAAACATACTACCCAGTGCTGCTGACTAATATAATGTTATTCTGTCCCTCCCTCACTCCTCTGTAATCAACAAAGCGTGCATAACAGTGGAGTGTTTCGCAGTAATTTTGGTGATGTTTTGCCTTGCTTGATTGGGAAGCATTCCTGAGGAGGATAAATAAGCTCGCCCCCAAACTCTCCCCTCTATTTCCCTTGCTGATGTTGCAGAGAGTAGTTCCCTGCAAGATGGGAAACAAAAATAGAGTAGATTGGGATGCTTCACAGGGAACAAAATTTGCGGCTCACTGGCTTCTTCTCCCATCTGTATTATTAGCACTGTATAGATTTAATAATTAGGTGATTGAAGACATTTTGATGATGGAGCGTTTTCTATGATCTGCAAAAGAAAGCATCTGTTTTCCTCATGTACCAATTATTTATTTATGCAGCAGAAAATACAGTAGACTACCTTGAGGATGAACAGGTTGGGTGTTTGTGTAACAAGAGCAAGGCCTGGCCTGGAAATTATGTCATTCTGACCTTCAAAGTCCAAACCCAATTATTTTTCAGCCAAGCAATAAACAAACAGTACTCTCTTCTGTCTTTACTTCCACCTCACTTTTTGCCCTCCTGTCCTCGCAGAGGGCCTGTCAGCTTAAACATCACCTTTCCTTTTATTTTCCATTTCCTGCCTAATGTATTTTATTAGCACCTTTTTCTATTTTATTGTCCTATGCACTGATTCAACACCAGTTTCATCCCTTGCAGAGCTCTACTGTTCTGCATTGTGGGAAATATGCAAAAGCACCCAAACCATTTTTTTTTTTTAATGAATGTCAGGCATGGATTCATTTTGGGAAATATATATTTCTAGAGGCTAGGACTTGCTAAAGTTTGCAAATGAAAGAAAAGCAGATCCTTGGATCTCACAAAATATGTTGCTTTGTATTATGACAATGGTGCTCAGATGCCTGACATCCTCATAATAATATTAAGCTCTTTTTTTCTAACATTATGTACTTTATACATTTGTATAAATGTCACAGCTTGTAATCACTTCCTTTGTCATCGACGATTAATCTAAAAAAATCGAATAATTCACTGCCCCTTGCCATTTACATATCGTCTGCTACCATCTGTTCTTCTCAGCAGCAGTAAATGATGGGTAATTAACTCAGTGCCTTTGTCTTTCCCTTGCTGAATGTCTGACACATATAGATTTTCCTCTGTGTGTGTGTGTGTGTGTGTCCGTGCGCGCACGTGTGTGTGTGTGTGTGTGCGTGCCTGCATGTAACAGAGGGGATGCACGCGTGTAAGGGAAGGAGAGGGGGATAGGAACAACAGAAAGAAAAAAAACAGAGGGGAAAGAAAAAAAAAAGAAAAAGACAGATGCTGTAAGCCTGACCTGAGGGGAAAAAAAACCAAAAAACCAAACAAACAGACAAAAGATAAAAAAACAACCCCCAAAACAAACCAACAAAATCAGGACAAAAATATTTGCAAAGGAGAAAGCAGGACAGAAATGTTGGGGCTGAGAAGAGACTGCATCATGTGGCTTTTTACTCCCTTAATGTCAAAAGAAAGGGGCCGTGGACAATAGCTGCCCTGCGCATGCAAGTAGCCTTTTCTAAAGCTGGAAGGGTCAAGGTCAAGATGCAGCAGTGAGAAAAAAAGCTTCATATGCTCCTCTTGTCAGCCCGGGTGCAAAGAGGGGACATGAAAATGAGGCCAAATGGAAGGAATACACAATGCCATTTGGCTCCTGGACTAGAAGCCAGAAGGTTCGCGACGTTGTCATATTGAAACTATGATATAGTGGCTCTGCATATTGCATCCTTAGACAAGTGAGCGTGAAGCAATATGCAGTGTAAAATTAAAGGGGAGAAAGAAAAATAAAAATAAAAATAAAAAAAAATAGGAAAGTAACATCCACAGAGCTTTTTGCCCTTTCTGCTAAGCACTACAAGCCAACCCCACCACAGGCTGCAGAATGGCAGGGAAAAAGAGGCATTTCCTTGCCATCGTAGGAAATATGACTTGATAACCAAAGCAGCTTTTCCTGGCATGACTCTTTGATATTGTTTATAAGGAAAAGAAGAAATAAAACCCTGAAAATGGTTCAAAATACTTTTCAGTGAAGGTTTTTAAGATGGAGAAAGCATAACAATGTGTCTCGACTACCGTTAAATGACTTGTTTATTCATATGCATTTATTATAATTTATTTGTCCTCAGGTAGTAGGTAGAAGCCTCCTTCAGGGCTGAGGGCCACATTGTGCTAGGCACTGTAAAAGCATGTAATACGACATTGTATTGTCACTCACAACATCCTCAGGGGTTAGCCAATGCTGCGTGTGATGTGCACTGATGTGCACTGTGTTTTTCATTAAAACCAAAAAAAATAAATAAAGGAAGTTAGTTCCTTTTTTTTTTTTTTNTTTTTTTTTTTTTTTTTTAATGTGATCCTATTAATCTCGGGGCAGCTACATTGCCCAGACAGAGCTTCATGCCAACTTAGTTATTCTACTTATGTTATCTCTATGCCACATGGTACCATGTACGAAGCTTTGTTTTTTTTCAACATGGGAGAAATAACAATTGGAGATAATTTCCCTGCGATTCAAGACTTTCTCTTCCCAGAGCTCTCAGGGCTTTTTTCAAGCCTTTCTGATTAAGGCTGTGCTATGGGTAACATCCCTTGCTGATTTTACGCAAAATTTCTTAATGGTTGTACATCTCTCCAGGTTCCTCTCTATTTCACATACCGATCTAGCATTTCCTCCAATCTGACTCCTGTGTTACTCCTTGAATGCAATGCCCTGCACATCTAATGAGCTTGGGAAGTGTCTTACTCTGGTTCAGATACCTTAGTTCACAGAATAAGTTTAATTATATTTAACCTGAATGAAAGATGGTTATTTGATCCATCAGCTTCAAAGCTGAATGGTGTAAAGTGATGTGATGGGATTTAGATTGTAGTATTTGTGGGAAGTCCAAGCAACACCTCCAGTGCTAATCCAGGTAGAGTTTCTGTCATTAAATTTTCCCTGCCCTAATGAAAAATGTCCTCTTATATTTATCTCTGCACTGGTTGCTTCCAGCTTCTCTGAGGGAAGCAGTGGTTCTGCTATTAATGCCTCTCGTTAGATTTCCTTTCAGTCTTGGGGAAGAGAAGGTTTCCTGTTGCAACAAACTGCTGATAATTTCTTTATAATATTTTATCTCCTGGGTTTTCTCTAGCTAAGCAAAGGGATGCTCAGGTTAGAAGACTGGCTGTATGTTAATGCAGAACCACAAGTGATTGGCAAATTGCCTCAAAGCATCTAGAAGAATGTATAGAAGGGCAACACAAGTAAAAGAAGCTAACTAATGAAGTTTTACCTCATTAGAATATGTACAGAAGTCATCGTCTAGGATGATTAAAATTATCTCACTGATATCACTGGGAAGAGTCGGTTTGTCTTGTATGTAATGTATGGTAAGGATGAATTGAACTCATGAATAAGTGTCCAAATATATGAGGGCAATTAATATTAATAGTTAGTATTTCTATTTTGCATTGTCATAGTCCTTAGGAGTCTTGGTTGCAGATCAGGGAACTGATGAGGGAAACAACAAAAAGTTTGACCTTGCCCCAAAATGCTTAATGGCTAACAGAGAACAGGGGGCTTAAGTTGCCCAAAAAGGGTGGAGAGGAGAGGGACACAGGGACACAAAAGGGACACCGGGACAATAAAGACAGTAATGGCACACTAGGCAATGATATTAGTCACCCACAGCCCATCTCCCAGCTACATTTTTTTCAGTGTGGTAGTAAAGTAGTGCTTAAAGAAGGAAAATTATGAGGATTTTCTGGTATTTGTGGGAAGCACTTTCCAAGTGAGCCAAAAAAAAAGGGGAATAAGGGAAGAGATAAAGCATAAAAAACTTTGAAAAAATGTACTAATTTGGTGGTGAAGATAATCACCATGTGCTGGTTGGAAGAAGCAGTGTGTCCATTTTTATTGAATGAGCCATGACAGGGTGCCCAGGGCATAGGCTGTGAAAGACTTGAAAGTGAATTGGAGAAAGTCACGAATCATGCCACAGAGAAAGGGGAGCTGGTGCAGGGATGGAGGGAGGGGTGTGTTTGTGTGTGTGTGTGTGTGAAGGGTGGAGGAAGGGAAATAAAGAAAAAAAAAATGACAAAGCCCTTCTGTCATTAAAGACGGGAGGAGACTGAGTGGCACAAAGGAATAAAGTGGGAGGTGAAGCTTACTTAAAAAAAGGCAAACTTCTGGGTGTAATGGAAAAACTTGAGTGACGCACATTAGGGAGTGTAATAACCTGTGGCATGTGGTGGAAGGATATTTAGCTAGACTATAGAGAAACATGAGAAAATGTGATACAGGCAATAATCTTGTATCATCTGGCAGATGGACTGGGTGGTTGAGATCTTTTCCACCTCTTAATATCCCTGATAGGTGCACAAGCTCTGTACTTTATGCAGTGCATTTGTACTGTGAAAATACACAAGTCCATGCTGGCTTGTCAGAAGACAGTGTATTAGAGAGAAACACTTAGTATATGAGGGCAATTTCCAAAATGATTGTGTGTGTGTGAATACACACACACATATATTTCTCTATACATACATATATATCTGTATCATTGAATCCCTCTATTTTGTTAGAAGTAAATATTTCCAGTTTATTCAAACCAGGCTTTATTTGCAATATTGATGTGAAACTTAAAATCACTCTAAAATCCAGCATTTTATTTTTTTTAATGTGATGTGTCATTAAAAGGAAACAATGTTAAAAATCTTACCTGAAAACCATACGTACTAACATGTATCTTTACAGCTGTGTGCTCATCAGACTGAAATTTCAGTTCCAAAGCCTTTATCAGGTGAAAGTATAAAGTCTGTTTATGTTTTTAAATAAATGCTATATAGAAATAATGAGGAGAGCATTCCTTCTTCCATCTATACTGCAGATCCTGTATCTGCAGTGCAGATTTCTAATGCGTAGCCTGTGCTCGTTCCAGTAGCAAAACAGATCTGCTTTTTAGCTCATAGACAGGAATTTTGAGACTGCAGTCTTGTGATTCCTTCAAGCTTGAGGAGGGTTTACTTCCTGATGGGGTATAGCTACCACAGATGTAAATCCACTGTGTGCATACAGAAAAAATGACCGGACAGCTGAGCATAGAGACTTTGTCACACACACATCCTTGGTACTGCCTGAGTTAGGCAGAGTGTGACCTCATTGAGCCGATGTATTTTTGTTGAGTACTAAAAATAAAAACTTTTTTTTCTTAACTTTTATCACTCACACCGTGCTGTATCACCACACAGGGAACTCCCTCGACAATGACTTTCTAAATCTGGTGAGCTCATAGTGGCGCAACATTCAGTGAATTGCTATTCTAGTATATTTGTGAACGTCATAGTTTTGATGGAAGATGGAGAAAATATATTGCACTAAAGCAGGTAATGTTGAATCTTCCCAAGATGGGAAATGAACTGCAGGAAGGGATCAAAAATTCCCTCAGAGGGAACAGTCTACTACACTATGCAGTAGGTCACTAAGGAGGATTTTTTGTTTGGAGGTTTTCATTGAAAGAAAAGGTTGATGATAAAGATCAATGGGCTTTAGCAAGACTGAGTAGTCCAGGTGTCCTGTAGTTTCTCTGTATGTCAGTAAATAACATAGTCTTAGTGTGAACAGGTTGGGCCATTATACAAAAGTTTGGGGTAGTTTTATTCAAGCATTTTACTCCCCCTGCCCACCAAAGAATTTTTCTTTGTTAACAGAGTTGTGAGGGGACCTTCATAGTGTACCGTGCCTGTATTCTCTGGAGAACAGAGACATTTTTTCACACTACTTGGTTTTCAGGAGTGTTTCTTAAGATGTTTCATTAAAAAAACAAATGCAAGATACACCCAATAAAAAAGATACCACAAATCAAGCATGTGTAGTGAAAGAATGAAAAGAGTACTGATGTCTTGCCACCACTTGATAAAGCCTAAGCTTTTTAATTGATACATTCACTGCATCGTTCACTCTTGTGGTGCTCTTTGATATTTCAAGCATATATATTTGAACCTCAAGCATTTAATGGACCTGGCTTACTCTTTTGTATTGATCTACCTCACTCCATATCAATGGTGACGTTCTTTACTCCTTCCCTGTAAAATAAAAAGAAAAAACAAATCAAAGTATCTTAAACTTGTTGATTGATCTATTAGTGTAGAAAGATAGGTTAAGAATAGTTAAACAAAACAGTTGTCCTTCTGCAAATTAAATTGATATGGCTTAAAGTAACCTGGATCTCAGTCATAAAAGCAATAAGTCACCACAGTGGCAAATCCAGACTTTATGACTTGTGTTTATCTCACCTGCACTGGGCTTTACCCTTTACTGCTTAAGTATAAGAACCCATGACACTGCTAGTATCTCTGAGAACTGCTTGGCCTGTAAGTTTGGGACAAAGTAAATTCAGGATTTAGGAGCCTAATTTCTAACACCCTCTAATGTTCAAAATATGTGAATTCTGCAGAAAAGGTTATCCTTTTTGTGTCCTGTATTTCCTTTTGTGGCTTAGTTTTGAGCTTTATCTTTACTTCTTCCCCTTTGATTTACGATGAAAATGGAGAAAAGGTAGTTTTTTCACTCTGAAGGAGAATCTTTAGAAACTATGAAGTCCTTTAGGTCTTCCACACTGATGGGGAGATATCGAGATATCACGGTGAAGCCTGTCCAGATTCTGAACTCATGAGAGTCTCTTGCCTGATCTTTTCTGCTTGCCTAGGACAGTGAGTTAATAAATGGTCTCAATTCCTATCAGAATTTTCATCTCTATTCCTATTTAACTTTATAATCCTACTATCCTGTTTGAGATATTGCTTAAATTTCCGTAGGGAAAAAAATAAATATAGCACCCCACTATAGGTTATTTTGGAAAGACCTGTAGGTTGCTCCAAAATCAAGGTGAAAGATCTTGAAATATTTCAGGAGAAACATTACTCACAAATAATTCAAGTACAAGTACCAAACTGAATCGAGCTGGACACAATGGGAAATCTGACAACACACTTATCCTTGTAAGAGAAAGGAAGCTAAGGCACAAGTGTTAAGCTTTACCTAAGATTACTTATTTCTACCTGTTGTTTTCTTACCACAGTAATATTTTTTAAAATATTTTTGAATTGGGTATACATTTTAATTAATATGCAATCAGCAGTAAGTCTGGAAAGGAAGTAGTGTATTAGCAAATGACAAAGCTCTTCTAAGAAGTCAAAATAAGCTGGAAGGGTAGAGAAAAAACATGAGAGCACACTGCAGTACAAGTTGGACCCCAGTCAGTGCCAGACTGCCAACTGTTAATAAATTATGTCTTTGGTCTGTCGTATTTGAGATGTTGAACTAAAATGTCAGTAAGAGTGTTCATATGCTGCTATTTGATGCTGAAAATTCATTATTAAAGACAGGTTGTCTATTCAATTTTTTTTTCCTTTCTTGTCTTATTTCATGCTTAACCAAATGGACGTATGTCTCTATCACAATTGTCCTGGACCATTAGTATGAATAAGTGAGAGTGTCTATAAACTTGTGTGTCTGTGGATACTTGCTGAATGTTATTGTGGGGAACATGGCTAAGAAGTTTGGGAATTAACTGTAAGAACTGATGAAACTTATTTTAACACCTATTGAAAAGATATTTTGGCTTTTATAACCTACATGGAGCTGTATTATTACATTCTTTGATATTCTCGTGAGAATAGGAAAAGAACAATTGGAAAATCATCAAGAATGAAATCAGTGTCTTAACAGATCTCAACTAGTCTTTCCATAAAGCTGGCAGAGAAGACCACAAGGAGTCATAAGGCAGAAAAGACTGAGCCACAAACTCAACTTGAAACCGGAATTAAAAGTACCTCTAGAGGTTTCCAGATACTGGCATGGTTAGGGTCACTACACACAGTGGTATTCCTAATGCTGCTTCTGTTTCCAGTAACAAATTGCAAGATCTCAATTTTCTCCTCCTCTATATAACAGTATACTTACACTGTGCCTTTGGGAATGTAAGGAAATTAATGTGTGTATGTTTTAAGTTGTTCCCTGCCTACAGTCTGGTGCTAAGTCTCCTGGAGGCTTGACCTGGCGTCTGTTGTGTACTGAAGACTGTTTTCCTGCACAGCAGAGTTTTCCCCTTTCCCTCTGCACCCTTCAGCAGCAGCTTGGTCCACCAGCACTCTGTTTCAGGCATCAGCCTCTTCCTTGTTAGCATTATGTGCTGGATAACATAAACCAACATAAACTAACCATTATTCATCACTTCTAGCAGGTGAAACCTCTACATGTCATGTCATGTCATGCGCCTCTAGATGAGAAAATAAACATCAGACAATCTAAAGGGAGCAGTCTATCTGCAAGGGCCAAGGCTAGATTCTGAAGGAAAACAGGGACATTTTACTAGCAAAAGCATTTTAAGCTAGTTTTTATAAAGCAATAAGGCAAGAGTGGCAAAATCACTACTGTATGACTGCAATAATAGCTGGCCTAAGAAGAAAATGCGTTGGGCTTAAATGCAGGGTTTGAAAGTTGCAGTAGGTGTGCCTCGTGATTCAGAAAACCATTCTACAGAAAAAGGAAATTTAATATTTTAATGATTTAATAATGTAATAATATTTAATAAAAATAAACTTATACATTTACTATTTAATTAAAATATTTAAATAAAATATTTTCGTAGTATGAGACTGCCTTATGTCTACTCCAAAGCAAGGTAAAGTGCTATACCCACTGATTTACAGGAGCTGAACTTTCTGTCGTACTAATTGAGCCTTGCAGCAGAGTCTGTAGTATGATATGTTTCTTCCAGCACTGGCTGAATATAAGGTGTTGACTATCCTCTGTGTTTGTATAAAATGATCCATTTTACTTGAATAAAGTTATGAGCCCTTATTGCTCAGTTTAAAAAGGCTTTGACAATAGGTATTTTATTGGTGAGCATTCTTTACCAAAGTGTTTTTTAGTAAAATTGCTTTTAAGGCTATGAGGAGGGGTTGTTACTCGTGGAACCTAGACCAATCTTGGTGAACGTTTGGACCCCAAGGAAATTGGGACAGGGTGCCTGGGACTTGTTTTCATGCTTGCAACCAACATGCTTTGAAAGAAATATTTACTTTCAAGGGAATCTTTATCCCTTGTGGAGATTTCAACATTTCTCTTTGAGAGTAAGTTAGCAAGCATTACGCTCATACCTGAAATGCCAGTTAAACTGCACACACATGTCAAGCTTGCTTGACCTCAAATATTGGAAGACTTTTAGGTGTGTGACCTGATCTAGGTGTTCCTGCTCCAGCAGGGGGATTGGACTAGATGATCTTTCAAGGTCCTGCCCAATCCCTGATATTCTGTGATTCTGTGATGTGAAATTTTTAAAACCTTCCTGAAATAGAATTAAAATAAATCCAGGTTTTTAGGGCAGGTGTGCTCAAATAAATAAACTCTATCAATATTCAGGATACTTTCAGACTTGCTTTAATGAAATTAGGTTACCTGTATCCCTTGAAATTTATAGTCAATATTATCCATAAACCTACAGTGTTACATTGTGAGGTACACCTTGGATCTCCTGTCATTCTGACACAGTGTCCACTTTCTAGTCTTTCAAGAATGCTTTCATCTCAAAAGTGATGAAAAAAACCCCACATCCATGTGTGGCAACGCCTGATGTAAAATACAGCGTGTTTTATGCTGTAGCCGTGTCTTTAAAAATGTATCATATACTGTCCCACCAGGAGATGCTTGCTTACTGGGACAATAGCTTCATTTATAAGCATCTCCTCTGGCAGGCCAGGAAAGGATAGCCAACTAACTGACAGCAGCACGGCATTTAAGTCATGGTTGTGGTGCAGAACTGAATACAGAAAAGAAGGAATGACTAGCTATTGAACTGCAGTGAAGAAATGATTTTGCTGCCTGCTGTTATATAAAGTATATTATGCACAATAAGAGCTGTTTAGTTCCTCTGGCTTTTTTTGTTTTGTTTTGTGGTGTTTGGTTTTGTTTGTTTGTTTGGTTTTTTGGGTTTTATTTTGTGGAGGTTTACAACTCTCCACAGTGTTGGTAGAACATAATGCACTGGGCAAGTGTATTCTTTCTTACGGCTTGGGCAATTATTTGGCATTGATTTTCTTCAAGTTTTGTCTTGCACGTCAGCTTTTTGTTGGCAAACTTTGCAGAAGAGTTTGATCAAGTCAGTAAAAGATGTGAGAATATGGATTACATCAGTATTTGGCTCACCCTTCCCTTTTACGAGACAGAAATATCAAAATTAGAATTTTCAACCCTCCTCTCCAGACACGCACCCACAGATGGAGCGTTGGACCTGTATTTTATTTGTTTCATTTGATTTTGTTCCCTCGTAAATCTCACACTTTGTAACGTATCTATCTATTCTGATTATTATAATCAAAATACTCTGAACTGGCTTCACATGATGGGACTTCTTTCGCATTTGCATTTTTTAAGCTCTGCACTGATTCAAAGCCAGTCGACTGGTTAGGCTGAGGTGCTATAGCAGCACAGGTTATGCTGAATTAAAACAATGGAGACTAATTATCCACTATTTAACTGGGTACTGTGCCACTGTTCTGATTTGGTAGCAGTTTCCATCCTCTTTGTACAGGTGAGAGTGAACACATCATGTGCAAAGCTTAACGACTGCCTGAACACTGTTTTATTTTGTGATGACTGTAAATCACAGCCATTTGCTGATTACCCTGTTCTGTACCGTGAAGTGCCCAGGAAGTGCTATTTGTGATATTACGTAAATCAAGAAGCTACTTTTGCTAAATTGGCCTAAGAAGAAAATAAAGATCACCCCCTTAAATCCTCATCATGCTCTTTTTACCATTTTCTTATTCATGTGCGACTAGGAAGAATACTTCCGTGGCCTTTCATAAAGCTTTAAGAAGTATTTTTAAGAAGTCAAAAGTACTCTTAAGTGGGCATTTTGTATTCTTTAATATATGTATTGTCCTCTTTTATAAGTTCATCTTTAAAACTAGGGTGTCTAAATTTAGACACATGACACATAAAGCTAGGTTTAATGTAGTATTTAAAGTTGTCAGGGATAAAGACACCTGAATTTTAGGCACTACACTTGGAAATTCTTCCTTCTAACTATAGATACAATAGCTCCTGAGGACATTAGTGGAGCTATACCTGGGACTATCGAGAGAACCGCACTGCCCTTCTTTATTATGCTCCAATCTTAGCTTCTCAGGTGAATTCAGAAAGCTGCAGGTTTCAACTTGCTTTTTGTAATGAGCCTAGTGGGCACAGTAATATGAACTGAACTCACAGGGGGCATTCCTGACAGAGTTCAAACCTCTTACAGTGTCTTTAATAAGACCTTTCTTTTAAGTCAATTGGAAAACTGAATAGACCACATGAAGGGTGGGCTTTACAGTTGAGTATATATGTATGTTACACCAAACAGAGGCCCTGGGAGAAGAAGAGAGAAGCTGAAGTGATGCACCTCCTCTCCTGGGGAGAGAATTTCAAACGCTTGCTCGTGAATACAGACCATTCCTGTAACGACACTACCTCAGTGCATAACAATTGCTCACATGAATATGACTGCAGGAATGACCCAGTTTCTTATTTTAAGGCAATTGTCTTGGGACATTTGGGGTTGTGTCACAGTAAAGGTCCTTCTAGCTGGGTCAGTCTCTGAGCTGACATGTGGTGTAGGTGAATGCCCTGTAGAAAGACCCGTTTTGCAAATCAGCTCCTGAGAAACTCCCAGTAGGACAACCAGGTGAGAGGGTACCAGTAGTTCACAAACCAGCTTGCAGCAAGAAATCATCGAAGTGGCTACTAGTTTCTAACTGCCCCAGTTTGGTCATGACCTCTATGTGAATCACCTCGTACAGATATTCCTTTCTCATTTGGTTCTTCTGTCATGTACTAGAAGCTTTATCACTGTGTGGTCTTGTGGTTATATGAGATTAATCCAATGAGAAACAGGAGACAACCAGAATCATCAGGATGAGATATCTTGGTCCATTAGGAATTGGACTCTGGACCACTTTTAAGCACAGAGGTGGCCCAACAGACACCCAGATAACCTTCTTCAAGCCAACATGTCAGGGCCAAATCTCAAATCTCAGACTACTTTGACCTCCCTCTGCAGTTTATGCCAAAGTCAGGCACAAGAGGCTTGTGACCTATTTACATGACATAGAAAGAGTAAAGAGTACAGCAAGTTCTTTCAGAATTCAAAACCAGGACCAGAAGATGGTGACAGGTAATTGTGCCTCTTTCCCAAAGCATTTCCCCTTGTGGAAACTTCTGTGGATTTTTCCTTACCTCTCCCCATCTCTATGTATATGAGATTCCTCAGAGAGGTGGTGAAGACAAGGTACATCCTTCGAGGGATGTAGAAAATTTTCAGAGTTTTCAGAGCATAAAAAAAGTGCTCAAATCCCACAGCTTTTCGGTAGAAAACACTTGTGTAATTCTCTTGGTAGACTTGGAAAACCTGTCTGTCTGCTTTTAACAATAGACTCATAGCTTTCCAGCACAGATTTTCTCTTTAACAAGCCTAATTTATAGTCTTATCTCAGTGTTTCCAAAAAGACCAATTTCTGGTTGAAAAGCATGATTCAAAGATCTGACTGAACACTCATTTATCATTAACAAATTTAGATTAGGAGGGAAAAAAAGATTCTAGTGGTCTTACAAATAGCATACCCCAGGCAAGAAATTTAAATTGTTTTAAGATATATTTTTGAAAGTTTATGAAAGAAATTGTATAGCCAGGCAGGCAAATTGCTGACAAGATCAAATAAGGTTTGTGTTATGAATCATTGGCTTTCAAATATTTTGGACTATCAAAGGTGAAAGGTGACAGGCTCACTTTCCCTGTACTTGGTTTGTAGTCATCCCAAATTTCAGGACTTGTGCTGAATGTGTGTGGAACCCAGGAAAGGACTGTTCTACGCAAATGTATAATTAAGCTTCCAGGTTTGTCCATCTTTTTCCAATGTGTTAGATGTTGGCCAGAGTTGGATGCAGGATATAGCAAGATGCAGTGGTGCTCTTAGTGATGCTAAATTCTGTTAGGAAGCTTCCTGATACATATTGAGCACTGTTGAGCCAAATCTGGTGATAGATTTAAGAGGGATTATTTTCTCCTGATTTAGATTTATAGACACCACTGCAGTAGGTTCTATTCACACTATAAAATTAGTGAGGATTCAGCCCCTAGAATCTCTGAGAACTTTATCGAACAGCATCCTTTATTATTGCAGGTATTTGGGACACTGGAAAAATTCTTAATGTCTTGTGCTGTCTTCCTGTAGCATATTATAATTGTAGTTCTTGTCTAATTCTGCAGAACAGAAGTAAATGGCTTGGAGCTGTTCTGTGACGAAAAGACCAGTCATTCCATGACCCCCTCCAAATCTCTTGCCTGACAGTTGCTGTGCTAATAAGGTAAACCAGATTTATGACCCACGAGGTCATTTCCAGTTGTTTGTTCCTATATGATCTCCTTCTACAGACATTACCATTCCTTTATTTGTAAGAATAGAAAGACAAATGCAAACCAGGAAAATTTATGAACAAAAACCCAAGGTCATGACTTACGTAGATCCCAGATGGCTCTTCAGTGACATTGGTGAATGACTAGAAAAATATCAAGATATCAAGATACCAAAAATATCAAGATCAAGAAGCACCTGCATTCATTTGCATATTATTCTGGTGTTTTGTATATTGCTTAGTGTTGTAGATCTGTACTATGAGCTAGATTAGTTTTTATTCCCCTTTGTCTACTGAAGACATAGGGCAAAATTCCATCCACATGCAAGTATGGAACAAAGAGATCCTATTTCTAGTGGCAGTCAAATTGCCGTAGATTCTTTGCTCACTTCTCTGTGTACAGTCCCATCGAACAAGCATTTGTCATTTATTATCTTGGCTTCTTCCAAGTCTGTGAAGAAACCACTGTTACCTTCACACTGACATGTTCTTGCTGTTTATAGCTGATCTAGTTTTGGTGCAGAAACTTCATATCAAAATTGAGGCAGGTGGAGTTACTTCTATCTAGGAAGTGATTTAATAAATGCAGATCATTGACTGGCTGGATCATACTGTTAACACAGAAACAGGATCATTTTCAAACTTTTGGTTTTTGAACTATTTAAGAGGGCATGTCAAAAAAACCCCAATGATAATCATCCCATCTATATGCCCCACCACTAATTCTTTATTCAACATGAAGTGACTGCAGTGATCAGTAGGGCCGGTGATGGCAGCTCAAGTGCTCTGGAGATGTTTCAGGCACACCGCTGTTTTGCTGCAGCACTACTATCTTAAGAACTGTATAAAGTTCAGCTGCACAGTTTAAAGGGCACATCTACCACTGGCTCCCCTTTGAGACATTAAAAACAAACAAGCTATGAATAAAATTCTTAGTGACCTATCTGCTGTTTAATTAACAATACCCCTTTTCTGTTCAAGTCATAAATAAACGTACACTTGTGTACACTGTGCCTGAATACATTTGTGTGCCAACTGCTGAACCCTTTGGTCCTTTCTGACCAGTGTGTAATGTCTCACATTTCTGTTAAACTCTCTAGTTCTGGGCTTCTGGAGAAAATCTAAGGAAAAACCACTGGAGACAGGGACTTAAGTTGCATTCCATCTAGCTCATGGACTTCTACAAGATGGTAAATTCTTGTCTCTGGCAACCAGTTTTTTCCTGTATAAATACATTTCATAGTATGAGCACGGTGTCTCATTTAAATAGAGACAAAAAGCTAACAGTCAGCATTGGGATTTTGCTACGCTGCCTTGCTGCAGGTGTTCTTCCGATGCATGATTGAACAAGCACAACACATCCATCGGGATTTATGCTTGTCTCTTGCCTAAACCATGCATCATCGAGTCTAGAGAAGGACTACAAAAATTATCCAAGGGCTGGAACACCTCTCCTGTGAGGACAGGCTGAGAGACTTGGGGTTGTTCAGCCTGGAGAAGAGAATCATAGAATCATAGAATGGTAAGAGTTGGAAGGGATCTTAAAGATCATCCAGTTCCATCCCCCTGCCATGGGCAGGGACACCTCCCACCAGACCAGGTTGCTTCAAGCCCCATCCAGCCTGGCCTTGAACACCTCTAGGGATGGGGCAGCCACAGCTTCTCTGGGAAACCTGTTCCAGTGTCTCACCACCCTCACAGCAAAGAATTTCTTCCTGAGATCTAATCTAAATCTCCCTTCTTTCAATTTAAAGCTGCTACCCCTTGTCCTGTCACTACACTTCCTGACAAAGAGTTTCCAGTACTTAAATGAGGCCTAGCAGAAAAATGGAGATAAACTTTTTAGCAGGACCTATCACAACAGGACAAAGGATAATGATTTTAAACTAAAAGATGGAAAGTTTAAATTAGGTAGAGGGAAGAAATTTTTTACTGTGAAGATTGTGAAACACTGGCACAGGTTGCTGCCCAGAGAGGTGATACATGGTCCATCCCTGGAAACAATCAAGGTCAGGTTGATGCAACCTGATGTAGTTGAAGATGTCCCTGCTCATTGCATGGGTGTTGGACTAAATGACCTTTAAAGGTGTCTTCCAACCTGAACTATTCTATGATTCTATGTTTATCACCGGTGAATGCTTGGTTCTGGCTTGGATGGCTCAGGTACTGCTGGGGAGAGAAAGGATTCCAGTGGTTGCTGGCTCTTGCTGCCCAGGTTCAGTGCTTGTTCTGCCTCTGCCACACGGTGGGGTGCAGGCAGGGGGCAGCCCTGGACTAGGGCATCAAACACCTCTCTGGAGATGGGCTGACACTGGGAGAGGATGTCAGCTTGTGGCTGGGGGTCAGGATCAGGCCCAGTGAGAGTGAAGTGGAGTAAGACATGCCCAGAATGTGTGGGCATGGATGTGGGGTTGAGGAAGGTGGACACAATTGGGGCACCCACTGCTCTGCCCCTGCGATACAGGGATAAGAGTGGGAAATCAGCCTCAGTCATGAAACTGCCATGGGGTGTTGGGCTGGGATTTCTCTGGGGCTATTGGTAGCTGCAGTTATGATGTTGACCCTGCAGAGGGTGTAATGGATGTCAAGAGATCTGGCAGCAGCTACGTCCCGCTTAGGGAATAAAATTGAAGCTCTCAGACCTCCCCAATATCCTCTGCCTTGATACAAGGTATGAAACATTTGGTACATGGAGAATAAAGGTCCACCTACAGTAAATACCATGTCTTTTGGAATTCCCACCTGCCAATTCTTTAATTGTTATATTTTTATTTCAACTCTTCTTGCAGATAAATAGACAATATAATTTCATTTTTTTTGCAATGACATACTTGTAACGTAAGGAAGGACAGTGTAACTGCTATAGTAATATCAGATAGAGTAATACAAGAGTAAACATACATATTTTTAAGAAGAAAGGTCATAACGAATATTTTTTTTCCCATAAAAGGTATTAAAGTTATTTCTCATTTCCTTCAAATCACTGTGACCCCCTTATTGCTCTCACTGGATTACAGCCCACTGTAGATTTACTTTGATTGTCCTTTGTGACTATATTGCATTCATCCAAACTATTAATTTTATTTTTTTGTCAGGCAAGATAGAAACAGAGCTTTCATGTCTTTCTGGCATTCTTAAACTCAGTCATATTTAAGATGCATAATTATGTTGTTTTAGGAACTTGGTGTTCCACTGTTCTCCCCATTCCAAGCTGCCTCTGCCAAAGTCTTTGTGTATGAAAATATATGAAATCTTTAATAAGTCACAAAGGTTCTAGAACAAAAACAAAAGTGGCAAATGTGGAATTTCACAGCAAAGCAAAATATGTAAAACCCAAGAAGAACAGGGGGACATTCACATACATGTTCCTTACCTGTAAGCATTTTGTCACCACTTTAGTTTAACTGTCTTTGTAGCAATGAAATTGTGGCATTGCCAGGAGAAAAATAAAAATGAATAACCTCATGGTAAGGCACAGTCTACAAGTCTTTCATTTTTTTTATGGTCAGAAAAGCTATTTATATTTTGTCCTTATTTATGTGCTTTTTTCTTTAACACTTTTTCCTAGGCTTTCTTTTTCTTTTCTTTTTCTTTTTTGAAACAAACAATCTCTGCTCTCATCTAGGCTAATAATCTCAAATAAATAATTTATTCCAAGAATTAGATAGCAAAGTTTTTATGAGAAGGCTGCTATTGCCTTAAACTAACCTTTTGCATAAATTTATCAGACTGAAGTAATTCTGAACGTTTTGGTCCCTGATGTCATGGTGAACACTTGGTGTCTGCTGTGCATCGCTTAACTCTTGGTGTTCAGCTCTGTCTCACAATACTTTTTCTTTGCCCTGGCTGAACATAGGAAACCACTCCAACCCAGATACATACCTGAGCAAGTTTAAAATTTAAGAGAACACATATACTCCCCCATGAAATGCTGGAATTAAGTTTCTGTGAGCAGCTCTGCAAGCAAAGGCCTTAAGTGCTTTATCAAGCAGTGCCATTAAAGCCTACTCTACAAGGAGCAAATGTGCAGAAGGTGTGAAGCATGGACAGAATAAACCAAGCCAGCCTGCCAATAAATATCCCTGTATAATGTCTGCGTGTTTCAATCAGCTCTGCTCTCTTACGTGTGCTCAGTGGAGAAGCTGGGAAATGAACTGTCAACCATTTCTGCAAGCTGGACCTTACAGGAGAAGGGAAAACACCGGAACTGCTGAGGGTGCCTTCCTTGCTGTTTTCTTTAAAGCATTCTTTAAGGAAATGCACTTTGAAGGCAAAAAAAAAAATATAATAATTCCTGAATTCTATGGCTGAGCACTGTTAGGAGTGCCCTTGCAAAGCCCCTATTCCTTAAAATCCATAAGCCCTCCTCACCTCAAACAGTCTAAAAGGAAATCCTGGCAGTGCGGGTTGGTCAGTGGGCAAGAGCTCAGTGGACCTATCATTTCTCTGCAGTTTGTCTGTTTGGAGCCCTTAATGCTCTGTCGGGCAATGCCTTGTGTGTTTGTGCTTAAAATCAGAGCTCTTTTAAAATTTCAGCTCCATCTCCCTTTCATCTGACATAAATCATCTGCTGAAGGCAGCGGGGACAGGGTGTCCTGAGCTGGGAGCACGGTCCCCTGACAGGCTGGTTTGGCTTCCTGGGGAAGCGGGAGGGCAGGCAGAGTCCTCTTGAGTTTGACATGTTGCGGATGCGGCTGGTCATGTTTACATCTATTGAACCACATCATTTCTTCTGGTACAGCTAATCAAATTATTGGTGATCAGAGATCGGGCCGCACGAGGTGAACTGAGGACACGCTCTGGCCTGACCCCTTTAAAGGATCGCCAACGTTGTCCTACAGGATTGATTTATTAAAGCTGAGGAAAAAACATGCAGTCTCTATAACACTAAAACGGGTGCTTCTGTTTCTAAATTCTTAGCAGCAGCACAGCAAGCTGCAAAGAGATTGGTAGGGTTGTTAGCGTAGGGTACGTAAGCCTCAATACAGAGAACACATCAGTAATTTCACAAAGTAGTTGAGATCATTCAGCGTATAAACTGTATTTTGAAAGCCAATTTAAACTGCGTGTAAATAAAAGAGTCAGGCAATCACTATTATCTCCCTAGAAAAATATATGTTTGAGGAAATAGTGAATATGCACTTAAATCTGGATTTTGCACAAGCCTTAATTACGAGAGATTTGTCCTGCTCCATAAAAGTGGTAGAATGCATTATTTTTCACACACATTCCTGCCTGTTCATGTTTTCACTTTTTTTTTTTTTCCCCCCATGGGTAATGAAACCCCTTCAATATAAAGGCATTAGAGATTGACATCAAGGCTTTCTTTATGACACATATAAATTCAGCAGCTTTTCTCACCTATCTAAAGTCATGTATGGAAGATGAGTGAGGTACTAGTCTGTCTGTCCTAGTCTTCATCCAGATGACTGATACAGAAAAGTAATTATTTTACATCTTTTAAAATACTTTTTCTTATTCCCACATGCTTACTGTGACTGTTTTCTCTCTGTATCAGCATTGCATTATTTACTCCTGTCCTGAGAGGGGGTGGTGATACTAATTCATAAAACAAACTAAGGAAAACAATGCTGTGATATGCTAAACTGCCAAGTAAAAGCGCTGCAGTACGCAACAAGCAAGAAGGAGTTTTGAAAAACATACTGCAATTCCCTTAGAAACAATACAGTGCGTTGGGTTCCCTACTCAGGAACTGGTATAACAGGTTACTTTGCAGTAAGTTGTTTTTTGGTGTGGTTTTTTTTTCCCACCAATGTCTGAGCAGCCTGAAGACCATCTTACCAAGAGAGAAATATCTAAACCAAAACAATTTCATACCCGTCACTAGCAATAACTATAAATAAACATCCACATATACACATCCCTGTGCCAGATTTTCCTGTACATTCTTTGAAAGAACGCTCCCTAAGTTGGGGGCTGTGTTTTGAAATGCCTTTCACAGTAAATTTGGGGATTTGAATTGTACAAATTTATCTCACTGTTTACATTCTACAAAGTAAAGTGATTTGTTTTGTCCCCTGAGCATTCCCAGTTAAATTTAGCCACATTTTGACAGTTCAACAGCGTTGCAGGGGGGATGCTGTAGGGGTCCTTTTTGGGAACATGGAGTTCTCTGCATTTCAGTTGAAGCAGGAATATTTCCAGTCGATTTTATGTGAGGGTCATTGTAGGAATTCTGCATTAACACCCACTCCCCAGGATCTAGGAGTGTCTCTATAGCTTGCTGCATTCATCCTGTTCATTTGGTGGGGCTCGTCATTGTATCGGTGGAAGTGAAAAAGGAAGGAAGGTTACATTCTGAATTCTCTTGCCTCTTTTCTTGTTCTTAGTCTTCTCTTCTCCACACAAGAAGCAGCAAACATTGTCCTTGTCAAATGATAAATGAAGCACAATTGGTGACTTGCATGTTTGTCAACATAAGCAAGATCAAATGATTGCTCAGCAGGAAGAAGCCACAGGAAATCCAATGATTTTTGACTAATTAGCAAAATAATAATAACGGCTGCCTAATGATTACCTTGTACTGGGTTGTGGCCTTTTATCAGGCAGCTGCAGACTAACGCTTTGAAGGGAACCAATGCTTTTCTTTGAAACTGGTGTCACGGACTTGGAGGATTTGTGACAAATCTTCTGAGACTCATTGCTCCTTTGTGTAGTTGCTATAATTGGGAAGAAAAATGAGCGTGTTTCTAAATGTTTAAAGAGGAAAGTACTTTCTCTCCAGATTTTATTTGGAAAGATTTTTAAACTAGTTGGCATGTGTGTGTGCGTGCATTAGTGTGTATAATAATTTTCAAAAGTGTGAATAAATCTTAAGGTGAGTTAAAACCTACAAAAATGATTTATCTATGTTGTTCTCACATAGTTATGGCAACAATAAAAAAGACAGAGGCTTACCTGCAGTACAATTTTACCAAAAAAGTAAAAATCAGGAAAACATTGGACATGAAGCCAGGAAGAAGGCGAACTGTTTGGACCCTGTGGTTTGTATTCTCCAGACCACTCGTGGGGATTTTCAGAGTGACGTTCAGCAAGTTGCATATATTTGCCTGTAGGATTAACCACGAGCACAAGTCTGAGCACCAAAGGTTTGAATGGACCGATGCCAGCCTGCAATCAAGTGCTAAAATAAGCAGTTCTTCCAGAGCTGCAAAAAACCCAAAGGCAAGCTATATATATTTGGGAAATGTTGGCCACCATCTTTCCTCATGTTAGCTGATTCACTAGCAAAGCAGTAATGACAGTTATTCAACATTGTGCAGGTGCCATACCCCTATTACTCTCCTTACCCTAACCGCCACCAGCATGGAGTGAATCACAGAATCATCGAACACTTTGGGTTGGAATCATGGAGTGTTCCAACCCCCCTGCCATGGGCAGGGACATCTCCCACCAGACCAGGTTGCTCAAAGCCCCATCCAGCCTGGCCTTGAACACCTCCAGGAATGGGGCAGCCACAGAGTCTCTGGGCAACCCGTTCGTGTGCCTCACTACACTCACAGGAAAGAATTTCTTCCTGAGATCTAATCTAAATCTCCCCTCTTTCAGTTTAAAAATGTTACCCCTCATCCTATTGCTACATTCCCTGATCAAGAGTCCCTCCTAATCTCTTCTGCAGCCCCTTTAGGGTCTGGAAGGGGCTATAAGGTCTCCCCAGAGCCTTTTGCAGGCTGAAAAACTCCAACTCTCTCAGACACTGTCTCAGTGCACCATGGATTAATATGGTTCCCTTTGAAAAAAATATGTTCATCATCACACCTCCAGTGGAAATTAGCTTTAATCTGGCAATGTTAAGTTAAGGAAGTCCAAAGATTGAGACAGCTATGTAGTGCTACAGGTCAGACCTCAGCATGATTAACAGAAGCCTGTGGAGCCAGGGGCAAAATGCCTGCCTAAATTACTGCCACCAGTTTCATTTTCAACATGGAAAACCTTCAATGCCTAAACTCCAGGTACTGATTCCTTTTTTTTTCAGGTTTCTAAATAAAATTGCTCAATTTGAGAGGTGTTGAAGAACTGCAGCTCCCACTGAAGTCATTTGGCCTCAATAAATAAATTAAAGCTCAGAAATCTATAAGTTGATGCTAACTGACCTGTGTGCTGAAGCCAGAATTCATGGACAGTCCTTACACCAAGACTGACTACAGCTATGGGTCTCTGTCTCGCATTGTCAGGAGCACTAAAACTCTCTCCCATTAGTTAAATGCAGCCCTAAGGGTGAATAACGGAAAAGGTGCTGTCAGAGATAGTGAGTGGAAGTAGACAGGTCTGTACATTTCAGCAATAACACCAACGATGAGGTGAGGATATCATTGTGAGAAAAAAAGATATCATTGTGAGGTCTAAGCTGAAGGGTCCACATGTTCCTTTTATTCCTTCCATTTTGTTTACCACTAATTGCCCAAATTCAGCACTTTCGCTAAAGAGTGGGGGGACAAACCTTGTCTTCAAAGCTCTGAAATTGGTTGCTCCTCTCTGAGGAGACAGAAACTTGTGGCATTGGCTGACATGGTATTCCTTTTTGGATGGTATTAACTGCTTCTTCCACTGCAGGAGAATTGGGTATGCAGAGTGGTAATACTCAGCTCATGCCATTAGTGTTGCAATGTTGGCCAAAGGTCTGTATCAGCTGCAGAGTTTGGATTAACCTGGGTCATATGAAGATCATGGTATTGTTTACCAACTAATTATCTGCTCTCTCTTTGCAGGGCAAAGGTATGTGACTGACTTTGGTGCGTGCCAGAGTGCAAGGAGTCACTTAAGTCCATTTCCATCCAGCTAAGACATTCTGTCTTCAGGTTGAGAGGAGGACATGAGCATTCAGGTGCCATCAGTGGAGGCAATGGACACCACAATGTCCTTCTTAGCACCATGGGGTTCTAGACGTGGTCTTTTCAGATGGCTGCGAGGTAATGGATGATGGGAAGAAACTACCTCAAAGCATAAAATCCAGTCACTATTTCCACACAGAACTCAACGTGTGACACAAATAATTAATTGACTTGACAAATAGTTCTCCTCCAACTCCCATCCTGTCCCACTGTTCCAGCAATGGGAGGACTGCATAATGTGGTGCCCTGGCCCTCTCTTTCCCTCCCTGGCAGGCTCCTGGCTCTGTTTGCTGGGTAGGATTTAAGACAGAGGGGAAAGGCAGTGTCAAATCCCACTGCCTGAGCAGCTTCTGAATTACCCAGATGGCTGTAGGGGTCTTTTCCATGAAAACAAGATTTGGTTCACTAGCTATTATCCATAACTTAGTGAAAACTTCAGTGCTCAAACGTTTCCTTCTGACTACAGTCACATAGAGGGCTATACAGGCAGAAAGGATGGTATCTCCAATGGGCTACCTCTTTCACCACAGCCAGTGAAATTTCCCAGCTCCAGAGAGCAGGGAGGGCCTTCAGGTTTGTGTGGAGCACATGGGGACAAGTCAGAGAGTGCCTGCTTTGCTGACACTTCGCACAAGTTTCTCATTGTTGTCAGATGAGTTGAATCTTGTCAAAGTAACCAAGCACATCTCTGCAGAGAGGTGCCTGAGGAAGCAACGCATCACAGAGAGAGAAAGCTTGAGCAAAAGTGATGTGCAAGGGCATTTTCTCCTCAATTATTATTAGTTTAAAAAGGGACATTCAAAAGTTTATCTTATTGAATTGTGTTGCACATGTGGATAGGTGCAGTGTCATTTCTGGGTTACAGAAGGAGAAAATGTATTGACAAATGTAAATAAAATGCTAAATTTTGCTGGGCCTTGAGTTGTTTTTTTCTGCCTTGTATTTCTTTAATCTTATTCTGCAAGTTACAAATGTATGATTGATGTCCTGCAAATGAGCTATGACTGAGCATTACTTATTTATTTTATTTAAAATTTTTATTAAGTTGAATAACCCTACTGAGGTTGCAGCCTTGTTTCAGAAGAGACCTGGATGAAACAGGAGTGAAAATTTCCCTCAAATTTCCATAAATACCAATACATACAAGCACCAACATTAAATTTTAACAATTGTGTATCCACAGGCTTTTAAAATGCTGCTGGTGTTTCCTTTAAAATAATTAGGTCACGTTGCATGAATTACAGTTCTGCATCGCTGTTACATATTTTTCTTCTGTCAAAGATAATTTCAATCCTGCCTGGTATATGATTTCCTCTTTAAGATGCACTTGCTGCTTTCTGATCCAGATGTGCAACCGGGTATTCAGGTATAACATGTAAAATTGCAGGCTGTGCAGCATCAGGCACGTGCTGTGTTTTTAAGACTCTTGATCCCATGTTTTTGATGGGATTGGGAATTTATGAAACACTTGATAAGTACCTACTGAAGCTACAATGTTTTCCTGTTGGACCCCCAGTCTGTTCGTAACTCTTACCCTCACTGCTTAAGCACTCACCTTTTTATTATCCATAAAACTGAGCTCTTATCTGACAAAGGCGGAGGCAGGTATGCCTTTTTCCAGTGGGACTATTCAACTCCGTAAAATTAAACACATGAGTAAGTGTTGAAGCTGTAAAGGATCAGCTTTTCAAGGCAGAGAATTGTTATGCATTGTATTTGCACATAAATGGCCTATCTGTTCTTCATTGCTGAATATAATGCAATAATATACACACACGGAATCAGAATTGCAGCCTGAATTAACAACTTAAACTCTGGTTAAAGAAAGGAAGGTTCACATTTTCAGATCTGAATGACAAGCATGAAACCTCTGAATCAATATTTAGCCTCACCTGATTTTTTTTTAATCTTTGCCTTAAACAAACTAATTTTTTTAATGGTTTTCATTTATTTATTTATTTATTTTCCCAAGCAGCAGCACAGAACATTTACTCGGTATCTTTCGCTGGCCTGTTTCCATCCAATAGCTTTTACTATTGTGACTTTGCTGTTGCTCTGCAACTTTGGCAGCTGGTGGGAACTCTATTCTTAGAAAGGTCTGCGTTGCTTTTGAAATTGCCTTTCTTTTTTTTTTTTTCTCCCCAGGTGCTCACGGCAGATAGCATGGGGTTAAGGCAAGCCTGCAAACTGCACACTCTTCAAGAAAAAGTAGTGTCTGAACTAGGTTTCTGCTCTCCATTTCACTGGAAGGGTGCTGCATTGGTTTTGACAGCATTCACACCAGTCTGTCGGAGGCAAGACTCTGGTTCATTGCCTCGCGTATTCACGGACCAAAGCCGCACAGGTCCTTATATTCAATAAAATATTGATAGCCTTTTTGCTACTTTCACAAGGCAGCAACTAAATGGTGGCACAAAAGAATTCCCCAGCCCAGCATATTCTGCGTTTAAAATGCATTATTCAAAACCCAGAAAACTAAGGGCCACAGGACATTTTAGCTCAAGGCGGATGCCCACAAGTGTTTAACAAAACGGCAAGATTACTTAATTTAGTTTACAGTCATGAGAAAAAAATTAAAATCAATACTGCATCATCTAATGCAAACCAAAGTCTCTATCATTAAGGGAAATAGCTTTCTTTAAAAAGTGAAAAATAGTTTCTGGAAGATTAGACAGGGGAAAAAGCTACAGTGCATTGTGAATACCAGCTTTTTGGATTACAGATTTTGTTGCAATGAAAGCTAAACTTGTAATGGGAGCTTTGGTTTCACTTTTACAATGGAAAACTTGTTAAAGAAATTAAGGTTTTATTAGCATTTAGAAATTAAGGTTCTATTATATTTTATGAGGTTGAATGGTTTATAGCATTCCTTCTTTCATTATTGTTTATGTACTTTGATTTGCATAAGTAAAGCTTTACAGTCTTGCAGCATGAGTCTTTCTTCAGTCTGGTAGGCCAAACGTTGACCCAAATTTAGCTCTGTCTTTCAATCTCTGTGAAGTTGTAATTCGATCTGAATTGAGCTATTTGGGGTAGGAGTTACAACAGCCTTTATGTTTCTGGCTTACAAGACAAAAAGATCTTATGCATTTTATGGCCCTCAAAGTACCTTTGAAATTTCCTGGTACTTGGAATATTGCTGTCTCACTAAGACATGTTCTTGGGCCCTGTCTTTGGAAAAGTTTTTGCTAGTAGGATCCAGCTAGGGCCATGCCCCCTTCTACTCCTCCAAAAGAAATCCTTGGCTTGCTGATGCTATCAGTCTTCTAGAACTGGCTATAGTCTGTGATTTATAAGCTACGAGCTGCTCGGCTGAAATTTGTGCCAGTGTTTAAAAATAAAGCCATATGCTCCCCATCATTACTTAGATGGATGCAAGCAGTGTAAGGAAGAAGAGATTGCAAATCTATGGAAAGACACATGATACCTCAACAAATCAATGATTCTGTGGCAGACTCCCAAAAACCGTTACTTCCTGGTACTTTCTCTGTACTGATTTATTTCCTTTAATATTGGTCATATATGGGTACCAAGGACTTGTGGTTGATTCAAAATACCAAATGTATGCAATGGACAAAGTCCAGCTAGCAATAAGATTCATGTGGTGCTTTAGAACACCGTTAATCAAACCTCACAGCATCCTGGGGAAGTAGGTGGCTGTATCTCCATTTAGCACACAGGAAACAGCCAGCAAAAGGTGAGTGGCTCTCCACTGCACATGAGTCAACAAACACCACTGGTATTCGAGCTCTTCCGTTTGTGTCAAGTTGCTAGACTTGCCACTCTCTTAAAAGGACAGCCTTTGCTTGCCTACCTCTTCACTTTCTTTTGTGAACAGACCCAAAAACCTATGACAAGAGGCTACACGGTACCAGCTATATGTCTCCACATGGGGCCAAGTTCAGTTTTGCAGACTTGCAGCAACTCGCTATGATATAAATAAGAGCTGCATGCGGGCCAGTTCATTAACGTGAAGTAAGTCAGAAGTAGACAGCAATCATTGAAATATATTTCTTTCAAGTGTCTTCTGCTTCATAGTTTGCTAACAACACAAATGCCCGTTCACACTGATATAATTTTGTACCAAAAGAAAAGGCAGTCTTTTCAAAGACAACTGCTTCTATTCTCTTCTCAGTGTATAAAGGCATAACCAGACATTTCCTATTAAGAGAAAAAGGTATTATGCAGACTGAATATCCTATCTACCAACAGTAAAATTGCTAACCGATGAGAAGAACGATGGGTGTGCTGCTATTTGTAACACAAAATGATCAGAACAAAAGTCAAAGCTGTAATGCATTCCCTTACTTAAAAATGTGTATTGTTATACAAGGCAATTAAAGAGTTTCAGACTATTCTCTGTGTGATCTGCCTTTCAGATGAGACCTAAAATTGAAACATTTGATTATTAAGGCTCAAGTGGCAGTTTTCATTAGAGGTGTTAACCCTAATATGCTCTCCAAATTCTAAATCAGTTCATCCTGTTCTCCCTTCCAAAAATCTTCATGGCTTTTATGTGATAAGATATTCTTCTCTTCCCTCCTCAAAACTGTTCTAAAAGTATTATTCACACCATATGGCTACCTTGCATATCCATTCCAGTAACAAATGAAGTGCGTAACCTTTTTAAACAGCCTATAAATTATTTTAAGAAAATTGACCATTTGACACACACAATATGTTGTTCTCATCTACCTAGACAGAGAAGTCATTAGACAAGAAACATCTTTTATCTGTATATTGATAGGCAAAAAGCTCTGACTTTTTACTGAGAGAGAATCTCAGTATTTCCATTATTATTACTGTTAATAATCATAATAACAACGATAACACCAATAATAATAATAGTGATAGTGAATACAGTTATTAGAACCAGTTGAAATATCAAAGTTCAGCTTCAGCTGGTGGGCTCTGAAGCTGGACATCTAAAAGCTTCATCAAAATTTTTTTAAGTATTTTTATCAGACAGTCTGCTCTTGAGGGAAGGGTTCCCCACAGGTGCACCAAGAGCCCACCACAATGCCTTCAGGTCTGATAAAACTTGGCTTTATTGACTCTAAGAAATAAGACAAGTGATGTAGTCTTGATGGATAGACAAGGACTCTTGATAATCTTAGCAAATTAAAAATGTGAGTAAAAGTGTGAGTAATCATGTACCAATATTCTTTTCCTGTTTTCCATTAAGTATTATTTGTATTTGAAAGTGCACAGAGCTGAGATGGGACCTGGTTTTGTATATTTGTACAATACCTAGCATTTCCAAGAAAAATCAATGTTTGTAAGATAGGTAAAGAGGTTAACATAATAGCAGAAACAATATCTTTTTAGCTTCATTAGCTAGTAATAACTTCAAGGAGTTGAAGAAGTAACAGATAATTAACACATCTGCCCAAAAGTTTTTAATTTGCTTGTGATTTTCAAAAGTACATAGCTTGAATAACTGTATGTTCTGCGATGCATGCAAACATAATCATTGATTCAGTTCTTGATAGTGGCATAGAGCGAGGTGCCTACGTCATGTTACAAATGTACAGAATTTAGTGGTGACTACTGGCATTTATAAAAACACTGTCTTGCCTAATTCCATGTTTGCCCCTTCTTTTCAACCCCAGCAAGTAACTCAGTAGCAAAGGTTCTTACATATAAAGTGCACTTAGAATAGCTTCACTACTGAAAACCTGACTGGGGGAAAAAAAGCACTCAGTAAAACAAAAAGAAGAAAGAAGTAGAATTTTAATAAACATTTTTTCCCAGGAGGGCATGGGTGTACTGTAAATATACCACAGTGGTATCAAAGCAAGTTTTCTTTTGAACTGAAGAATGCAAATTAGTTTTACCTTACTTCCATATCATTTGCTGGTTTTAATCCTAATAAAGTATTATTTTCAAAGGGAAGATAGATGTGCTCTGCCCTTGTTTTCTACATGAAAACTAGGTCTTGCTAACGATTCCAAACTTCCTAGCTGTCAACATTTTTACAAGGTCTGAAACATATTTTCAAGTTTATTAATAAGTTAGGCTAGAAAAATAATCTTATGTGAATAGGGTAAACTTTTGATCATTTGTGACTGATTATATTCTTTCAACAGCCCATGCCACATTCTTCCTTCTAAAAACACATACAAGAATTTCTCGTTGTAGTCAGTGAGAGATGTGTTTGGGTACCTTAGCACTGAACTTGGGTAAGAGTTCATAGAATCATTGAATACTTTGGGTCAGAAGGGATGTTTAAAGGTCTTCTAGACTGACCCCCTTGCAATAGCAGGGACATCTTCAACTAGTTCTACCCCTCCCGTCATTTTTGTGGGCCTCCTCTGGACCTGCTCCAACAGGTCCATGACTTTTCTGTGCTGAGGGCTCCAGAGCTGGATGCAGTACTCTGGAGTTCAACATGCTTAACTATTCTCAGTGTGTATCTTCAGTAATCAGATGCCATGGTGACAGTAGTATTTAGAAACTCATTCAGGCTCCAGATCTGCTCCTTCTAATGCCGGCTGGCTCATTTTAATTACTGATGGCTGGAGTTGGGTCAAACCCACGTTACATATGAAATCATGTTCCTCACCAGGAGTCAGCTTGTCTGCCTAGATTATATTTATTGTCACCTATTATTTTCCCTTAGAGGCAGTTAACTATTCCTTATATCTATTGATCCTTTCTTCCATAGATCCATTGATTTTCAGTTTCATCATTTTGCAATACAATAGATGGTGATTACTTGTGGGACGCTCAAAATTATTTTTACCTTCATTTTTTGTTAGTTTCTTCTTTCTGATAGTTTTATAAGATTTTTATACTGTAGAAAAATTGTGTTCAAAGTTGGTAATTTTTCAACTTTTCATATAAGGGAGAATTTTAGGATTATTTATGCCTCTGCTCTGTGAATTTGTGCGAAATGCAGTCCATCAAGGAAGATCTCTTGAAAGGTGAATTTATGTGTGGTTTCAGAAAGGAAGAGCTACGGCACATCTTTGCTGTCAGGAAACATGTGAAGTCCATGGAAGAGCTGTGGAGTAGTTAGTAAAAGACCCTTAAGTATGAGGATTCAGGTAAAAATACTCTGAGCATTCATGTTTTCTATTAAATCACGAAACCTGTGCATGGGTCCCATCTCCAGGATAAAGAGAATAACCCCCTTCATTTCAGGGTAGTCATAAGTTCCCATATCTTGATTTCACTGAAGGAATAGGTCCCCTGGGGTTTTGCATTTTTACCATGGAGTATGCTTTGTGTAAGCCCCAACACCTCTTCTTGTATGCCCTCACGCTATTTGTGTGTAGTGCTGTTCACACACCTTTGCAACAGACAGAAAGAGAGTGACTATGAAGAAACACCAGGCCAAGCTGTTGATTATTATTTATTCCATTCCCTTTAACGCACTGTATAATGTTAAAAAGCTAGTCTGAGATTTATCTCACCTCAGTTTAACATTCTAAAAGTTAACTTAGATCATTGCCCAGGATCCCTCTACANTCGTCAGCTTTCTCAAACTGCTATTTTGGGATGGGGTGATTCATCCTCTTGAAGTGCTTCTACTTTACACTGCCTGTAGAAGAAGACTAAGTGTCTAACTCTTAGATGGCTAAGACGGCTAATGGCAGAAGTGATAAATGGAACTCTCGTGAAGTATTATGTACTTGTCTTATGCAAAGAAGGGAGGTGATCAAAAAACTCTGGTGTACAGCTACCAACCCCCAGGCCTGCGACTCAGGAAAAAGGGCTTTTGCTCTGATTTGAATGACCCCACCACTTTACCTTCAAGGTCTTACAAGGCTAAGTTTAAATTGTTAAAAGGCTTAGACAGTCCTAAAAAAAGAAGGCTGTATGCAAAGGGAACATACAGTTTTTAATGGCTGTGATGAGAAAGTCTCTTCTGCGAGTATGTGTAGAATATCCTTTGGTTATAGCTAAAACTGCTTAAGGCATTTAGGTACTTCTTTTGGTATCTTCTAGACCTATGGTCTAAAAGAAATATAATTTAAATCAAGCTTAACCTCAGCTCTTTATCTCAGGTAAATTCCTGAGGCATTTATAAGGCAGGTAAGCACCCAGCAGGAATTGAGAGCTTTGGATTTTTTATAGAAGTGGTAAGTGGATAAAACTTTATAGGTATTACTTTAAAAAGATTACCCCCCAGACAATCTCTCCTACCACTGTCAACAGAGAAAACAAGTTAAAAGCTTGAGTTAAATGGTTTGTATATAATACATTGTCCTTTTGAATAACTGAGCTTGAATCCATTTGAATCAACAATATTACCTGTCATAAGGAACTACAGTTTTCAATATCAAAGAATCTTGAATAAAAGCCATTACTCTTTTTTTTTTTTTTTTTAATAAAGAGTGATTTCATTTGTGCTGTTAGCAGCAGAAGCCCTACTGTTAACTTTACATTTACTTAAAATGCCTTTTCTGTGGATACTTCTTTGCAGCACTCTGCTGCCGTAGCTGTGGCTTAAGCAGCATCCCTTATTAGACGGTTCAGTGAGACTAGAGGGGAGAGAGCCCTGGGCAATGCGCACATTTCCAGTTTTGCCCCATGTGCAGCCTTCCTTTAGATGTCAGTTCAGGACATGACACCTTGTGGTTCTGGTGTTGGGATAATTTGCTTTCATTTGGCTTATTTTGTATGTATGAATTCAACAGGGAAGAGACTGGGAAGAAAAAAAGAAAAAAAAGTAAAAGAGTTCCTGTCAATTCCAGTAAATGCCAAAGAAGTATCGCTGTTAAATCAGAAGTAACTGCCGCTACTGTGCGACTGTGACTATTTGCCTTTGTCTCCCTATGTGTTTTGGTCTGCAGCCATTAATAGCTTGGACTCCATGAAGCAGTAGCAAAGGGGAGTGTGTCGGAGCAGCAGGCCAAAATTAAATTACAGCAACCTCGCGCTTTGCATTAAAATCTCCGCTAAGCAATGGAGGCTTGTAATCGTCCGGATTTTCCTTAAAGACAATGGCCCTCCATGCAACTGGCTACACTCGGTTAATTCATGCTGTCAGCTTCCTTTATTGGCTGTGGGGAATGCAGTATTGATTCTTGAACTCAACAGCAGCACAAAGAGCCACTAGTGCATGGTCAAAATGCAGCAATAAAGGGCTGGCAGCTTGAGAAAAGCAGCCATTCCGTTGCACAAACAAGGTCAATTAGAGGACAGTGCAGCATAATATAAATAGCATTAGCAGCCCTCTTCAACCATGATGAGACCATGCTGGGAAGATGACAATAAATAAAATAGGGTTTAATGCAGAGTAAATACAAAAGCATTTAATATAATTTAATTTAAAACCTTGCATCCCTTTAAAAGTACCATCAATTAAAAAATACTTATCTTTAAAAAAAAAAAAAAGACTATTCTTTTCAGGTAAATCTCTGTATGAATTAATTATGTACATATGTAGAGCTGAATGGAATGTATTGTTTAATAAATGGTTAATTCTTACAATACAGCTGTGGGATATTATGCCTGTCTGTGTAATCTCTTACTTTCTATTAATACAAATCTTTCAGTGTCATTTGAGTGTAATAATAGGACAAAAGCATATCTGCATTTTTAGTTCAAAAGTTAAAAAAAGTTGCCAAGGATCTTTATGTCCTTCTTTAAGATCTTGTAATTATTATCTTTTTTATATGAGAGACTTTTTCTTATTATTATGCCAGCTCAGAATTAATTGCAAATGTAATATACATCATTCTGCTAACACATAGACTACGCTAAGCGAATTAGGCTCTTAAAATAGATAATGGGCCTTCGAATAGGGAGCTGATAAACCTAGGCTAAAAAAGGAAGCTGCAAAGGTTTCAAAACTATTCAGTTGTTTAGACAGCAAAGCAAACATTTGTTTCAAAGCCCTGTTAAATAATAAATCTGCTAAAAGCTGACAGAAAAGTTAGCTTTAGAGTTCTAGTTTACCTGTACAGTCTTACAAATTTATTTTTGGTACTACACCTCCTCATTTTCTTGAGCTTTTGGAAGTATTCACATAAACTTTGAGTATCCTTCACATTCCTTGGAAGTGGAAATAATTGGTCTGAGACCTGTGACAAGGGTTGAGTATGAAGTCGTCATAGTTTGTGTCAGATTTTACCTATGTGGTAAACCTGTGTCTTGTACCCCTATCAATAATAACCCTATCAAACTGCCTGTGGTATGTGCCTTGGAGTAGAGATAGAAATAGCCACATTTTCCTTGTAAGACAAATGGTTGTCCAAAATATTCTACAAGAAATTCCTTCCTATGCTGTCGATGGAATCAGTAGGAGCTCCTGACCTCTGAGAGCAAAAGAAATGCCTTCTGGACCAACTGGAAGTATGGGAACTTTATTCAGCTATTAGCTAGAGTAATGAGTAGTATGCTGCTTCTATTTTATGAGTTTGAAATATCAATACAACTTGAGGGTAGTAAAGAAGAGAGGAACAAATTAACATGTTACGATTCCTGCCAGCTGGGAAGCACAAGGTAAAGGACTACAAGTCTTAATATATATGTCCTAGTCTGGGACTGCAGCTTCTTGGGAAGTGCACCTGTCCTTAATTAATTTTTTAAAGTTTAAAGTTAGGCAAGCAAAACTATGTTCTGGATTTTTTCTGTCCTTTATTCTGGAGCTGAGGCAGATTGCAGGGTAAAGGTCAAAATAAATAGGCAAATAAACTCATCCACTGACTTGTAACTAATTAGCTCTTGCTCTTAATTTTACTTCTCCTTAGACCCTGTTCCTCTTCAAGTATGTAAGCAATTTGACTTGTTTGGGATTTGTTCCTTTTCTGCAAGACAAGATTGACTAATAGTGTAATTAAAATAATAGTTTTTTAAGAGAATATCAATAAAGCAAATGCCTTTGAATGGCTGGAAGGTTTTTTTTTTGCATTTTTTAGAACACAACCTTAAGTGGAATAAGAGTGTTTGAAAGGAAAATGAGATAACTTATGTGTATATCTTTTAAGCCAAAGCAGAATAATAGTTACAGCAAAAATTGTAGCAAGATGATGCATTTGCAGTTTTGTTTTGCATTATATACACTTTTTATATCTTAATTTTATTTCTTTTGCTGTTAGTCAATTATTACAGAGACGAAATAAATTTTACTTGTGGCAAACCAATAATTTTATAAAGAGACTTCTTCCTTGTTTCTTGTCTTTGAAACTGTAAAATATTTTATCGCAAGGGTGCAGGTAAGCAGAGTGTTTCTATGTTCTCCTTGGTTTTTAGCAGTCTGTGGGACAATGCGTCTTCCTTCCTTGTACATGGCCATCTTGTCTCAGCAAAATATTTCTTTCTTCCTTCACCTCCTTTTTGCTCATCATTTTTAATTCACGTGTCCCATAAGCATCTATAAATATATCATATACTGTAATTAGCTCTGGAACATGTACTAGGTGAATTCTGACTTCTAGTGAGATGCTTCTGGAGGTTTACTTTTAACCCATTCTAAGGGTCAGGTACATGCCTAAGTTGAGAAGTAGTGTTCAGATATGTCTATTCAAAAACATTATGATGTTAATGAAATGAGTGTTTTCAAACACTTTCTTTCCTTCCCCACAGCATCAAATTGCCTTTGTTCTTTTGGGAATGAACTTCCCACCTTCATCTTCTTTTGGAGACGTGAGAGATGATCCCGTCAACCATAGGATGTCACTCTGAAAATCAGTAGGTATTCAGATCTTATTCTGTCTTGACATTATGTTGACCTACTCTGGAGAGATTGTAAAAAGTCTGCCTTCTCTGAATAGCATGGGTAGCAGTAGAGAGGGAAATTCAAAGAGAGACATGGAGACTTATGACTACAAATTTTTGCACCTCCCAGAAGATGTATGTAAAGGAGAAGAGGATGCTGAGTAGTCCAATTAACAGCCAGGAGACAATTTGGAGAAAGGCAAATGCCAAAGCAACATATTCCTCAGAAATATGGAAAGCTGCAAGTTTTGACTGCAGCTCAAACAAGGAAAGTTTTTTTCCAAGTCCCTAGAGGGACACACGGGACTTGACAACATACCTAAAGAAGGCAGAGAGAGGAAAGTAGGCTGGATATCAAGATGACAGAGCTGTGCTCATTCTTCCTGCCTGAAAATGCAAATAAAGTTTCTAGGAAGTAGAGAAAGAGTGTGGTTCTAGATCCTAGTCATTCTCCAGCCTCACTGTGAGGAAATCAAGAAGCAAGAATATAAATGGCACTCATTCTCCTGGGCCATACAAAAAGAGTTTTTGTCCAAATCTGTAAAGGAAATAAAAATGGGAAGCAGAAATCACAAAACATTGGTTCTATATATTGCTGAAAGGAAAGAGCCTTTGAAATAACCCCAAGTTTAACATGCATAACACTGGGAATGGAGTTAATTGGTTATATTTCTTATGAAACAAAGGAATGTTACGGTTGAGTCTGTGAGAGGTTTAGATGTTAGAACCTGAGAAAACATCAAGCCCAACTCCCATAACTGTGTATTTAGGAATGCAGATGATATCTCAACTCTAACAAAACCCAACCAAACAAAAAAACACATTATACAGTAAAAGTTCTTAGAAGTACATTTAAAACTGAGGGAATTGCAAAAAATATTTTATCACAGGCCAAAAACCTCTACAAGATGTAGGCAGGAGAAAGCCTTATATATTTGTCTCAAAGATCTTGAGTCAGAAAACCTCATCAGATGAATAAAGAGAAATTTTGTGTTAATATTCTAATATGTCTTAAGACCATTCCTCCATTGCATGTTCCATCTTACAGAGCAGTAGAAGCAGCAGCAACCAGTGGAGTCCCAGTTTATCTGCCTCTTTGAAGTGCTTCATCAGAGAGTCACCGAAGACATGCTCCACTGTCATATATCTTTGCCATGCCTGTATTCATTAGGGTAAAGGAGGAAACAAGTAAAATATGGGCAACACTGATAGGTTGGTCAGTCTCATCCTTGGATTAGATTATGGGAACAGACCTTCAGACGGTATCTTTAGAAGAACTGGTTTTGGATTCCCTTTGGAAGGTGATTTTCATGCACAAAAGTGGCATTAGGAAAGTGTAGTTCAGGAGGAGACTTTTCACCTTGTTTTTCTTATTTTTTTTTATCCTGGCTGTACTCATACCCAAGAGTGAGAGCTGTATGATGGCAAAGGTTGAGAAACGAGAGCCTACTTTTTTCATGTGATGACCACACAGTCTCAAGAGCTGAATTCATAAGTCTTAGTGAGTAATGATGCTTATAGGACAGCTGTATTGCTAGCATGTCAGGGGTTATTATTCAGTGCAGAAGATGACCCCAAAAAGCCTTTCCCACTTAAAAGGAACATGGGATTTCACAAATGGATTTTGTGCTTGCAAGGAGAGGGAAAGACATGACACTTTACAAACGAAAGTCCTTTTTGCTTTAGTAACCTCTTCACTCGTATGGGGCAGAAGAATAAGAGGATTTTGAAATGAGTTGTACAGAATTCGTTTGTTATATGATATGAACCATGGACAAGGAACATTTAAGTGTCTGCTGCTTTTGAGTCTTATAGAGCCTACTTTCTTCATTGTTTAAATACATTTTTGCATCTATTTTTTGTTCATGTATCCCTGTGAGGTTCCCAATAGTACTCCTGTAAAATATCTCTTAATGACTCTTTTCTTCCTGTGGGCGCTTCCAAAAATCCTTTCAATTCTTTTATCAAAAAAGCTCTTTTTTTTCCACGACATGTATATAAACATTTCGACATCCAAAAGTCTGCAGTAGGGAAAACCATTTCATTAATGTTAGGAATAAATCTAGTGATATAATGTGGCTATGAGATGATGAACAAAGACATATCTTTTTAATTTGCATTCTGTTTCATTAGGAAATTTATAATACAGTTAGCTTAATAATTCACGAAGAAAAAATCTTGTGAGATGTGTTGATATCTTGTCAAAAATGAATGGAGGAAAATATTTATTTATTTATTAGTATTTGTTCTAACCTGCTGGTATAAAATGAATAAGAATGACAGTTCATTCCAAATGACCGATCTTGGCACTCTCTTGTGCTTAAATGATATGTTCTGAAAACACAAGTCCTAGGATCAGCTAGCACTACCCCCTCAATGTCCTCTAAATAGCTTCTTTTTTCCTCTTTTCCCTGCTGAGAGCAATAGCTTCATTTCTACCCCTGTTTGGAAATATTAGAATAAGAAAAGTCAGTTATAAAGGAAAAAGAAAAAAACATCACAGTCTTTGTTTTACCCAAATACCTCATGCAGTAATCAGCATTTTAGATATTATACTGGCAAGTACAGAGACAATTTTAGATCCATGGAAATTTCCCATCTCTTCAGAAAAAAATCTGAAGACCTGATGTCATTTCAGATGATAGATTTTGCAGAATCCTTTTCAAATTGCATTTTTTTTTTTTGTTGGTTTNTATTTAAAATCACAATATCTTGAAATCAGGGAAGAGTCAAGTCAATAATTTTCCATGGCTCATATTTCCTGTCAAGAACTGCACACAGCTCTGAGACAGCATAAGTTTCAAGAGATTATCCTTGAATGTATCAGCAAACAGGTAATGTATACTGTTTGCCTAAAGTTGGTCAAACAACAGGGTACTAAAGAGGAGTATATGTTATAGTTTAATGTAATGGCATACTGACACATCTCAATAATTGTTGGACACACATCAAAAGAAACAGTGCTTTTAAACCCCAAAGCGTGCCATTATTGGACAATAATATGTAACTGAAATGCATTATTATGCTTATAAGTAGGTCATTTCTAAAGGAAATATACCAGATGCAGACAGGAATGACAAATTGTGTGTAAAAAGGAATTACCTTTAACGGAACAAAGAGCAGTAAATAGAAGAGACATGTGCATGAGAGTTCTCTCTGATAAAAGGAGGAGCAGTCCTTGTTTGTTGTGGAGCTAGTGGGTAAGTTGTGTCTCTTCCACCGGTTGGCTTGACTGCATCCAGTTGGCTGTAATTTGCACTGTCTGTGGCATGTACAGGTTAGGAAGATCATATAAAAGTGCTGAATATCCAATTATTGCCTCTGGCTGATTGTCACTGCTGAGTCTAAACATAGAAAGGGAAGGGATTTAAAACAGTATAAGAGAATCCAAGGCACCCTCAACCCCATTAGCAGAGATAATAAAGGTGATTCATAAATGGACCTGCGCATATCATCCTTCAGAGAGATGTCTAAGCAGTTGTTTTGAGGATTTTCAGCCTCGGGAAGTAAAAGAAAGGTGATTTTACTTCACCCAAGTAGTTGGGATTATAAACTGGAGGCGTATGTTAGGATATAGACTGAAATTTAATTATTTTATTTTTGCCTGACATTCACGATCAGAACTCATATTCTTCCTTAGTCTTACAAGGAGAGAACAGTAGCTACCACTATCACCAAGAACAAAGACCTAAAGACCTTTTCCATGCAATAAAAAATTGCTAGATTCTGTATAGAAATGTTTTAAAACAAACAGCCATAAAGCGCCAGGATGAATTTGTTAGGGAGTGTAGGATGGGAATATAGAATAAGAATCAGAGTAAACTTATGAAGATTTATCTTTTCTTTCATATTAGTCTTCCATTTAACAATGAGTGAGCCAGTGTATGAATGCTGCCAGAATACTGAATTTAAACAAGAATTTGGTCTTAATGCAAAAATTAGTACCATACCCAGCCACAAATGGGTGTTAACTGGTCACTCCACCAGTGAATACATCTTCCAAAAAAGCCTATCTGTATAGGGTTTTTCCTCAAAATAGGGCTGGTCTGAAATCAGCATATCAAAAATTTGGTGCTGTGGAGCCACTATGAATTCTAGGCTTGGAGCTGCAACTGAAGTGCCAGTAAAGAAACCAGAAAGCTTTTGGCAAGAACTTTTTTGGCTCATATGAAAAAACCACACAATCTTCTCCAAGTTTAAATGTTTAGAGAATATGTCACAGTTTTCTGCAGTGCAAATTCCTTGTTTAATTTTTTAATATTTTATTCATATGAAATCACATGCATAGTAATGTATTTATTCACCTCTATATATTTATTATCATTTGAAGTGGTCCAAAGGGTTCATCTTTCATATTTTTCTAACACTCCTCCCCTCCAAAAATAGCTTGTTGTAAATATGGTATTAATTCAATACATTCCATTTTTATTTTCGATTTCAAATCATTATTTAAAAAAAAACATTAAAGAATATTGAATTCATGAAAGCCTGGGTTTATTGTCCTGGAAACTGATGTCCACCAGATAGAAAGCAGCCTTTGAGTCAGTAATTGTAGACCAAGGATTCATCACAGCTGTGAATTTTCTTTAGCCACATGGATAGCATTTGTGGTTTATACCCACCCTAACCTGTCAGGTTGTGAGCAAGAAAAAGGATGCCAATGTTATTAATTGTTTCTGAACTGACAGTGTTATTGCAGTGGAAAGACCTGTCTTTATGAACCACTAAGTAATGCATGAAACAGAGTGTGAGTTATCTTCAGTCTTGAAGCTTCGACGTCAGTTTTGATTATCTGCATAAATTCGGTCCAGAGTTAAATGCTCTGGTAGTTTTATTTTCGTTTCTGTTTGTGTTATATAGCTTTTCTATATTCCAGCTTCTAGGACTGAAAACAACAGCAGTTTGAGGCTTTCTTGTTGAAAAAAAACTCTTGACTCTTCTTGTGGAAATTAATTACAAAATATTCTTAAAGACAGAATGAAGAGACGTATGTGCACAGACTGCACCGCTCAACGTACAAGCTCTCATTTCTATTCATATCAACTAATACCACAGAATAAGTTGTTGCAATTTCAGACCTGCAGTTTTCCATAGCATCAATCACCCAAAGATGCTGACAGGTGGATTTGTAAGCCTGCAAGACATGAGAAAGTGTAAGAAATATCAAATGGTATGATTAGAGGAGGTAGGATGGGACTTTGTTGCCTCTATTCTAATCCATAAGACAACAGTCAGTAAGGTTAAAATTAAAGAAAGTTACAATAGTTTTTCACAGTGTGAATTATACTGAGAAACCCATTGCCACTAGAAGTTACAAAGATCAAGAATTCAGCAAAATTAAGAAAGGAATCAGACTTTATAAGTAAAGCAATCCAGTCCAGTGTCAGCCTAATTAGCTATAAGCGTGATGTAATGAGTGTTAAACTTTACGCTTGGGGATAAAAGCAGTCTTGATTCTGTTATTAATTAGGAAGAGACTTAGGGTGTGAGGCAGATAACTTCTGTGAGGCTGCTCTAGGATTTTTAAATCTCTCTCTGGAGCACTATGTGTTTCTTAATAATGTATGACAACAGGTGGACCTTATTCTGACCCAAGATGGAAATTCGCATGTTTATATCTACCTAAATAAACTTTTTTTGTTTAAAGAAATTGTCCATAATATTAGTACATTTGGCCTTTATGTCTGAATGCAATTAATGAATTCTTCTGAAGAGTGGCCTAGCTGTAGAAAATGGAACAATCTGATTTTTATGAAGTTTCAATCTTTTCAGCTTAAAGAAAAGTAAGTATTTATCTGCAGATATATTCATTAATTTCTCAGTGAGTCCAAACAGAAATCCCATTTATTCATTAGAATTAAAGAAACTGTGGACATGCAGTTGCTGACTTTTTTATTATTCCTTTGATTTTAATTCTATGTATCTTGTAGGCAGGTCGTTAAGATAGTGGCACTAATAGTACTCATCTGAATATGGGTTGTCCTCTTTGATGGGCCTAGTAATATGCTGGTTTGTATGAAATTAAATAGTAACACCAACACCCACAGTAAGAAGAAATGATTGAGTGTGTGAGAAATATTTCCTTAATAGCTGTGACTGTTTGTGAAGGCTAAAATGACCCCAGTAAGTTACAAAAAGGTCACAAATCTCCTCATTTACTTAATACCATGAAAACAGCCCTTTATTCAGGACTTTGCCTGCAGTCAAAGCTAATTATTACCACCATATTACATAATTTTTGCTATATGGTATGTAGATGAGCAAAAGTGTTGTAAACAACCATCAGGCACCAGGATGATCATCGCATAAGCGAGGAAATGAGCAGCTACCTTTCAAACCTCATTTCCAGGATCTGCTATAAATTAAGACCAGGAGACATAATGCTTCTGAATCTTTGAACTCGGCTATTAGACTTTTATTGTCTTTACTAATTTCAAAAGTAAACCTGACTCTGGGTTCTTATTACAGATGTGTATTTACATCATTGAAGGTTAATGACTTCACAAGTGTATTTCAGGGACTCGGGGCTCATCAGAGGTCTCACTAATGACAGGTTTCAAAATCTTTGTCTGTGAGCCCACCAGACAGCACTTCCAAGGGAGAGCAGAAACCTCTGGTAACTGATTTGCAAGCATTCATTTGTTTTGATCCCAGAAGCCATTGTTTTTATAACTGCAGGATGGTGCTTTAGAAAGACTCTTCCAGTTATAACATAAAAGCTTTATTCTTCAAGGATCTGAGCACTATGGCTCTACCCAGCAATTCACGTTAATTGTTGCTTACCTTTAAGCACTTAAACAGTGGTTTCTTATTGATTTCAGGAGTATTTCTCACATGCTTCAGGTTAAGCTCCAGTTTAAGTGCTTTTACAGATAAGAAAAAATTTGCCCACTGTATTGCATGACCAAACAGTAAATTTTAGGCAAGGAAAAAGCCTGGTAACTTTTTTCCTCTCTAGACTTTTCAAAATATGACTTTCTAGGGAATCATTGTGTTTTCTTGTCCAGTTTCAAAGAATGCAGCTTTGTTTCCTATTTTTTGTGGAAATGCTATGACTTTATTTCTTTTACTATATTTTTTTCACTAGTGTTTTGTTAGAAATTAATTTGTGTGTTGCTGAAACCTTTTTGAGTTGCACGGTTCCTCTACACGCCTTCGTAGTTCAAGCAGATACTTGTATTTTTTACTTTAAACTGGAATTCAAATAAGAGAGTTTCATTACCCTGAATTACATCCCTCATCCTTGAAAAGTAATATTGCGTAACTTCAGAAGTAAATCTGAGAATTATTTTACAAGTTAAAATTAAAATCTAGGTATTCTACAAAATGTAATGCTTCTGTCAGCCTTTCATTGTTTTTGTCCCATGTGACAGTAAAATAATGCAAAATCTTGGTAGATTTTATATAAATCAAAGTCATTTTTTCATGGTCTTGATCTGAGGAACAGAGGTTGCAATTAAGAGAATTAATGATTATTCTCTCATGCTGTCATACTCATATAGGCTACTGGCATCCTTAGGTAACCTCTACATGAAGAAGGGTAATTCAGGACAGCTTTTCTTTAGAATTTGACTACAGTGACTTTATTAGCTACCACACTTGTGGTTTGAAAGAGTCTGAAAGAAGATGTTATGAATTCTTTCTCAGAAATAAAATTGCCCTTGAGACATGGAAGCAGAGCACTATTCTCAAGCTGGTGGTGTGAGCCCAACGGGTATCCAAAGCATCCAAAGGAGTAGAGAATCTCCAAGGGTATATCCTATGCACAAAGCAGCTGGGGGTCCAGACTAGTGAACTAGGCCATCTCTCTTCTTCCGTATAAATGCCACTTAAAATCACATTGCATACTGGAGGCCAGATTAGTCAATTTATATTCTGTCTTTATTCTGCCTGATGCTGTGGTAGATGTCTACTCAGTGTAGTTGAGAAATGAATCCTGGCTGTCCTGATCCATTATTATAGGTCTGTGAAGGTTCAAAATCACCCTTAGGAAAATTCCAGGAAAAAAAAAGTTTTGGTGGCCTCTTGATGTTCTCTCTTCTCACCTTTATAGCCTTGTAGTACAGCAAAATTAGAAATTTTGAGAGGAAAATTTAAACAAATGTGGAAGTTCTGACTGGAAGGATGTGTGCTTTCAGAGTAATGATTAATTTAATAACACTGATATTGCACTTCAGTTCTTTGAACTGTTCTACAACTGCTAGATAATTCAAAGTTGTTTTGTTTCAGAAGCACAAAATCAAATTATTGTATGACTTTTACACAATTTTCATTACTGTTACTCTTTATTAGTGTGTTGTTATAAGTACATTTTAGCACATGTATAAGGAAGTCCAGTAGTTTTCTTCTAAAACAAGTCTTTCTTCTGTATCTATGTTTTAATATGAGTTATTAGTGTGCTGCACTTTGCTACTAAACTTTCTGACTGATTATATGTCAGTAATATGTATAACTTTTTTTTTCTCTGATTTTAGTAGTAGAACATAAATATTTTAGTCAATATCTTGTGTTATAATTAAATGATACATTACATGCTTTCCATTCTTAAGTTTAGTTTTGATAATCAATTCATGTATATATTTTAATTTACCCACAAATTGTGGACTTTTTTGGTGAAACTCTTCCTCCGGAACAAGATTTCTCAGAATTGTATACCTCATAATAGTGGATCTCCTGTTAATGCTAGTTTAACTATAAGTCTAACTGTAACTATTGGTGTTACAAATTACTAGAAATATGATATTTTTACATTTTTACATGAGTATTTGGTTTAATAGTTACAGGAACTATTTAATAACTTTTGAACAAATGGATTTCCCAGTGAAAAGATTATATTACCATGGAGGCAAGATGGAGTGTATTTATCTGTAATTTCAATAGAAATGAATATACTATCTTTAAATCTGGCATTAGGCACTTAAGAAATTCAAGACTAAGATTAAACTTAAAATAAAACCCAGATTTAGTGGGAGATTGAACAAATAAGGTAAGGAACAAGGGAGGGCTTTAAGTAGTTCCTTGGTGGAGCCACTGATGCAGAGTTTATTCCCTTTAGGCTGATGGTGGGGTGTCTAGGTTTATTTTTGGCTTGGTTTGATTTTCCCTTTACATTTTCTCCTCAGCCCTGGTCCCTACCACAGATGTTGAAGTGATGCTGTAACCGCTGTCTTGTTTTATGTATATAAACCACCTTCATTCTGCCCTGTGGTAGTGCTGTGAGAGTAAGAGGCAACAGAAATGTATTTCACACAGAAAAAATAGTTTCTTTGTAAGTCAGATCATTTAAACTAAGATGACAAATACTAAAATGTTTAAACACTTTTTTATACTTGCAATATATTATTAGTAGACAACTTCACTAGAAAAGAGCAAAAAACCCAAAAAGTATTTTGGATACAGTAAACCTGAAAATCATACTGGTGCTGAGGTATTGACTGAAGTGCAGAAAACATAATGGGCCTTTTGCATTTTATTTGTCAATTTAATTACACTTTTTAATTTCTTCACTCACTGTATTTGAAATTTTTATCAAGTTAATAAAAAGTTTTCATCTACTAGGAGTTTTATAGCTTAACTGCATGGATGAGAACAGATCAGAATTGTCAGCCATCACTGAGCATCCAATTCCCATGATGTCATGTCTTTACAGAGTCTTGTACTTGTTGATGTGGCACTTCTACATGCCGTGTCCATGCATCGGCTCTTACTATCTATATGTCTGAAGATCAAGTAGAAAAACACCTACAGAAGTACGAAATTTTCTCACCTTGTCCATATTGAGGTAGTCTTGGCAAAGACTGGTGTTCCTGTGCTAATTCCATTTTTAAAAGCCTTTGTGCATAAATACACAGTGGATTAATAAAATAATATTTAGGATTTGAGCCTTAAAAATGATCTCATTGTATCCTGTAAAAACAAAAAATAAAAGCCACCAATGTCTACAATGCGCTATGAAGGGGGAAAAAATGCTTCTCTGTTATTTGCCTGTAATTGGCTTTGAGCATCACAATGCATGTGTAATTGGGTCTCTACTTGTATTCTTCAAGGGTTCTGTGCTATTTCTACTTGAACCCATTTTTGATATGGTTCAGCTCAGCAGTGCCAGCTACCTCTTGTTATGCAGTTGAAAAACTGTGGCCATTAAAAAGAGGATACGGTGTGATTTTGTTTTGCAGCACTGCATGGAAAATCAGTTGCTGTTCATAACAGCTCTGTGGTTGGTTGATTTAAAGCAGGAGGGCGACTTCGAATTGACAAGCAGACAGTTCATGAAAAAGGATATTGTATCTTTAAGGCTTTCTGACTGATTGTGTTTAACTGCGCTACTCAGCAGGCAGTAATTAGGCAGTAGCTTTGCTGAGAAACTTAAAGCAGAGGCTGTGTTGCTCTGTGCTCTTGAATTAAATAAATAAATAGATAAATAAATAAATAATTTTGGATTTGAACGAATGGGATTTTTTCTGTTTTTTTCACCAGTATGGGAGCAAATGGAAAGCAGACCCCTAGAGGCTCCTAAAGTTATCTTCCCATGCAGATAGTCTCTAGGGAGCTGTGGTGCTTGTGAAAGGAAGCAATGAGAACCATTATAGAAGCACATGACACTATTGCTGAAGGTCAGAGTGGTATTGGAATAAAAGAGAAGCTGCTGATACAAAATGACATGGCTGCTGCATCTTCTGGGCCAGTTCACAATTTTGATTGGAATGTAGCTCAAATGCATCGCCAATGCGATTAATAAATAAAAGTGCATAATAATGATGATGGCTGAACTGGTTCTTCCCGAGACTACTGCAGAGCTGGAGAGAGTGGGAATCTTGGATAAAAGGCAGCAAGCAAAATATGTAGTTAATGCTACTGCCTGTGGAAGAGTTTGATTTGGAAACACTGTTGTAGTTTTGTGAACTCTGCAGTGCAGGAATGAGTTGTTAACCTTCTCCTTTTGAGCATTGCAGTAACGCAACAGAATGTGGAGAGGAGTTAAGATTAAGAGGAGTTAAGGAGTTAACCACAAAGTTAAGATATGGTTTTGTCATAAAGAGCAGAGGAGCTTCACGGAAGCACCCTTCTTCCCCTTCACACCTCTACTTTCTGTTGCTGGTATTTTGAGGTCTGTGCTTGGACATGTCGTCAGTTAACGGCTTTGAAAAGACTCAAGATACTATTGCCATTTGTTTATACTACAGCCTCTGTAACCGTGTTTAAAAAGAAAACAAACAAACAAAAAACCCAAACAAAATGCGATAGTTCATTTGCCTAATGCTATTATAGCGCTGGAAAATGAAGTCACCCATTAAAAGCATAAATTAAGCCTATGTTTTGTTTTGGTATCAGTAGTAGATATTGCCAAAAGGTCACATTTTAAGTGCGATGAGCACTATTTTTACTGTTGTAGCCTAGACTCCTTTGTGACATCCAGTAAAACTCTTTTGATGGCTGTGGATCTGATTCTGAATAGAACTGTTCTCTCTAGTTCTGATACCAGTTCTGATAACTTTGAAGTAAAATTAAAGTCAACCTCCTTCAGCAAACTCTGAGGTTCGATAAATCTTTTTTATCTCCTTCCTTCACATGTTAGCAATAAAGTAAATTAGTGTGTAAATTGGCAAGAACAGTGCACTGAGCAACATGGTTTTTCACTGGACCATTGTCCTGAGGTTTGTAGTTTTTAAACAGGTTTGATCTGAGTAAATTATGAAAGCTTATCAGAATCCTCTGACCGAATATTTATAAGAGCCAGAATTGCTTTCCAATTATAGCTGGACTTGCAATGGTGAGACAGATTCAATGCCACTGCATAAAATTCACCTATGTTTATTTCCTGTTTTCAAGGTCGATCTATTTTGTGTACTTCGTAGATGCTCTTTGAAACTGGGATATACAAAACATCAAGGATTAAATTGCCAAAGTATTTTTTTTTCTCCAAGTGACAATGAGCCTAATTCACTGTCAGTTAATGCCAGGTGTTTTTCCCCCTAGTATTAAGTTCTTCAAAACTGTAGCTGTATAGGACACTATTCACAGGGGCTTAACATAGGGAGGAAAATGATTACATTAAGTCAATTAAAATGAATAATTCATGACATCAAGTTTTGTAATACTGGTGTTAAGCATAAAACCAGTGGTTTGTTTTTCAGCAAAATGTTTTTGTACCATTTCAGATAGCATATAATACAAAACAATAACCGCATACATAATGTGAAAAGCCCACAGGGTCCTGTCTGGTGCTTCTGGCTTCATCTGGAGTGTCACAATAGCTGCACTTTGAGCCAATGCTTACGGGTGTCCATCTTCCCTTGGAATCTTCTGTGGCCAATGGAGTATCTGTCTTTTAGTTTGATAGTAAAGTATTGCTCTGGCTCTTTGCCACAAATTAGAAAAACAATGTTTATATCTTTCTAAAACTATGTACTTCTCATTTATTTCTATGGTTATTCTACTGAGAGCAAACAACTCCAAGTGCAAAGCCTTTCTGTGTTTCTCTGTTACATCTCTCCTTCTCTGCCTCTCCTTCTCTGACATACTTGTGCAAATGTCTGGACACAGATGCATACTGTATATATATACACACATATACACATGTATGCATGTTTATGCAATATTTATGGAATTTATGTAAGAATACAGCAGCTGTAAGTTGTATAAATGATATAATATGAAATTTACCCTTTTTTCCAAAGTCAATACATGTCTTTCTAATATTCATCTATGTCTTTTCTGACCTGAATTTTTTTTCGTTTTATTAGGTTTTTTGGTTTTGCTTGTGTGTGTATGCAGCCTAGTGCTATTTGCCCTTAAATCTTGTCAGCTGGTAAAGCCTCTCTCTTTTTACATGGGAACCTTCACTGGTGGATGATTGTTTTGCATCCTGAGGGGTCACAGTTTCCCAAATCAGATCTACTTCAATGGTGCCCTTACATGGGCTGATTGTTTTGTCCTACTCCAGGCTGAAATAATTGTGTACCTGGACCATCTGCTCCTGCCTTCTGCAGCACCTTCCCATAGACAGCTCCGGGGCCCTCCATCGGGGCCTCCCACCGAGGTGTCCATCCTTTTGTCCTGCGGGAAAAGGATGGACTCGTGTCACAGAGTCACACAGAATAACAGAATATTAGGGATTAGAAGGGACTTTTAAAGATCATCTAGTCCACCCCCCCTACTGGAGCAGGAACACCTAGAGCAGGTCACACAGGAACATGTCCAGGTGGGTTTTGAATGTCTCCAGAGAAGGAGACTCCACAACCTCTCTGGGCAGCCCATTCCAGTGTTCTGTTACCCTCACCATGAAGAAGTTTTTCCTCATGTTTAAGTGGAACCTCCTCTGTTCCAGCTTGCACCCATTGCCCCTTGTCCTATCATTGGCCGTCACTGAGAATAGCCTGGCTCCGTCCTCCTGACACTCACCCTTTACATTTTTATAAACATTAATGAGGTCACCCCTCAGTCTTCTCTTCTCCAAGCTAAAGAAACTGAGCTCGCTCAGCCTTACCTCGTATGGGAGATGTTCCACTCCCTTAATCATCTTTGTGGCTCTGCCCTGGAATCTCTCCAGCAGTTCCCTGTCCTTCTGGAATTGAGGGGCCCAGAACTGGACACAATATTCCAGATGCGGTCTCACCAGAGCAGAATAGAGGAGGAGGAGAACCTCTCTTGACCTACTAACCACACCCCTTCTAATACACCCCGGGATGTCAGTGGATTTCAACGCCAAAGCCTTCCCTCTTTCTTAGTAAAATAGCCTTTAATAACCCCTATGTGCAATGACAGCAAATGTATCACCCCTGTAACATAACAAAAATACCTGCTAGACATCATGCAAATCGTACAAGGGCATCGTGACCAGGTTTTTAACTTTAAAATAACTAAATTGCTGATTAATTGTAATAGTCAGTCATCTCCAAAATGGATTAAAAAACTCTGAGAATAATATATGGGTACTGATTTCAAAGGAGGGTACAAATATAGCCATTTTGTATTAATGTGTATTTCTCAAATGGTAGCAGGATTAATTTATTTTGTGGTGCTCATGGCATTTAAAAATTGTTTTAATGAATTTCTGTAGAAAGCATATCTTATTCTTTTAACTAATTTTTTTTATTTAAAGAAATGTTTTCACCCAAAATACTAAGGAAGAGCATTATAAACACGTTCAGGCAAAAGGTAATAAATTTAGAGTTTAATTATAATGTTCTGCTAAGCATTCTTCATGGAAAACCTGATGAACCAATTATACAGCGGAAGTGGAAAATCAGAACACAGTATCTGGATTTTAATATAAAAATGCTGAGATGCATAATACATAGGAGTTTGATATGTATTCTACTTCTTGTCAAGGAGGTATAAAATTATCAAGAATTAACAGAGAGCAGATATCAGACCCTGGAAATGGACTGAGCATCCTGGAGAGGAATATAAATTAAAATTTAACTTAGAATAGTATCCTGCCTCTTCATGCAGTGCAGAATCAGTTGGGTTTTTTTTTTAATACTGTTTTTCTACACTGACACCCCATTCTTTCTGGACTATCACTGTTCATAGTGGCATCAGCAAGACCTTCTTTCCCAGGTTAATCTTTCCCACTACTGAAAGTCAGCTACAAAATTTGCTAGTTTGTGAAGAGATTTTCCAGGATGCCTAGCATCACTGAACTCATTCAGGAGCTGGATGATTTTTTTACCTGGAAAGTATTCCATTTTCATCTAAGCTGTGGTTCCCAAACTGAAGTCCTAACAGGCTATTGGTGAGACTGTGAAGAATAAGTTTTCTCTGGTTTATAGGACCATAGCATCTTAATAGTCTTTTCAATTATAAAAAAATAATTCTAATAATGTATTGATGTCCACTAGAACCTATGATGACCCACAGGAAACTCTGACTGTTCATAACGCTCCAACAGTACAAAAGGTTTGTGAATGACTGCAGTGTTCAGATATTTCATCTTCTCTTCATAAAAGAAATATATGCAACTAAGACACTGCTTGACAGAGATTGAAAAACTGAGACTAGCATGTTTAATTCATTTCTGTTTCAGTCTGCACTGTACATACTGTGTGTAGTCAGGAAGTTAGTGCTACTAACACCAAACAAAGTTGTAAGATTTCAGGTTAAGATGAGAACAGTACAGAAAAATACTTAAGTAACACAGACATTTTCAAATTGCCCAGGCCTACTGAAAGCCCTCCTACAGATGTAGTTAAAGAAAATCTGGAGTACTTTCAGAGGTGAGGTTTGAGAAGACTCAAGAAAGACAAATGCAAAGACTATGAAAACGAAGTAAAAAGGAAGCCAAGAAAGTGTACACCATTCAGCTTCACTTCTCTGTGAGAGAAGATCTTAGATAATGAAACAAATTATTTATAGGTGCCTCAAGGAACACAAGAAGGCATTCAGCCAAAACCAAATCATGTCACACCAGTTCACCTGTGAAGCAGTATACTGGACAGTGTACTGGATAAAAGGGAAACATGAGGCTTTACTGTTCTTGACTTAAATAAATGTTGTCTCACATGACCATCTCATAAAAATGCTATAAGAAACTCTTTAAACAGAAGTATGTGCAAAAATCTATTTTGAGCACTCAGCAATTTGGAACAACTTCACATTTTCATTATTAATTCAGAAGATGCATTAGACAGCATTTTGCTTATTTAATTTACAGAAAACACTACTGTGGGAGGGACTGCAAGCACGCCAGAAGGTGAGGTTAGAACTTAAAATGATCTGGAGAAAACACCTGGAAAAAACCAACCACAATTCAGCAAGCAGAATGACATAAATCTGCTCTTAGACATGATGACCCATATGAATATGATTGGAAGCAATGGGCTAGGTTTCAGAGATATAGAAAAGGGATGGCAGACATAGTGGGTCACAAACTCAGTATGAGTCCCCAGTGCCAAGATACAGTGAAAAAAGCAAACACCACATGAGAATACATGTATAAACAGCGGTGAGAAATCCTCCTATTGCTGTCAGTATTACTAGAAGTTAGCTGTGTTATGATGTTTTCAGGAAAACAAAAATTTAGAAAACAAAACCTACCAAAAACATTAAAATAATTTATTTAATACATAGAAGAGAAGAAGGAGGAAGAGACATAAAAATCAGGTAAATTGGAGGAGGAGCTGCAGTAATTCCACCAATATTTTTACAGATAGGTAAGATGTAAGAAATCATATAATTCTAGTTGGTACTGCTTTGTGGTGGGAGGTGGTGTGAATGACCTCTTTAGATTCCTTCCAACCCTTTTCTATGAGTTTTTGTTAAGTATATCAGGAATTTTACTTTTTTGACAAGGACACTAAGCCTTTTCAAGACTGAGGGTCTTTGTGAGAAAAAACTGATTTGCTCCCACTGAACAGTAAATTCAGGTTGATAAAAGATAACCATTTGCTGATTCATACAGGAATGTGCCATTGTTTTATGTTTGGTTGAAGCGCTTCAGGAAGGATCTAATGTTTTCATTCTTGAAAACTAGAAGGAAATGAGATGCAAATATGGTAAACTAGATTCATTGTTGCCTGTTGGTCCACGAAGTGGACATTATCAACTGTTAGAGATTTTATATTTCTGGAGACAGAGACCTACAAAGTTTGCTAGATGGCTTTACTGTGGAATAGGCTATTGCAGCAAATAAGGTAGGATTTGTAAAATGCTTAAAGTAGCCATTTCAAGGTCTCTTTAAGCAGAAGGAGTCTGGCCAGGATTGTACAGGTTATAATGGAGGAACAGCACAGGTACTGAGTGAGTATGCTCCATCAGTGGGTGGCACTGTGATGATTCTGTAGGCACTGAGGGCAGTGGAGTAGGTCAAGATGACAGCCATTCAGGATTGTAGATGTACATTCACAGCAGCAGGATAAGCTGCCTACAGGTATTTCTTGTGCTGCTTATGAAAAACGTGTGACAACTTGTCCACAATCAGTTTTCTGGCCATCTTTACCCTTAAATGACATTCAAAAATGAAGCTTAGACACAGGCATTTTAAAACTGCTACCTGCAACTCACTCTTACCACACCTGACTCTGCCAGTTCAGCACAGTTCTTTCTGGGAAGTAATATATATCCTCACCTTCTACTGGAGCGACTGACCAGCAAGGAAATAAATGGAATCATGGGATGTTTGAGGTTGGAAGGGACTTCAGGACATCATCCAGTCCAGCTTTTTGCTCAAGACAGTGTCAACTGGGAATAGCAAGGTTTCCTAGGACTGTGTCCAGTCAGGTTTTCAATGCCTTTGAGGGCAGAGACTCCATAACCTCACACAGGATGTGTTGCAGTATTCAGTCGCCCTCACTGCAAAAAGGCCTTTTGTTATGTTCAAATGGTATTTCTTGTATTTCAGTTTATGCTTATTGTCTCTTGTCTGTTCACAGGATACTGCTGAGAAGAGCCTGACTTCACTTTCTTTACTGCCTCCCATCAGGTATTCATACTCTCTGACAAGCTTCCCCATGAGCCTTTTCTTCTCACTGAACAGTCCCAGCTCCTTCAGCTTCTCCTCATACAAGGGGCATCCGAGTCCCTTCATCTCCTTTGTGGCCCTCTGCTGCAGTCCTTTCAATACGTCCGTATCTCTCTTATACCTAGACCAAGACTCCAGAAGTGGTCTCAAACTGCAGATCACCATTAGCTGATTGAGAAGAGCTTAGATCTCACTTTTACCTTTTTGCTTCTAGTCCCATGAAAAATGACTCATAACTCACTTAACAAAAAGAATGACTGTTGCACTACATATATATATACATATATATATATATATACGTGTTTGTGTAAAAAGGGGGGTTTTGAAGTTTCTTTGAAGGAAAGAAAGGACTGTTTGTTGCTTCCAGATGAGAAACAAGGATTTTCAAACATCATTAACCCAGGAATTTCTGTTAATTTATCTTAAGAAAAAGAGTTTAATGAGTTTTAGAAATAAAGGTGAAAATAAATCCCAAATAAAATATTCAAATTAAATAAGTTCAACTGGATTTTACAGATTTATTTGAATGTATTCCAAAAGAATTTGTAGTAAGCTCTTCTCCCTGAGGCTGCAAGTTACACAAATCTCAAAACATATCCCTTAATTGTCACAGAGTTGGCAATTCAGCCATATATTGACCTCTCTCTTGTTACTCCTACCACTGATGACTTTTGTGATTCAACGCGAAGAAAAGGAAATTATTTCTTATTTTACATTTCTCTCTTATTGCTATGTTCAGACATATGCATATGGATATGTATATGCATATATATATTNCAAGGGGCATCCGAGTCCCTTCATCTCCTTTGTGGCCCTCTGCTGCAGTCCTTTCAATACGTCCGTATCTCTCTTATACCTAGACCAAGACTCCAGAAGTGGTCTCAAACTGCAGATCACCATTAGCTGATTGAGAAGAGCTTAGATCTCACTTTTACCTTTTTGCTTCTAGTCCCATGAAAAATGACTCATAACTCACTTAACAAAAAGAATGACTGTTGCACTACATATATATATACATATATATATATATATACGTGTTTGTGTAAAAAGGGGGGTTTTGAAGTTTCTTTGAAGGAAAGAAAGGACTGTTTGTTGCTTCCAGATGAGAAACAAGGATTTTCAAACATCATTAACCCAGGAATTTCTGTTAATTTATCTTAAGAAAAAGAGTTTAATGAGTTTTAGAAAAAAAGGTGAAAATAAATCCCAAATAAAATATTCAAATTAAATAAGTTCAACTGGATTTTACAGATTTATTTGAATGTATTCCAAAAGAATTTGTAGTAAGCTCTTCTCCCTGAGGCTGCAAGTTACACAAATCTCAAAACATATCCCTTAATTGTCACAGAGTTGGCAATTCAGCCATATATTGACCTCTCTCTTGTTACTCCTACCACTGATGACTTTTGTGATTCAACGCGAAGAAAAGGAAATTATTTCTTATTTTACATTTCTCTCTTATTGCTATGTTCAGACATATGCATATGGATATGTATATGCATATATATATTTTTTTTTTTAAATATGTGTGGCCCTTCTTTGGACTCCTCCACTGGTTGGAATTTCCATTTTCCAAAAATAGAAAAAGCAATTTCTTTCAGTCAGTTGAACAATGTAGGAATATCAGTGGCAAAATTAAGACAGTTAAGTGGAACACATAGTGAACAATTAAACAAATAAATAAGAGCACTCATTTTTAATAAATATTTAGAAAAACATATAGAAGTATCGTGCCACATTACTGTGCATCCAAGAATTTGCCAAATATGAAATTCACCTTGAGTGATAACATGACATGGTACAATGTGTCAAAAAAGCACAGCATCATACGCTGGTTTATTTCTAATTCTGCTTGGTGCTGAAAACTTTTCCTGAAAAATGATCACTCCCCTCTTACTGACTTTGCATATTGAAATGGATTGTTTTTTACCTCATACATGGTAGGGGCATGCAATGTTGCCTTTTGGTCAGTGCCTTGGCTACTAGCAGGCAATGGAGTATTTCACTCTTTGTTGGTTTGTAAGGTCAAAGTAAGAAAAACAGAGTTAACTGAGTAGTCATGTGTTGAGAAAAAAAGGGCAATATGTCCACATATAAGTTCTGCAAGGTTTGTTTACTTTTTAATTTGAGAATGTCATTTTATTAAATATTAAAAATCAATGTTTCGTGGGAAATTTTTGACAAACCCTTTCTTTCTCTTTCTTCTTTTTTTNATTTTCTTTCAACAAAATGCCTTGGTGAAATAACCTGAATGAAAATATCTTAGGCAGGCCAACTCCCATGCTTGAGCACAAGTATGTGCTTAAGTGCCATGCTGTACAGAAAGACAATTACTGAAAGAGCAGTAAAAACTTAAACTGAACTTCATGAATGGGAGTCTTGCAGAAGAATGCTAAATTTACCAATGTAAATACAACATCACGTGACTGTAACGAAAATTGTAGGGTTCTGTGACTGGCTTTGGCAGAGATTTACATAACAATGTATAAGTCACTTAATCTTCTTTAGTTTCTCCATCTGTACAATAACATCAGCTCCAGGGCAGCGTTGTGAGACTTAGTTAATTGCATAGAAATTATTTAAAGATTCTTCAGTGAAAAGTTGTATTGATGCTTTCAGAAACACAACCCATTTTAAGCTAATGATTCTCTTTTATCTTCCCTTAGAAATTATATGGGCCAAAAAAGTAATTCTCTTTTGACCAGCACTCATTGCATAAGTAAACTTTGAAGCAGCCTAAAGAATTTTCACAATTCAAATACTTTGGATTCTGGGGAGGGAGGAAGAGAAGGAGAGCAAGGTAAAGAAGGAAGATCTTTTCCCTTTCATTCTGTATGGGCAGCAGAATTTGGCAAAGCAGATGTACATGCACATAGAAGGGATGGACGTGCAAATGTGAGCTTCCCTCTCTCCCTGACTTTAGCTGCTGATTCAGTGGAGCAGCCCTAATGATATCTCCGAGAGTGGACAAATGTCCAACCTTCAGCAGGGGCAAAGAGTTGCCATGGTTGCAGAGTGAAAAGGAAGGAATCAAGAAGGGGGGAGGGCAAGGGAATGGGTGCAGAAGAAGTAAATCCACGTGAGAAGCAATAATAATAATCTGAGGTAAAGTGGCACTCCTGTAGAGTGTTTTATCAAAACAACAAAGACCAAAATATTCAACAAAGATTATTTTAAATATTTCGCTTGAGCCCCTTTATTAATTATGCTGCCATTCTGCCTGCTGCTATAATTAATAGTTTTACAATGCCTTCATTCTAAAATGCTCTCTCTCTTAACTCCTGTCTGAGGACAGATGAATGTTGATGACAAGAAGAATAGAAATGAAGAAATGACATTAATGAAGATTCAAAATGCGTGGCTGAATGGCAGAGGTTTATCTTTACAACCACAAGCAACTGAGGAGGATTGAGAAGGGTAAATATTCTAAGCAAAACCATCTTGCTTGTTTGTACGAAATATTATAATATGCACATATGTAAATGTGTATATATGAATATACAGAAAATACCAAGTGGACACAGTTGTGAGAATATGCTAAGATACCATGGTGACAGGAGACCTTACAAAAACCCAAACAGATAGCAGAGGGCTCCTGAATGTAATGAGCAGCACGGCTGATTAGGCAGAGAGACCACACTGTGCAAGAATGAGGCCTAAAGCAAAGAACAGCCTGAAAGAAAGCCATGAGAGAGAGAGAGACTTGGAGGAATGAGATAAGTAGACTTACAGCTAGAAACAAAGGCAGAAAGAGATCTGTAGGGCTTGTAGGAGAAGGAGTTTGGTATGCAGCAGACAATAGAGGGCTTAGAAAGGAGCAGTTAGCCTTGGGCCCTCAAAGAGTGCCAAGAGCTGAGGGAAAAAGAGACTTAAACAAGGAAATGTGCATGTGGTAAAGACGCTGGCGAGAGATAGATGTGAGGGGCAGTGGGGCAGCTGTAGGTGACCTCCATCACATCTTGGAAAAACAGCATGAACCTACAGGCACAGTTTAGAGCAACCGAAGGCCAGTCCCCATCTCTGGTCTGCTTACAAAAAAAAAAAAAAAAGCAAAAATTTCTATCTTCCCCTTAAAAAACTATCCAGTATATTTGGTCAGCACTATTTATCTTCCTCTCAGCTGCCCATCCCTTAGACTTAGGTTCACAGGAAAAGTCTCCTCTTCAAAGGGTGGGGTTTGAATTTTATTTGGATGTTTGACATGAAGTTAGTGAGAGTGACCATAACTCTTACTGGCTTTAGCAAATGCTGTACAAATCCTCATTTCCACTCTTCCAATTCTAATACATTTTTAGTTTTAAAGGCTCAGAGATTAAATCCAGTCTGAGGAGCAAGGGCTGTATGACATATATGTCTCCCTCTTTCAGTGCCCGGTGGTTGTCAGTGGGTAAATGTCATCCAACAGCTCAGAACCTGATAATTCCACTCATCACATGAGTGCGTGTACATTCATGCATACCCCTCTATACACATACAGACAGGTGAGAAAATTTGAGCATCATAAACTGTCAGCTCCTCTTGGATGTTCTCAGACTGTGTCCCCTGTGCTTGTAGCAGAAGCAGGAGTCATGGTTCGGAGTTATACGTCTTTTATTTAGCATGCTGCAGCAAAGGAGAGGATGATGTTAGCCTCGTGCACACGTCTCCACGCACAGAGGTCTCCACATGCAGAAACAAATCTGCCACAAAATGAACTACAGCCCTTGCCGTTACAACTTGAGTTGAGTCAACTGCCAATTACACTGGGATGTTAGACTCTTGCGTAAATAGCCTGTCTTTATTTAGTTACTGTAATAACAGTGAAATCTTAGAATTTAATTTTGTTCCCCTTTCCTTGAATCTCATTATCAAACTGCAGTAGCTGATGGATTTTCACACTTTTATCCAACCATCAATGTTGGTGCAATTGCTGTACTTCACCAGCACAAATGCACTGGGTAATTCTAAGTAAAAATCACATATTTTTCAGGAAAACCATTAATATAAACTTATATAAATACTGGTGTTCTATGTTGGTAGGTTTAGGAAATTGTCAGTGTTCTTAGGTGTAAAAATTGGATTTACAATCATGTAGTTTATGCATTCATTTCTTTTGCTTTGTATTGCCATAATACACATTTGAAGAGAAACTCAGAGTTATCCACGAACTGGCAGAACTATAAAATTTGTTGACAGGGACTGAAGCTGCAGTTAGGTAGGATATCAATAGCAGGAAAGTTTTTGTATTCTGAGACTCCAGAATACAAATTGCTGAGACGACAGCTGCCCAGAGAAAATAAAAATGAATAATAACTTAATCAATTATATATCAGAAGATTGGTCAGAAGAAGAATGGTCAGACACTGGAACAGGCTGCCCAGGGAGGTGGGTGAGTCCCCATCCCTGAATGTGTTTCAGAGTCATTGAGATGTGGTGTTGGGCATATGGTGTAGGGGAGAACTTCATAAAGTAGGGTGGATGGTTGGACTTGATGATCCCAAGGGTGTTTTCCAACCTGAATTATTCTATGATTCTATGATTTACAGGAGGTGAAAGTTTGAACTTAAATTTCACATCCAAGTCATAGAATGGTTAGAGTTGGAAGGGGCCTTAAAGATCATGGAGTTACACACTTCCACTGGGGTTGCGCAAAACCCCATCCAGCCTGGCCTTGAACACCTCTAGGGATGGGGCATCCACAACTTCTCTGGGCAAATGTATTTTCATGGGAAAGGACTTCACTGTCTAGCTGGACTTTTACCTCCTTTGACCATGAAATCCTTTCAAATAATGAATGCTGAATGAATCCTTTCAAATAATGAACAGCTGAAATGAATCCACATAGCTAAAGACAGAATCAGTCTTTGAACTCTATCTTCTCTAAATCCATTTTCAAATAGCAACCAAGACACACACACACACAAAAAAACAAAAAGCCACCAAAAACCCCAGGTCTGTATCATCTTCAGAGCTCTTTTCAGTGCAGCTGATGAGGAAGGAGAAGGAAATAGTTTTTATTGGCATCCCAGGAGACAAGGTTCCTGCCTGAGGAGTTTACAGTACAAAACCAATTCAATCAGCCACTAAAACTAAAGACTTGTATTGATGGAAGTATGCTCGTACTAATATTCCTGCAGTTGGTAAAGTAATTGTACAAAATGATGTGCATATTCATAAGCAAAAATCTTTGCTAAAGCAATTTCAGACAAGTAGCTTTAGATAGCCTCAGCTAACTTCTAAAAAGAGCTTCTAAAAACTTTGTGTCTGTAAACCCAACACCTGTGTAAAAGAGTAAGTAGTCAGTTGAGTGGTTCTGTATAATTATCAGTGCATGTGATAATCTAATATTTATGACTAATCTGTCCAATTTGTTTCTACCCTTGATTTTTCCCTTTGCTTTGTTCTTGTAGATGTATACACCTGATTTTTGTGGTAGTTTTTTTTTTTTTAATTAAGTATGTGGAAAAGATTTTGCAATCAAGACAGTCTCTTAAAACATAAATTCTTATGTAGGATCTTGGCATTTTCTTTTTTCATTTGCGATGGCACAAAAATACTCTAAGCAGCAATGACATGAACGATCTCTTTGGTGCCACGGTTGTATTGGTTATTAAGTATTCTCCATTCATGTAAATGGGAGGGAAGCTTTTATGTTTCTAACAAGAATCTGATATTTAGTCAGAACAGGAATAACTTGATGCAGGCTTTTTCAGCGATTTATGAGATATAATTTAGTATTATGCTGAATAGGTATGCCTCAGCTAAAAAATATAACAATCCTGTAGCACTAGACTCTGTGTGTGATAAATTTTGAATAGCATTTTCTTGAATAATGAATTACCTAATAGCTAATAATTAATTAGATCAGTAATTAATTGGTTGATGGATTAATTCATTCATTTAAATGAATTTTAGTGGATTCATTTCCAACATGCTAAAGCTCTGTAAATAACGGCAGGTAGGAGTCGACTGTGTGTCCAGAGCAACAATGTGCCCTGTTGACAGGAAAACAGTGTCATTGAGGACACCATGGGAGGCCTGATTTCCCCTGCAAGGTAAAAGCCGGTTCTTATATTCTCTATAGTCCTGTGAAGGGCTGTTTGACGCCTAAACAAACAGGAAAGGAATGGTCAAGCCAGCTAACAAATGTTGGGCTGATAGAGGGTGCGTGAGTGGCCCAAAATGCCACCTATGTTCATGCCCCACATCTGCACACAGTTGGGTACACTGTTGTGCAGTTGTAACCTGCAGCACGTGACAATTAGACAACGCATCTGTGAGCAACTGAATCGAAAAGGTGGATATTATGCAAGATCTTCAGCTTGTGTAAACTGACACAGCGCCATTTGGCCCTCTGTGGTGTCATATTATTTGGAATGCTAAATTGTGTAAATATTCAAATTCTCTGCTGCATGACTTTTATTTTAAGCTAGCTGAGCATATTCTATATTATGTTACATATTAATATACCAATTAGTGGATTTTTTTTTAATTATCTGATTAAATTTTCTCTTACCTGCTTACGATCTTGTTTAGAATCAAATCTAGCTCCTCCATGGCAATGGGAAAATTAGAGTTTAACAGAGTTGTCCTTGAAAATGTAGTATAAATCTGAGACCTTTATACAGAATGACATTGTTCACTTTCTTTGATGACAGTTCTTACATATAAATGCAAATGTAGATCTCTTTTATTGTTATATATAATGTGATTTAGCTCTAATTGACTGGAAGTTGTGGAAGTCTGATTTAGAAATGAGTACGTAGATTATAGCTAAATACATGATGTGGGTCTTTTAAAATGTGGAAATATATTTAAAATTCTCAACTTTTTCCTCTCACGCAGAAGAAAAAGTATATAACTTCAATCTGAAGAGTGCTGTACCATGACCATTACACAAAGGCATGAATATGCAGGGTTATGTTTCTCTGCTTTTTATCATGGTTTCTTGTTTGTTTGTTTTGTTGGTGTTTTTTTTCACCAGTGCCCAATAAAACCTGTTCCAGACAGGGACACTGGAGTATTAGGTGAAATCTAATTTGAGCGTGTGAGCCACGCTATGGCCATTTCTCTCATAAGGCAAAAACTTGCAAGGTAAGATTTCAGCTAGAGAAGTACAAATATGAATGTTTCCCCCTCTCTTTTATTATTCACTTTATGAATTAGTCCTAGTTTACTTGTTTCAATTGGTGTCGACATATTTTTGAATACTATTAGCATAGCAATCAGGCCTGTTCTCAGGTTATTGAATGGTGTGTTGACTTCCGAAATAAATAGATATGCAGTGTGAAGGACGAGCTGTCACTTTGGGAGAGCTTTGCTGATCTAAATTAAAAGGCACTTCTAATTGAAAACTGTAATAGAAGGAGGGTTACGGAAACAGTGAAACCACTCGGTCCCTTTCAGGTTTCACAGGGCTGTGATAGGAGATACAGGAAGAGGAGGAAAATGGGTATATTATATGACAAAGTGAGGAATAGCATTAACTTAGACTGAAATAACCATACCACAATAAGGTGTTTTCATTACTTTCAGTATAACTCACTTTTTTTTCTGGTTTATTCTCACTTCATGGAAGTAACCTGAGGAAATCACGGGTTCCTGCACTTTTTCTACTGACTCAGTTGTAATTCCAGCATCTAAACCAAGCCTCTGCTCCATCACCACCCGGCTGCACTTCAGCCCAGGTTTGTTCTGAAGGTCCCCTAGAAGAGGGCATATATTCCCATTGAGTTTAACAGGTTTTTGCATTGATTTCTAATGACCTAAGATTACAGTGTTTTGCATAGGCTGGTAATGACACTCGTGTCTTTCAAGGGAACCGTGTCATTTCGCTGAGGGGCTGCTGTAACGTACCATGTCCAAGATGACGTTGACAAGAAGCTACTCCGTTCTCTTGGTTTTCCTCTCTGGATATCTCTTCCAAGCAAACCAGTAAGTCCAGTGAAACAATTACAGAAAGTTAAGGCCACTGATTAAAATAGTTTGTGATTTATCTTATCTGAACAACTAGCCTCTACCCAGAGCTGTGTTTCTCCCTTTTTTTTCATTCTTGCCCTGTAAGGGTTAACAATCGAGGCCTGTCTATAGCTCATTTCTATAGTAACAGCAAGACTGAGACTTTTTTATGGGCACCTAATAATTAGAAAGTGCTAGAAGGTATAACAATATAATGAATCAAAACTGATAGACTTGTGGGTTTCCATAGAAACATGTATAATTATGATAATCGGTCCCTGGCGTACCCTCAGAATCGTATACATTCAGTTAAATGCAATAAACATTAGGCACTATTTAGTGAGCTGTGATGCAGATTAACAGTGTGAGATACAGGGAGGCTATGAATAAAATTGCTGTACAGTTTATCTCAAACTAATTTCCCAGATTACTTTAATAGACGTGCTATGTGGATGTGAAGAATTGAAAGTATATTTTTGTTAGTGCTAAAACTAACAAAGATAGTATTTCATAAAGTGGCTGACTGTTAATTTTGATGCAGATCAGAATGTACTGTGGCACATTATTGCATGGGAGATCACTAAACCTACTGAGCAAATGACATGGTGGGGCTCAACTGAATTATTTATTTTTGGACTATGATATGGGGGTATTCGGGTTTCCTGTGTTCCCCTTGTCTCACTAGATTACTCCTCTCTTTGCTTGACTCCCATTTTAGAAATATGCTCACCAGCGCTCCTGGCCTAATTTTAACTCTAGATCTTCCAAAGCAAAGCAAATTTCTAGTGACTTCATATGCAGCTGCACAGTATTACGGGGTTTGTATTCTTAGTATCCTGTGGAACATTGGTGTTTGTTTTCTTGGTCATTTATTTGATTTATGGATAAAAGGGGAATCCCAGGGTCATTTAGAATTGTGTGTAGCCCTGGATTGGTTCAAAAAATCAGATGCCCAGCACTCCATTAAAAGGATGAGCTATTTATAGATGAAAGAGACCTACAGGTATATTATATTTGAGATGAAGCATGGTATGGTGGTATCCACCATGCATTGTGAATCAAGGGACTTATCTGATCAATCCTGTTCATGTCAGAGAAGCTGCGCAGAAGCATTTAACTATACTTAAATAATTCCTCATCCTCTTCTTCGAAGGCCCAAGTTTTACTGGAAGGGCGGATTTGGTTTGATGCAGTCGATTTGTAGAAGGCAAATTTTGCCCTAATGAGTACTTTGTTTTAAAACATTCATTTCAGAAGGGCAGAAAATGGGTTGTGATTACAGTTGTTGTCTATTAAGAACCCAGACATGCAATTGTCAGAAATCAAAATGTTAGGATTGAACTTGGTGCCCACATAAAAATGCATTTACCTTATATGCAGTCTGTTCCCTATGTATTTCAGGGAAAGTTGTTTTTCCAAATAAATCCCTCTGCTTTCAAAACGAGTCAGTTTGGCCTGATGTGTTTGTGGTTTTTTCATTGTTATTCTTGCTGGGGACTCAGTTACAATAATGGTTGTGTGTTACAATAATGGTTGTGTGTAACAATAATGTTTGTGTGTTGTCTGTTGACTCGGTCCTGAGGACTTGGATTCTCAGGGATCCTGGGGAGTTCCCTGCGATTCCGGGGCAGCTCACAAAGTGTTAAGTTCAAAACTCTTGCTCCGAACACACAGCTGCCTGTCTTTGTTACTCAGTCTTCAGGTTCTTCTCCCTGCTAAAAGGACGAGCCTTTTATCGCAATGTTTTTTCACATCTGTTTTCCTCTTCGCTCTTAACTGCTGTGCTGGTACAAAAATGCCAGAAGCTGACAGGGGTTCAGAAAGCTATTAGACAAATTCATGGAAGAAAATCTATCAAAGGCTACTAAACATAGAGATAACACCTCTGGGTCAGGATGTCCCTGAGCTGCAGATTTCTGGTGGCTGAAAGCATACACCTGGGGAGCACTACCGCATGTCTTATTCTTATATTCCTCCCTAGGCGTTTGCTATTGGCCACTGTTAAAGACAAGATACCTGAGCTAGATAAACCCTTCATCTAACCCAGAACAGCCGTTGCTACATTCTCATGTAAAAAGACTTGGTTGCTAACACTGATGCGATAAAACATTTTCAAAAGCTTTCTAGAAAATATGATACCCAGCCTGCACTGTAAAATCTCTTTTTTTTATTATTATTTTTTAAGGAAAGAGAAATGTGATTTATTGCTGACATTCTGTCATTGTAAAGCTGTAAAATCTTTCTTCTTCCTTCCTTCTGCTCTTGCATGGAGGGTCACTGTCTCTCTTCTGTCTGTTGAGGCTCCCCAGGAAGGGGAACATGAGCCTGGGCTGGGGAGCGCTAATGGAAATGCTCAAGTGATCAGGGAATTTCCAGTTATTCCAGTCTTTCTCCTTGGTGTTATTCATGCCACGTTGATTATTCTTTTAATATGTTCAATAAATTAAGAGGTAAATTAAGGCCCTGCATGTTTAATTCAACACGCTTTTCAGAGAGCTAGTGCAGAGTAGCAGGTGCTTTATAAACTAGACATTGCCATACATATCTGTGTACAATAACTTCCCCAAATTCAGAAAGGATGACTAGAGTTTATGACGAGTGCCTGTCTTGGTTTGAGGACACAGGATTAATTCCTCTTCCAGTAATTCTACTTTCCAGTAAGGTCTTTTCTAGTGCTTGGGAAAACTGCATTTGTAGAAGACTCTAGTGTCTGAATTTGTGAAAATACTTACTTTACTGCTAGCTATGGTGTGTAGTTTTAAGGTCTCAGTTTTTTTCTGTGGAGTTCCCTGCGATGCAGGGATGTGGAGGAGCGAGACTCGGGCACCTGACCCAAGCTGCCAAGAGGGTTATTTCATACCATAAATATTACTTTCAATATAAATAGGAAAGTTTGCTGAGAAGCTTTCTCTTTCCCTGGTGCTGGACCCCTGACTCCCTCCCTTCCTCCCGAAGCCACACCACTCACAGCATCTCACATTTGCTGTCCCTGCTGGGAGTGCACAGATTCCTATGAGATTAGAATGGGCTGAGTATATGTCATATTGGCATTTGGATCAATATTGGTTCTTTAGCATTATTAATGTTAATTATTCAGTCTTATTCTATTTAATCTTTTTCAATAGATTCTCTGTATTTCAGCCATCGGGTTTCCTTTTTTATTTTTTTTTTTTTTTCCTAATTCCCCTTCCCAGGTGGGGAGGAGTCATTAGGTGATGGAGCAGTTTTCTAAACGACGATAAATTATTGTGGGTTCTTCAAACCATAACTGTGTCTGTGCACAGTAGCCCAGGTAGGTACAAACACCATTTAGACAGCGGTGTTACCCTGCTGGAATGACAGTGCCATGGCCCGGCCACTTCCCTGCCTCTTGTTTGGTTGTTCAGGGATATACATTGCAGCAGCCTTCAGAATTCCAGATTCATTGCCATTTTAAGCAAGGAACAACTTCCAGCTCTGACAAGTTAGTGCAGCTGGCATGGGCAGGAACTGGATATTTTTGACTCACCTGGGGGAATAATTGGTTGTGTGCTCTGAGAATAGCGGGTGTCTAACCCCGGTCTCCAGTGCAGCTGCAGAATGTGGAAGGGGAAATAAAAAACACAGAAGGCAACAAACTCCTCCTTGTTTAGCACAGCAGAGGGTGGTTGCTCAATCTACTGTCTTGTAAGAGATTTGTTTTTTACAAAGCTGCATCTGATCTCTGTTTTTGTGGCTGCACTTTTGTGTTTGTCCCGTTAACTAGCCAACCATGTTGACTAGTGACCTGGCCAGAGGCTTTCCTCTTTTAAGCTGCGTGCTCCTCAGGGCCAGCCCCGAGTCCTTGTGTGGTTCCAGAGGCTGTTGCAGAAAGGGGCTTTTGTCTACATGGAGGTTTACAGCTGCTACTGGTATCTAATTAATAAATAAGTCATCTTCATCCTAATATCCTGTGCCACTGGCTGATCTTGCAGAGCTGTACCCTTGGTTGAACACAATCACAAAATCAGAGGTGGTTTTTGAGAATTTGGTCCATCAGAGCCTGCCAATGGGTGGAGGATACTGTTTAATGATTAAGTCTGCTCCAGTGACTGGCCTCCAGTTGGCAGACACGACGATAATCCCCTTCAGTTGTGTTTCTGCTTGTTCTGCGATAACGTAAAACAAGGGTCTCCTCTCGAGGGAAGTTTCTTGTCGCTTTCTGAATTAAATTTATTTTAGAGCCTCCATACACATCAGTTCTTGACTTTCACCTCCTGCCTGTTGCTAGATTTCTTTGTGCTGGCAAACATCATGCTCCCCTGTGATTTCTTTTGTCATGGCAGAGTGAACTCTTTCTCGTAGGCTCACTCAGACTGTTCTTAGCCATATTTTCATCTTGCTGCTTTGTGAGTCACAACTCCCTACAGTTCCACTTCTTTTTCTTTTTTCCCATGATGCTAAAGTTGATTACCTTTGTATGAGAATGCATTTCTAACCAGGAGCTGTTTATCATATATGTATAGCTACAGACTAAAATTTTCATAATGTGATAAATACAAACTTCAAAATCTCCCCTGTAAAGTGATTTTTCTGTGCTAAGTAAAAAAAAAAAATAAATCCAACTCAATATTTAAACTAAAAGAACTTGGATCACACGCAAATCAGGATATAAACACATTATATTTCAATTTTTGGTTAAATGTATTTATCAATTCAGATTATTTTTTCTCTATTTGTACATGTTTACAAATAATTTCTGACACCCACAAAGCCTAGAGCTGAAGAAAGAACTTCCTATCTAGCAAATTATGTATTTTCTTTCCCATTAAAATATAGAAATAGGCTTTTTTCTTTCAAGGGCAAGTTATTTTCACATGGATACGTACATTAGAGGCTTGTGGGAGATGTTCTAAAACGTATTTTTACTACATTTTGCTAAACTGGAGATATCATCTTCCTAACTGCATGAGATGAATTTGAGTGCTTTAGTTTCTATCAGATTTAGGCTCTCTGTAAGTGATTACAATTGCATGTGATCGAGCATACAATCTAATTGCCAGTCTAGCTTAAAAGCTAAATCCTGAATGAATATGGTGATTGGTTAACCTTAAAATTCTCATTTTCCTGTGGTGGGCAAGCTTAAATTATTTTCCTTTTCATTGTAGCATAAGTTGCCTCTTTGCACTATGAAAGGCTGACTGTGTAGAGTGACAGTGTAATTTATGTACATGGAAGAGATAGAAGACGTTAACAAATAACCGATTCTTCCCGATTTAACTAAAACATTCAGGTAGAATAGGTTTCTGTCTGACTTATGTCCCATTTCCAGAAAGGTCCTTGCTTGCATTCTATAGGATATGAAATGTCCTATGTGTAGGCCACCGCGTGATTTAAAACTCCACTTCCCCCTTCTTGATTTGATTGTTTTTCCCATCCACCTTCAGAAGAAAGAGCTCATAAACAGTCTGATTCTAGCCCAGGAATTTTAAATGTTCTTTTGCTTTTATAAGTTTAATTCACAAAGTTCAGGTGGGGAAGACCTATAGAGCCCTGATAGTTTAACCACTGGGCCTGTAGGACATAGATCACGGGTGGACACTTCTATGAATCATACTTAGTGAGATGGCAATAAACTATTTTCTAAATCACCAGCTGGAAGAGCTGTTCCTGAAAGTCTCAAGAGCTATTCAAAGACCGAGAGTTGATTTTTGTCTGATCAGAGAGCAGGTCATTATGGATGGCTTCAACGTGTTCTGGATAATAACCTGTAATGGGTGACTTGCAGGAAGTATTCCAGGAAGAGGTGGGACATACAAAAATAGTGTCAGTGGGCTTTTGGCAAGAACTGTAAGAATATGCAAGCTAAACATGAGAAGATTGAATGGCCTTACAGAGAGACAGGAGACTCTGAATAGTCAATGCAGAGACACATCCAGCTTTCAAAATAAGTGAAATTCCTCTTTTAAGTCCCAATTAAAGCAAAGGAATTATAATATCCTTGGATTGTTGTACAATCTCATGTGTACTTGCACACGGATATATGCATAACCCATCCAGTTTTCTGCCTTCAGGATTATACCAAAGTGGTGTCATTTCACCGATTGCAAATTCTATATTACTGTCACAAGACAGTGTAGTAAAAGATGACTGTTTTGCCTGTCTGGCATCTTAATAAATATTTGGAGAACTGTTAGAAAAATGAATCTATCAAATGTTTTTAAACATATCATTTCCTTTCCCTTTCAGGTTCACAAATTGGCTTCGGCAAGTTGCAAAAATTCCATGTACCACAACAAAACAAAGAGTTTTTTCATTCAAATAATGCCTCAAATTTTTTAACTTAAAACCATTTTCTCTAATTATTATTCCTTTTAATGACAGTTTCTAAAAATAGAGATGAAGGTTCCACAGTTCAAACTAGAAGTTATACTTATTGTATTCTAGGAATTATTCAAAGGAAGAAACTAGAATGAAATTACCATAATAAATTTAAACTTTGTATTAAATAAAACCCTATAGTTGAACTGCAATTATTATAATAGTATAGTAAATATACAGATAATAACTTGAAGCTATTATTCAATATGATTACTGTAGTCTTACTATTATTAGGACTGATTTACTATAGTTTTAATAAACTACAGAATAATTACAGTGGTTTCACTTTAATAACTCGAGTTCAGTTGCAATTTTATGCTGAGATCTGGAGCTTTATTATACAGTAATATTTCTTGAAAGGAAAATATAAAGAGACCAACCATTAAAAAATAAAACTTAAAGTGTGATTTAAAATAAGTTTTTAGCATTTATTGTATAGTTATATGGAGAAAATATAAATAATATTTATTTTTACTTCCAATAAAAATGAAATAAATCTTCGTTTACTTTCGAAAATGACTAAAAATACAGGAACAACGATTTTTCCCCCATGTTTAAAAGCTATTTAGATTCACCTTACCATCTTCTTATACATACTAAGTTCTCAAAATTATAAAAGAACATACATAGTACATTACATTATTATTTTTACTGTAAACAGAGACCACTAGTTCAAATGGAAGTTTCTTGAGATAGCAATTTGTTTTCCACCAGGTTTGCAAAGTGCTGCTTTACAGCTCTAAGTACATCCTCTTCTATACCATCATTACTCATTTTTAACCTCATTCTAGCCACCAACAAAATGTGGTGTGTATATCTGTAACCACACCAAAAATGTTCGGAATGGAACAAATTATATCAGGAGTGATGTTTACAAATGGTATTTGGAGCCAAGAAGACATGTTACTTTAAGGTTTCTGCATCTGACCTTTGTGCCTCCATGCTGTGGTCCAGTTGGATTTCTGAGCCACCAACTTAATGCCCAAAGGCCAGATACAAATGCATCTTCCTTTTGGGCCATTACCTTGTTATTCCCTCCCAAAGGTAGCACCAAATGGAGCTCACATGGGATCTTCTTGGTGTCATCCTTCCATAAACACAATGGTGCAAAGAGATAATATTAATATTCTTATATGGGTTGGTCCTTTGTCCTCACGTTAGCCCGGCCTGGGACTACAGTCAGGCATTTCTTCAGTAACAGTGAGAAGGAATGATGTGTCTTTGAAATCTGTGTTCACATCAGAGGTTATATGGAATCAGATCCAGGGGAGGAAGCCCTCCACTGCTTGAACATGTGCTGTAGAAACACAGAATGCCAGTCCCTGTTTGCTAGCCCTGTATTTCCAAATCTACTTCTGCCTGGGGATCAGCACCCCAGTTTGGGAGCATACACTAAGCTCAATATACAATTAAGACAGGCTTGTTGAAAACTAGTCTGCTTTTATTCTGAATTGCTGGGTGGTATTATTCCTCTGAAGTTTCTCTGCTTCCATTCATTTACCTCTAGACAAAACCCAGCTTTCAACTTCACAAGTACCTATTTGTCACCTCATAAATTATTAAAGGAAAACTTTAATGACGCTTAACTTTAATGAAAATGGATACGGCTTGGGGATATTTTCATGGATGCATGAATTCACCCTAGAAAGGAATTTTCCTAGAAATGAATTTTCATCTTAGGAAAAGACCTGATCCCAACATAACATTTTTTGTTTTGTTGTTGTTTTGGTTTGGTTTGGTTTGGTTTTTTTATGACAAGCAGGTGATCATAGAATCACAGAATATTTTGGGTTGGAAGGAACAGACCTTTAAAGGCCCAACTCACCTGCAATGGGCAGTTAGAATGAGATGAAAGCATTACAAAGCTGGGCAATGGTCCTTTAATAGCAACAATGACGTTTCACCTAGTATAAGTGAGTTGTCTTGACTATCTCAATAGTTAATGGAGAAAAGTAGTTACCTCCAATGATTCATCTTACTGGTCTTGGAAGCGTATCTTAGAATGTAAAGACTAGTGTTAAGTGGAATTGATCCAGGCCAAGGAGGACAAGCTAAAGCAAATCAAATTAGCACCAAAGGAATTGATGAAATTAAACCAATTACAAGCACTATGGTAATAATGAGGCATTTTAATTGTTTGACCACATTGAAAATGTAGATTTTCAATCTGGATCTACAGATCATACTAAGATACTGTGGAACTCAACATCCATCCGTAGGTCTTGTATGAAGTATTCTGAGGCCCTTCAAAAGAGAAATAAAATAGCTAAATGCTTCCTTCAATTCCTAATCTGGCCACATGTACCACATGCTTTTACATTGAATATTTAATTCACCTTAGAGGACTACACAATCTGTTGTTCTATTTGTTTTGCCTTCTCTGTTCTTGGACCTCAAGTAAGATAAGTCATCAACTAATGTTAATATCTTAAATCTCATTCTTGTCAACAATGTAAATATAGATACGGGGAGGGATAATAACATGAAAATTTCAAAGAAAATTCTTCAAAGTTACTTTGCCATATCATTTCAACCAAAGGACAACTCCAAGGTCCAGGAATCTGTCTGAAAACCAGAATGGACGTAAATGGAAAGGAAGAGGAATTTAAATGAAAGGGAAGAGGGAGATCTGAGTAAAGCCAAAGCACAATGCTAGAGTAGGCAGGGTTTTTTTTAGGTTTTTAAATTGCCCTTTTAACATTCTCTGCTCAACCAGACCAAACCGACAGAGAAAATTTAACATCAGAATTATGAAATTCAAGTATTAACTCAATGTAAAAGTTTGAAATTAGTTGCTTCTTGAGGTTTACATATCTCTGTTTAATAAAGCACAAGTTTGCGGCTTACAATATCTCTCTGAGAAAGGAGAACCTGAATTGCCCTTTCGGGAAATGACATCATTCAATCCACTGATTGTTATGCCAATTCTGTTAGAAAGTACTAAATATCTGAGTACTCAGAGATCAACATAAAACTATTACATTGAAATAATTCTTACTGCAGAATCTTTTAAAGTCAGCTAGTTTATTTATTCTGGATTTAATGCAGAGGTCTTTTTTCATATTAACTTTATGGAAATATTGTGTTCTTGCTAAACAGAAAGCAAAGATCATTGAAATTTTTCTCAACCTTCTAACAGTGGCACAAATAGGCTTTAATAATTTAATTTTTTAATTTATTTTTTTTTATGAAGAGGCAACATATTTTGGAATGTGTGAGATGGATTTCATTTTAATTCGTTATTTCTGCAACAATACAAGTCCATGATCAAGCAGAATTTCTACTCACAAACACATTTAGTTAAAATATGACCATTCTACATAAAGATTATGCAATTGCAAAGTCGATGGAGTTTGGCTTTTAGCTTCATTTTTATTCATGACCACACGCGGCAAAGAAAAAAAACACCATGTGCTTCATGAAGAATCTGTAGCACCAACAAAATGTTTTCATGTTACATATATTCTGTATCAATCAGATTTTGATACAATCGATAATATATAATTTTTAATGTATTTTTCAAGGCTGTGCCTGCACCTTAACTGATGAAATAAAATGAAAGAATTTTTTTTTTTCTACGGCTGAATAATTTTTATTCACATATAAATACACCCCCTGCAAATTGAATTTTCATGTTAAGTTTGTTTTAGTGTACCAAGGTTAATATCACAGAGAAGGTATAAGACAATGAGAAAGAGAGAAACTCAAAAACTAAAAAGAGAAAGAATGACTGGAAAAGAATTTAGAAAGGTTTGTCCTAGAAAAAGCATCTTTTTTTCTGATTCCTACTGTATCTTGGGAAAGAGGATTTTGTGTATATTCTTTATCAAAAAAAAAAGGATTCCAGAAAGGAAATATCTACCTTCATAATTTGTATCTTCTTGGACTATGAAAAAGTTGCAAGATCCCACATGTGAACTGTTTATATAAGAAAGAATAAAAACAAGGATCAAAGAAACATAGAATCACAGAATAATTTAAGTTAGAAGGGACCTTCAAAGGTCACTTAGTCCAACCCCCCTACAATGAGCAGGGACATCTTTAAATAGATCAGGTTGCTCGGAGCTCCATCCAACCTGACCTTGACTGTTTCTAGGGATGGGGCACCTACCACCTCTCTGGGAAACCTGGGCCAGTGTTTCACTGCCCTCTCATTGTAAAAAAAATCTTCCTTACATCTAGTCTAAATCTTCCCTCTTTTGCTTATAATCATTACCTCTTTTCCTATTGTAACAGGCCCTGCTAAATAGTCTGTCCTCATCTTTCTGATAAGCCCCATTTAAATACTGAAAGGTCACAGTAAGGTCTCCCTGGAGCCTTCTCTTCTGCAAACTGAACAACCTCTCAGCCTTTCAGGGAGGGCTCCAGCCCTCTGATCATTTTTGTGGCCCTCCTCTGGACCCACTCCAACAGGACCACGTCTTTCCTGCCATGGATGGCAAGGATGCAAGCTGTGAGATGATAGCTCTGGAATGTAAGGATGGAAGAAAGAATTAGAATGCCATTTAGGTACAAAAATGGTCAGAAGAAATTTACACAGGATCTAAAGCATAACTCGGAGAAAAGGATGTGAATCCAGAGCTGTCACAAGTCCTTTCTATACTGTTTGGAGATGACCATGAAGTTTCATTTGAGATCTAAGTAAGGGAAAAATGTAATTTTTCTATCAAATTTAATTCATAGCACCAACAAAATGTTTTCATGTTACATATATTCTGTATCAATCAGAATAGATAATATATAATTTTAATGTATTTTTCAAAGCTGTGACTGCACCTTAACTGATTAAATAAAACTGATGAACATAAACATTTCTACTTGCCATATTAAAAAGAAAAGTAGTAAGTAACGCAGAAGGCGGAATCTGAAAATCTGAGCTCTACTAAATAACTTTGACTCAAATAGAGAAGAAGACATTGTCCTTCTTGGCCACAAGGGCACATTGCTGACTCGTGGTCATCCTGTTGCCTACCAGGACTCCTAGGTCCTTTTCCACAGAGCTGCCTTCCAGCAGGTCAGCCCCCAACCTGTACTGGTTAATGGGGTTATTCCTCCCCAGGTGCAGCACCCTACACATTTTTGCAAGCACTACCCACATTTGTGAAAAGCATTGTTTCAAAGTGTTCTTTCCATGTCCTGGAATACGGATCTTAGTACTGTTTCAAAGAAAGAACTCTTTCTCCCTGCTGGCAGAAATAGCTGGTCACTCATGTGTTGATATAGAAGTATTTCATATTCCAACCTCATGTATCATCATCTTGCGTACTAAAGACAAAACCTAAAAGTGTTGTTTACTGAAAAATGAAGAATATTAAAGTAAGTTTGCACACTATTATCAGCCATGACTTTATGGTTTATGCCATAAAGTGAGATTTTTTATTTGATTATTGGTTTGGTTTTTTTAATAAACCATTATTAGTATCAGTTTTTAAACATGGGTATGACTTCATAAATTTATTTCTATCACTGTCAGATGTTCTACCTCTAAGCTGAAGCAGCAACTCATTCAGATCTTCAAGCTGCACCTATCCAAGTTGATGCAAAAATTCCTGTGCTCTTATATGGTACAAAAGTACCCCTCAGCTTGCTTTCATGTCTGAACAAATCCATATCTTTTACAAAATGTCAATACCTCTCACTGGAATGCTGCAGTATAGCATGAATAAAAAAAAAATAAATATCTAGTTAGCTTTTCGGATGTGTTACAATCTCTCAGTTGTGAACTTTAATGTTCTGCAATTTCCTGGCTCACTTTGCACATAGCAGCTTAAACCTACAGCTTAAACCTTCTGGCCATGATTCAACAGAGCATTTGTGATCCAAGGTGAGCTCTGTATCTAAAAGTGTCAAGGCATATCTCCTCCTTCAACTCCAGAGCTGGAGCTACAGTTTACCGTGGGGTAAGTACTCCTTGCAGGATCCCTCCCTCTGAAAAGAAAACCATATTCCAGCTTTGTGGCTCAATAAGAAGAATAAAACTCCAGTTAAATCAGTAGTTCACATGCATCACATTGTGCTATGCTTCCAACCTGTAATTAGCTTAGACAATAGAAAATTCAAAACACAACAAGCCCAATCAACACAAGCTATTTACAGCAACACCACAAGGAAATTCTGCTGAAGTCGAATCCCACAAACTGCCAGCGATACTGACTTTCCAACAGAAGCTGCTTTCACTCATGAATTCTCTTCGTGAGAAGATAAGGACACAGCAGGCAAATGATACTATCCATTGTAGATGCTGTGTGTATCCTCCTTTCTTTTTGACTTGTTTTTTTTTCCCAGAGAAATAAAGATTTTTTTTCCTAATTATATCCTCTTTCAGACAAGTATTACACAATGCAAAATCTGTTCTAGAAAGCATATTTTTTGGGACGGAGGAGGCATTTTGTATGTCTCAAGAGCTTAGGAATGAAATATTGAATGGTAGTCTATCTTTGGTTCAGGTAATAACTGAAATTTCTCACCAGCAATGGCTGCTTACTACTTCAAATGAAGTACACGGATACTTTCATGATGCTTTTTAACATACACATATTTTTGGTCTTTACACAGATGAGGACGCATCCTAACAGTCCCAGAAGAGAGGGCCAAGCCTAAATGAGCACAGAAGCAGAGCTGCTGTCCTGTCGCTTCCATTGCCTTACTTCTTGCTTAGCTCTGAAACTAGTTTAGTCACTGAAACTAGTCAAGAGGTCAGTGGGGGAACTCCTTCTGCTGGTCTCTCCACCACAGGCAACTGAAGGAACACTTCTCTGAGTTAACCAAAGGTTGGCACTGGGTAAATTTAAAAGCAAGGGAAAGGGTAGTTTTCATGTAAAGCAAATTAATATAGGATAGAGTTACCACAAAAAGAAATATTTGCAGGAATTCACTTTGAATTTAAATCTCTATACTCTCTGAAAACTAAAGCACAGTTGTTTTTCCCAGTGAATCTAAATAAAGAAAGAGAGATGGAATCCACAGAAGAAAATGTGGAATGACTCTAACTAACCCTGTTAAATAAACATATTTTAGTCCTCTTAGCAGTATTTGAATTAAGACTTTGGGATATACACTGTAAGATGAGCCATTGCAGATTGTTTTTTCTGTGTTAAAAATCAATAAAAGGGAAAGAAATAAAGAAATTCTAAGATAAAATTAAAAAAAAAAGAAGTGCTTGTTAAGAAGGAAATTAGCCTTATTCCAGCAGCTGTTACATTAGGTTACACTAGCTGTGTAGCACTGGGAAGTCTTGCTGAATTTTTAGTTTTTGCCTAAAGGAAGAAGATCCAACAAAGTAGAAAATGCTTGAGTGCAGGAGATAAGTGATAAAGAGTACAGCAAAAGTTGAGTACAGCAAAAGTTGAGTACAGCAAAAGTTAAGCACAAAGATAATTGTAATTGTTGTAGATCAGAGTTAGAAATGGTGTAGAGCATGAGTTGGAAACTAGATCGATTATCTGACTAATATGTTCTGGGATTTTGTAGATGTATTAAGAAACAACCCTGCTAAGAACAAAATTTAATTAAAAAAAAAAGAAAAAAAAAAGAGCACACCGGTGTAACCAAAAGGGGAGAAATATTTCAAAGGACTGAGAAACAGGTTCTGTGTAATAACAGTAAGTTGGTACTGTTGTTCAATAATTCAGAATGCGTTGGAAACCATCGAGTTTGAACTGAAATATATAAGAGGATTAACTGCATTTCAATGCAACTGCATATTGGCCAGAGAGCCAATAATTATTTGCAAAGATTTAACTGCTGGGCCCAAAGGGTGACATCCCTGCTTACAAAGCACTTTGAAGGCCTTCTATTGTCTTTCATGGGTTTTGGATGAGACCTGTGTTAAGACACAGTTTTTGATCTGGAATTGAGAACATGAATTATTTGGCTTGCACAATTACATCAAGGTACGGTTTGTTCCTTACTGAGAGAAAAGAGTTGAACAAAAGGTTTTTGTCTGGACTGTCCTAAAATTTAAGATCCTTCTCCTGTAGTTTGGATTTAAACATAATGTTAATCTCTTTGGGTAGGTCAAATAAAAAGTTTTATCGTAGTGGTTTTTACTACGCATGTGTGAGAGGGCAGATTGCTGTGAAAAATTTTGCTGTCTTCTTGTAAACAAGACAAGGAATGAAAATTTTCAAAAGCAACAGTCGGAATTTGGGATCTGAAATTCACACTAAGGCACCAGCTCTGCAAATTATATTTTCAGTGCACAGGCAGACCCACAGATCTCAATGAGGTATTCCCACCCAGATGCTTGGAACCTTCTGAGCCTGCTAGGGGCTCAATGCACTTTGTATATAAAGCCACCTGTTTAGAAATTTGCAGGAGGATTTAAACTATATGCTTTTTGACTGAAAAGTCTGTCTCTTGTTCTGTATACGCTCACCGTCTGATTCACCTCTGCCCAGTTTCTGCTGGTGCCTTTAAGTGTTAAAATATTGTTACGGTTATTCCTTCCTTTCCATCCTTTTGTTTTCCTCTCCTGATTTTTTCTCTTCCCATGTAGCTCCCTATGTCTCCTTTGTTTAGAAAATCATATAGCCACTTAAGTTCAACAGCACTCCACGCTTCAGTGAGTTTTTAAAAGAAAAATAATTCCTGAAGTGAATTTTCTTACCAAGGCTTTTGTTTTCAACCTTCTTGGTACCTAATGGTGTGATTAAGAATTCTTATTTTTGCTCATTCTCAGTGCAATTAGTTTATTCTCTGTTCTCTGATCATTTATTTTCCATCTTGTTGCAGTCCAATTGTGCACTCCAGCATGTGTGCTTATTATGGGGTGACCAAAATTCAGATTCTTTTGCTTTTTTTCCTGAAACACTGTGGACAGCATGATGTCATGCCCTCAGCATTTGGATCAATGCCTTATGCATTCATGAGTCAAGCTTTGATTTCATAGAATCACTGAATATCAGGGATTGGAAGGTACCTTGAAAGATCATCTAGTCCAATCCCCCTAAAAGGAGCAGGAACACCTAGATCAGGTCACACAGGAACGCATGCAGGTGGGTTTTTAATGTCTCCAGAGAAGGAGACTCCACAACCTCTCTGGGCAGCCCCTTCCAGTATTTCATCAACCTCACCGTGAAGATGTTTTTCCTCATACTTAAATGGAATCCCCTACGTTCCAGCTTGCACCCATTGCCCCTTGTCCTATCATTGGCCGTCACTGAGAAGAGCCTGGCTCCATCCTCCTGACACTCACCCTTTACATTTTTATAAACATGAATGAGGTCACCCCTCAGTCTCCTCTTCTCCAAGCTAAAGAGACCCAGCTCCTTCAGCCTTTCCTCGTATGGGAAATGTACCACTCCCTTCATCATCTTTGTAGCCCTGCCCTGGACTCTCTCCAGCAGTTCCCTGTCCTTCTGGAACTGAGGGTCCCAGAATGGGACACAGTATTTCCCAGATGTGGTCTCACCAGGGCAGAGTAGAGCAGAAGGAGAACCTCTCTCGACCTACTAACCACAACCCTTCTACCTGAGAATACATCTCCACATCCTGATGGAACTCATCATTGTGTCTCAACACTGGGTTCAAGGCTCCAAAGATTACTTTTCATAATTTCCAAATCTTTTCTGTGCTCAGGATGTCTCAGTTACTAAGCATTTAGAAGGTATTTCCTCCCTTCCATTGTTTGTTTAAAACTCATAATTTCACACTTATCATCAAGGAAACTGTATTTGCCACCTACTAGCGTAAGCACTTAAATGTTCTTGGTCACCCTATACTGAACTGCAGTATTTCTCATTATTTACTCACCTTCTCAAGTCAATATAATCTGTAAATATTGAAGGGTGAAAACATGGTAAATGCTACCTGTCTTTGTTTATATTCTTAGACAGAAAGAGGATGAGTAGCCAATATAGCTGTGTATAAATATAATAATGGAGTAACAGAAGTATTGGTAATAGCCTGCTTCTGGCCTCACATGCACTTGTGCTGTACGTAATGTGTCTTTCAGGACAGAATGGGGTGCAGGCTTAATATCAGACTCAATATCCAGAAGCACACAATTTAGAAGCGGATTTTACCAGTCTATAGAGTTCCTATGATAATATAGGTCCAGGTGACATCAAAGTGATTTATGAGTTTCGTGTAACAAACACACGACATACCCAAGGGACAGCAAACACAAAGCCAGATTCTCATCTGGTGCCACTTAATAGGGCACCCACAAAGTCAAGAGAACACATTTTTGGGAGACTACAAAATAGTAGCATTTCCAGCTCTGGTGATGGGCTTGGCTCTCATTACCAAATATCAAATTCTGCGGGGTTAGTGTGATTTTTTGCAAACTGGTATAGTCGGTCTGAATGAGAGGTTTTGCATAACCAGGAAAGCAAACTACGTAGTCATGAGCTTCTAAATATATAACATCCCCAATGTTGGACTCCTTAATTTCCATATAACATTAGCGTGGCGTACAATAATGCCAGCAGAAAGTCTCTAACACTCAGTCAAAGCAACTTTGTGTAATATATTCTCAATTCCACACAGCATTGCATAATTAAATACAAATTTAATTTCCCAGTCAGCAGCACAAATAGTAGGATACTTAGGCATCATTGATACTTTAAAAATGTGGTATAGAGGTTATTTGACCCACTCAAAAGGATACAACATGCCATAATTACACTCTGTCTCAGGAATAATAATATATCATAGTAATACTAGAGGTACTGCTGAAAAGTAAGATAAAACACAGAAAACTACAGACTTTCTTACCACATTCATAGTTAATATATTCAGTTAACACTTCCAGTGGATTCACAGGGAGAAAATAGAAATATTTTAATTTTCCATCTTTTTGTGAAAATAACTGAGGAAGTGGTTGCTTTTTTATTTTCAGGATTCAGCTGTGATTTACTGATTATGTTTCATTCAAGTTTACCTGCTAGGTGAATAGGCTGTTATAACAGCAAAATACAGCCAAGATATACAGCTACAGAAAGGTGTCTTCATGTAGCTTCGCCTCGCAGCCTACAAATTTAGCCTTTGTGGGTTTAATCTAGAGTGTGTCGAGTAAAACAGCTTCCACTGTTTTCAAAAGTCTTTGACTCAAACCTCAAATCAGACACCAAATTTGTATTGACAAAGAGTGACAAGTCCATTTTACACAGGATTTTGAAATTTAGAAATCTGGTTTCTTTTACGTAGAATAAATTCAGTAGATGTCTAATTCTTTCAATAAAAAATGAAAGCAATAACGATAATTTCAGGTTATCTCACGGTTCTGTTTCAGCTTTTGAAAATTTCATATTGTAATACCTTTCATATAATACAGAATGAATAACCTTGAAATTGCAAAGTTGATTCAAAAGGAAAGCATGCATTCCAGCTTAAACATAAGTCCTTTTTCTTTAGAGTATTGTTCCAATGGTCAGCTCTGAAAAGCAATAAGTATGAGCAGTGTGTGATTTTAGAAAAGATGATGCTCTTATAGCTTTATAGAATTATCACTCAGACTGTGCAGTACTATGATTCAAGAAAATAAACTCCATTGCATTTCCTATTCTCATCCAACTTCTGTATCTTAAATTTTAAAAATGTGCACATTATCAGAAACAAAGTATGCGATATTAAAAGTAAAACTTCTTTCATTACTAACACTAGGTCAGTTTCTGGAGCAGTGTCTGGAAGAAACACAGCTGAGAATAGCTTTCTCCATCCATTTCTATCCTGCCTGAAAGTCAGCAATCATCTGGTCTGACACACGCTGCCTCTCTCTCTTTCTGATTTGAGATTAGAGCCACTTGGCCCCTCATGCTCCTCAATAAAGCCAGTGGCTGAATTATGAAAAATTTGGATGATGTTCCTAACCACCATTTTAGCATTCCAGTTACTAGATGAATATGCTCCTGCCATGCTTTAATGTCACAAAGTTACCCACAAATTCTTGAAAGGATTGTGGCAAATAAAGGCAGGAATATGGCTTAAACTAGCTCCCCTTTAAGAATGAGATCGTTCTGCAAAATGCCAAGCCTAAGTATTTAATAAAAAAAAGTTCTTTCACCTTAATAAAACCTCTTGATAGAAGCACATTCTTGAAGCTTACATGTCTTCTCTTCTTGTTTACAGTAGAAATAAATACATATATATATTATGTATTTTGGCACTGTTTCCTTCCATGAAGATGCAAAACATGAGTGCACCATATTCTACATTACATGGAGCAAAGTTGTATTTATGCTTAAGTTTCCTATTCTGTTGGCACAACAAATACTAAGACCTCTGAAAACATCTTCTAGGAAGAAAAGGAATACAGCATTCATAGCGTCACGATGATGAAGCTAAGTATGCACTGTATACCCTACAATGTATATAAATGTATTTTTCTGGAGATGTTTTGCAGCCCATTAAATGCAGCCTTACACAGGAGCATGAAATGCTCTCCATAGGAAATAAATATGTGTTTTGGAGAACATTGTACGTCAGTGTGTAGGGCTGTCTTCAAGGACTAATTATTTTGTTCACCTCATGGCTTTATTCCCTGACTTTCTCTGTGGCTTTCATCAAGGTCTTTTCTTTTTAATTACCTTTCCAGCAAATAGCTCCAGTGGGATGAAAGTGAAAAATGTTTCTGAGTTCTGTTTTGGCGCCATATTAGGAGGACGTATGGTTTGTTTACCCACTTAGGTCTCTTTTCTTTATAGGAATATTTCTTCCTGATAATTTTTGCTGACTAGCTACTCTGTCTTCCCCTTGCCTTGTTACTTTCCAACTTATATGTGGTTGGTGGCTAATAAAGAGGAGAGGATGCTGATTCAGATTTAAGAAAGCAGCATCCAGGTCCTGTGACAGACTTGGGTGTGACTTCAGGCCACCAACTTATCCTCTTTTGCATGCAGCTAAAAGTGTATAATACCATGCTTCACAATGCTGGCTGAAGAAGCGGTACAGGTGATTAAACCTGGTGAGCCACCTGGATGTGTTATAGGACTGGATTAATCCAACCAGCTGAGCCAATGCACTAATGCAGCTAAACTGCTTCAGACACCCCCTGGAACCTGAATGGTTCACCACACTGTCCTCCACGGGCAGCTGGGTCTCAGGTTAGCAAACTGATAACCGAGCCTTTCCTCAGAAGGTGAGGGAAAATTGCAAAATACTTAGACATTAGAATTGTAGAGCTGTTATAAAAGCCTAAAATAGTTCTGTAAAATGTGACTAATTTCTCTTTGACAGAGAGCTAGAAGTGAGCGACTGATAAGCGCTGAATTTCCACACACGTTGGGGATGGTTCCATCTGAAAAGCTGGAGTCAAGTCCACAGCTATGTAAAACGTTTTGCTTGGTTAAGACCTGTTGATGTAGGAATAACCATTGTTGAAGGATGAACAGAACTGTGAGGGCTGAAATTCTGATATATCTCCACATATAGAGAAATCCAGTGAATGTATCGCTTCAGCTGCATGTTCTGTTGTCTTTGCTGTGCCTTGAGGATATTACCCTACAGTTATGCAGTTCTAGAAAAAGTGAAGATATGGGAAAAAACTAAACATTTTTGTTTCTTTAGTGAACCAGAATTTTTCAAATTATTGAACCCAATGAAGTTGAGAGGAATTCAATCAATTGTACAGAAACTGGCTCTGTTTATATGGTTCAGGATTCAGCGGATGAAAGTGAAACCACCCCTGTCCAAGGGGATAGGATGCAAATTTACATTCCCAATTAAATGAACATTATTATTTTTCTCTTTCTTAAGTGTTTAGAAAGCTGGATGATTTTTTACAAACCATCACTGGTAAACTGTAAATCACAAATTAGAAAAAGTTTTGCTAGTTCTGACAGCTTTTGAGATTTATAGTCAGTAAATGAAAAACGCTCCTTTTGAGAATCATTGCTATTTTCATAACAAATTATTTTCATGAAGCTAGATGAAAGAAAATTGAAAATCTACAGCATATTCTGTGGTTTTGTGAGATATCAAAAATGCTGTATTTTGTTTTTTCTTGACTTTTTTCCTCGTGTCAGTAGGGACAATTTTTCTCACATGCTTAATCTCAATCTTCTAAACAGAAGGCAGATAATTTATCTAAAAGGCTAAAAAGTCTTTGATTAATAACCATGGGAATTGCAGGTATTAAAATCACCCCCAAGTGACCCCATATTGTTCCATGAATCCATTAGAAACTTATTCTGAATTACAAAGAAAAATTAATTAAAAAGTATAAGGACTACAGAGCTCAAATAAAGTATGCTCCCCTGAGTTTATATGAAGATCTATATGCATGCAAAATGTCATAAAATCAGATTTAATTTACAGTATAATTTTCTTCTTCGACAACAAGAGGAATACAAGAACAGCAATTTTTGTATTTTTTTGTTACAATCGAGTTATCTGTAATAAGCCTACCTTTTACAACGACTCTTGCATTACCATCAGAGAAAGAGGGACTAGAGGGAAGAGCCAAATGTCATTTTGGTAGTTGAAATTGTAGTAATGGGTGAATTGTATCTGGCTTAGTTCAACAGGACAGTAAAGTGTAATGCTCTTGTCTTGACTTGAAAGGACGAGCAAAACTTTGAACGAGTTGTAAGGAACTTCACAAAGTATTTTTGCTTATGTATGTCTTATTCTAATTTTAGAAATTTGTTGTTACATTTGTTCTTCTCAGTTTGTTCACTTTTTTTTTTACTAGGCCACGACCACATTTTCAAATGCTTTTCGTTGCTCGGAAAATTACCTAGGTGACACAAATGGGCTTCTGTTCCCCATTTCCCACGCCTCATAGTTCAACATTAGCTAGGTATGATTCTCAGCCCTGTTCCTTTTCAAGAGTGCACAGTCAAGATGGCTATGAGGATTGCTAAAGGGCTTTAGAGTCCTGTTTACTCAGGGCCTTGTGAAAACGTGGCAGCCTAAGAGTGATGTCTGTCTTATGAACATCCTTGAAAATCCCCAACAGACACCCATCAGCCAAATCATTTTGGTTTATGAATTGCTTTGATGGTCTTACTAAGGAAAGAGCTTGTTTATCCCACTGAAGCGTTTCCAAGTGTGAATCTTTCAGTGCTGTCCTGCACAAATGGTGGCATCTTGATTCTGGGTCATTAAAGCCAGAGTGTCTTAATGTCTAAATGTGGCTACAAGTTACCCATGTCCTAAAGAGAGCTAGAGAATTATGGACTTGGATACCGTGAGCAATAAATATGCTGGTTATTTGAAGACATGTTTGAAAAGCAAATACAAATCAACTGAAAAAACACACTGCTGCAATATTAGTATCATAGAATGGTTAGAGATGGAAGGAACCTTAAAGATCATCAAGTTCCAATTCCCCTGCCATGGGCAGGGACACCATATTGCTGATGTAGTTTAAAAAGTACCACAGAGTCACAGAAGGGTTGAGTTTGGAAGAGACCTCTGCAAACATGTTGCAGGTGCACTCTGTGCCACTGGCAAGGTCATTAATGAAGATCTTACACTATTGGACCCACCATCAGCTTCTGGTGTACACTGCTAGTGCTGCTGGTCACAACCATTTGAGCCTCAATAAGCAAATATTGATGTCTTGTTCTATTGCTGAAGGAGTTAACTCCCAAAGCTAAGACCAAGCAAGTTTGCTTAGGTTAAGAATTACTGGATGAATTTGACAATTTTTTGCTTGCAAAGCTTAAAGATTATAAACATATATAGTAACAGCCTGTATTATTTTTTTGTCAATGCTGTCATTTATGTTCTGTGAAAAGTGGTACTTTGGAAGCATGCTAATTCAGAAAATGCAGGCATACAAAATTTGTCAAAACAGGTGCTATTTATATAAGCAAGAATTGTGATTTCATTTTTTTTTCCCCTTTTTCCTTAGCTCAGTCTGAACCAAGATCAAGTTTATTTTGGTTCCTTCTGCTGTTTGTTATAATTCTTATCTGGTTCTATTGGAACCATGGTTAGAGTTACCAGGCGTGATTCTCTCATGCTTCCTCTGAAAATTAGTTTGCAGATGCAGCCCCACTGAAACTAAACGCAAACGCTTGTGGAGCAAGGTGTTAATAGGGAGAAGCCAGATCATTTTTAGTAATTTAGGGTTAGACTGTGCCATAAGAGTGCAGCCCATATGACTCAGCAGCACGTTTTACTGTCCCAGAAAAGGATGATATGTGCATCTTAATGAACTTGCTACTTACCGGTGAGGTCAGCAGTCTTTTGTGGACATGTCGTTCCAGCAACATACTGCTGGCTGGCTTTAGCAGACTGAAAAATAAAGGACAGATCATAAATTTTACTCAGACCATTTGAATGCTTCCTACTTTTTTTTCTCCTTTATTTTTTTTCTCATTTTTTTTTTTTTCCAGGAGGAAAAGCCATAGTTGCAAAAACCTCTTCTATTTGGAGCCATGTGCTGAGTGCCCTCAGGATACAGCAACGCTGGGATGTAAGAAAGGTTCCAACTCACTTGTGTAAGAAACATCAGGAATATCCTGTGTCCTGAACTCCATCACCTCATGCAAATAAATGGGTGAAAAAGCCAGCTGTACGTGAATTATCTAGCTAGTGGCATACCACAGTGTCATCTACCCTGAAGTCCATCAGGTCACACGGTCCACATATCTGGCCTCCAAAAGGAAACACGTCGTGTCACCTGCATTCTCATCATCATTCCTTGCAGATGTTTTTCTAAGCAATCCTCCTTAGTTCCAATGAAGGAAATTCTTTTTTTTTTTTTATTTCCTCAGTGATGGCAGTGTTTAACTGTGGTAACTATCCAGAATCGGCTTTGTGTCATTCCAGAATGACTCTGTGTCCCCTAAAGCTGGGTATGTGACACCATCCACAACAACCTCTACAGTCTGCTCCAAAATCCACTGAATCGTTTTATATTCCCTAGAATAATAGGCCAGTAAAGAGCAGAGAGTGAATGAGAACAAAATATAAGCCATGTTTCCTCTTCTTTCACCTTTGTATCAAAGGGCAAGTAAATTATTGCCTCCTCAAAGGCTGTAGCTATTAGGACTGAGCAGTGCTCAATGAGGGGAGGAGGAGGCAATCAAAATTAAAACTCCATACATGACTCCTCTCCTCTCCTCTCCTCTCCTCTCCTCTCCTCTGTCTTTTCCCTGTCTTTTTTTCTCCTGTGATGAATATTTGTCTGCAGAAAACATATCCAGCTCAGCTTGCAGGCAGACAATCAGGTGCATCAAACATTTGGGCATCTCAAAGAGACACCCTCGAACTGGGAAATGGTTCAAGGGTAGGTCCTTCTCTTATAAATTGCAGGGTACAGAAAGGTGGAAAAGGAAAAGGGTAAAGGGAAAAGGAAAATAAGGAAACTCTACATATTAAGGATTAAGCATCAGACTGACAAAACTAATGTTTACTCAATACAGAAGAGATAGCATCTACCTGGAGCATTTTGCTTGGGTTTTCTAAATGCTAAAATTAATGCCGTGTGTTTGAATTTAACATCAAGTTAACTACAAAGCACAAAAATACAATTGTTTCAGCTGCTTTGCACATGCTCCATCCTTACTTCCACTGGCGCACCACCCCTCTTCAGATTAATTTTTAGCTACTTGCAGGCTCGGCTCTTGAGCAGAATCTGCTTCTCCTCCTCCCCTTCATGTTTCTTAGGAAACTTTGGAGTTGTGCATCTCTGTTGCCTGCCCCCAGAAGGGGCTGCGAGGGCAGGCAGCATTCTGAGCCATCTGGAAAAGTGAATTCCAATAGAGTAAAGTCCGAGACTTCGCTGCACAGTGTAAAAAGCTTTCTCCAACTCCATTCCTCTGCAGTCAATTATTATTGTGTAACAATCAGTTGAGTGTTTCTCCTGTATATCAAACTCAGCTTTTAGAGATCCTTGTTCAGATGGCTCTGAACAATAGTAATTTACTGGATGTGCCTTGGCAGCCTCCCTCTAAATCAGTGTAAAGAAACAGTGTCTTTCTTTTCTCAGTATGGGCACCACTGTGCTTCCCTACCACACAGTCATTTTCCCTACTTATTTTATATTGCTTTTGAATGAGTCTATGAATCCAGAACCCTTATTTCTTTCTGCAGCATCAGCATTTTAATATATTGCACTGAGAGTAATATGTTGGCTTTCGTTCCAGGAGCCTTGATTGTGAAAACCCTGGCTGTAAGGATGGGGGCGGTCACCTTGAGAAATTCCCCTGAAGCCTGGCAAGGAGAGGCTGCACAACCCGTGCTGTACCAGAGTGGCTGAAGATTTTGGCTGTCATCCTCTGTGGGGAAACAAGGACACGCAAATGCTAAGCAATACACCTTGATTTTATTATTTGCTGCATGCTGAAAGTAGGACAGTTAAGAACTCCTTTCAAAATGGGTTCAATATTAGCACTGATATGTTTGAATCCTCAGTAGTTTTAATCCTCAGCATCTCATAAATCCTTTGTGTAGGATTCCACCTTAGGACAAAAGACGTTTTAACTGAAAGCAAATGAATCTGGGCTAGTGCCTGGCACCTCTTTAGAACCAGTAATAGCTTTCAGTTCTGCATCAGCTAGAAAAGACTTGCAAACTTTTAACGGCAAGGTAACTGAGATATTCAATACTCAGGTATGGAATAGGACGGATTCATCCTACAATGGGAGCTGCAGGCTTTGAATCTCCTCTTCCTTAGAAAATGTCCTAGCCCTGGCCTACACTCCAAAAGACAAGCATCATTACGCCCCAGGAAACTTGTGTTTTAAAAAGATCTGTTCTGCTGAGTTTGACGTCTGGCCTCAGAAGACAACAAAAGATTTTGCGTCCCATCTGAATGGAAGTGATTTAATTCTGAATGGGAGGCAGGAGTTTCAGATGTAGCCCTGTGTCTGCTGTTGTCTGTGACATGTGTGTGAATGTGCACGGATGAAGGTGAAGATGCAGCTGAATGTGCCAATGACAACCCACAGGGAGACCATCTCCCAGGTTTTATCTTTTTGTGATACCTTTTTGGGGCCAGGGGCTTATTCTTTTAGTGCTTCAAGTGGAACCTAAGTAGTCTCTCTGGGTTTTCTCTCTGGGTTTTCCTAAATTGTATTAAACCTAGAAAAACATGCAAATGCACTTATAATCCAACTATCCAGCCACACTTATTGCATGTTTTAAAAACAAACAAAAACTTGTAGCTTGATGCTATTATGGAAATGAGAAGGAATCTGTTTTCTGTTTTCACTTGTCCTTATGCTCCACTGCTTTCAGTAATACAGTGGAAAGGAAAAAAAAAAGGTTTTAAATTTGTCTGGTACGTCCTATTTGCTGTCTGTGACTTATGTACATACAGGTGGCATTAAGAATGAGCAAGGCAAAATTCTGTATTGCCCTGAGATTTGTTGAGATGCAGGTTTTATAACAGTTTGATTCCTTCAGACAATTAGCAAGTGTTTTGGTAAACTGTGTATCATGTTTGTACATGTGAAATGACCAAGCATAAAAGAAAGGAGGGGAATGAATTACTTGTAGAATCGACTGTGAGTTGCTGCTGTGGAATTTTCCAATGCAGCATGAAAATCCTATTTGGATATTTATAGGAGTTGAAATAACGCAACTTGGAGACTTTTCCACTGGGCACAACAATCATTAGCCTTGTTTCTTCTTTTTCATGTGCTTAACTTCCAGCAGTACCATTTCTGTTCTTCAAAGAACGTGTTTATCTTGAAGTGTGTGAGCAGGAAGGTTTGCATAACAAGGAGGTAGAATTTTAGGGTTTAGGGTGGTTGTTGCTTGTATTTGGTTTTGTTTTGTTTTCTCTAATGTTCTTATTGCTTTCCTGACTTAAAAACTAATTCAAGGAACTGAATAGCCTTGCGCCATGAACCAGACTTGCACAAATTAATTTCACACAAGACAGAGTTGAAGTTTGTCCAGTACAATGTCTAGATCCCCTAGACCTTTGTTTAAATTTACTCTATGTAAACTACAGACGTTGACTTCCTAGATTTGAACTCATGCTAGATGATTGGACGTAGCAATTTGCTTTGTTGTGTGTTAGTCCAAAAGACAATTTTCAAAGCTGTCAGAGGTTAATGACAAACAATTTTTTACTCAGGCAAGGGGTTCTGAAAGGTAAAAAACAACCAGGGGAAAAAAAAAAGGTGATTAGCAATTGAGCTTGTAATGTTTCATGTCATGTTGGCATTGTAATAAATTACGACAAAGTAAAAACAGATGCTTTTTTTTTTTTTTTTCTGGAGAAATTCATATGCAATAAAAGGTGGCAAACACAGATTTTAGGAAAAATAAATATTTGACCATAAGTTTTAGGCTGTTGTTGACTAATTTTTCCTACCTGGTGGTTTTTTTCTTACTTAAATGTTAATTCTGCTGATATCACATTTTCTTTTCCTACTTTTGGAAAATAGTTATATAATCTAACAGGAAACTCAAAAGAATTCTTCTTATTTTCTTCCCATACAGCTAAGTGTTCTCACATACAGGCCAGAACTACAGCATTCTGAAGCATCTGAGGTCAGACTATACCTCAGCAATGCCAGCAGCAAAGCATAATGAAAAAGCTGTTTTTACAAGGGTTTTTTTTTTTTAGGATGAATGCTGTGAAATGCTCAGCCTCACTTTTCTAGGAAGGCAAAATGAAATTCCAGAAAGTCGATCAGGAAAACAGTGCTTTCCTACTTTCGGTCTGTGTCTCCTGGCATTTATGTAGCTGGGGGTGAATGTGATACCTGCATTGTAGCAGTGATGGCCATAGTGTAAAAGCCACAATCCTTCTGCAGTGCCTTCTCGTGGGATTTTAATGGAGACTGGGTCTTGTCTCTCTACACAAGTCCAATCTGATGTGGACTCCTCTGAGTGAAGCACTGTTTAATTAGTCAGGTGATATAGTGGGATAGACCTTTCCTATGTACAGAGGGACAGGAGAGCAGATCCCCTCATCAGTCTCACTGCGTGTTAGTGGAGCGTGTGCCCATCCATCCTCTCTGCTCCCACCCGTTCCTCTGAACTTCCACCATTAATACTTGTCCTCCGTTCCAGCTGAGTTTCCTCGAAACCTATCGCTTAGAGCAAATGTTGCACCCTGAGATAGGAATCCAAAATCAGGCTCGGCTCTTTGCTCTCTCAAGTCACCTACTCCTCGGCGTATTCCTAAAACCAGACTCATGAGAGTGAATTCTACAAATTGCACCATGATATTTTTTGAAGGCTGTTAAAGGGTTTTACAAAAATATTTGGGGATTTATGCCTCATGAGCTATGTAATCTCAAATTAAATAGATACTGTATTAAGGCATCACAGCAGCAGCTTTAATCTGTTTTCCCTGTTTCAGTAGTTTGAGAGCTGAGCCTTATCAGGAACAGCTGCTGCTAACGACAGCCTAACATTCGCTATATATTTTCCATTATTTTTAGCTCCTGTATTTATCTCCCATAACCTATTTAACCTACTTGTAAAGAGCGACAGTTTTGCTGGTGCCTGATGGAGAGGGAGTGCAAATTCACTTGTTTTGTACAGCCAGCTTACGTATTTAAAAGTTTGTATTGTGAAACTGGTACCTGGTGATACTGCAGAAAGAAAAGTAACTGATGTTTAGCTGCAGCACGAATCAGATGGAACTTTAAAAACTGGTCCTGTAAGTGCATTCCAGTGATTACATTTACACATGGCAAAGTGTTAATTTGTAGGTCTTTTATCTAGGTTTGGGACAGGTGGTATTGAAATTCATATGGTTTCAGCTGTCTGTAAAAGTGATCTTTATACCAAGCTCGCCAGTAGGAAACTTTACCCCACAGCCATTTGTGAAAGGGTAGGGGAAGACCCAATACCTTGTTTTATAACTTCCCTCAGTACTTATTGTGTGAGAGTTGGAACATTTACTGCACAGCTCCTGGAGCTTTTGAGTTCCTGCTGGTTTATCTGGAGGAGGCTGCACCGGCGTGCAGAATACCTTACACTTTTGGTGGTTTATGCTTAATGTCTGCAACAAGAAATCTTATGAGGCTATGTGAAATGGAAATAAGTTTACAGAAGAAAAAATGGATTTCACCATTATTTGGACATGATTTGAGGCTCACGGTGATGTATTTCAAATCCCAGCATCACTGTAAAAATATAAATGTCGAGACTGCATGATTAGAGAAGCAGATCCTGTTATCTTGTCTGCAATATTTCTTGTGTTTGGCTCGACTCTAATGAGGGTGAACTTTTGTTCATTCTGGTTTGCTTCTGTTTTGATGATGCTGTATAGTACCCCAAGCACCCTAGCCATGCCAGTGGGGCTTTATAAATAAGTTATTAATTATTATTTAGGTATATTAAAAAGATGAACAACTTCAGAAGCAAAAATAATTTTCCCACTTAGAATTGCTTTCCTAGAAGAAGTCCGATTAGTAAAATGTTTCATGAATTTTTAACTGTTTCTAAGATGATTTAACAGTAGGAATCAAGCAGTGGAGCCATCATCATGGGATCTGTCTTCTCTCTAAGGGCTCCAGTAGCAAGACCTCTGCAGGACACAGCTGGTCTGTGGCCCAAAGTTTCAGAACCAAAGCCCTAATCAATCAAGAGAAGTAAGACAGCACCATCAATCATTTTGGAGAGCTCATTCTTTCATTCACAGAACTCTGACATTGGTTTCTCGTTAAAAAGAATACAACCTTTAAGAAATGCTTTAAAAAGCAATTGTCGGTTCTCAGCGGAACAAACTTTAATAGATCTTAAAGGTTCCCTGTAGAAAAAATTGCCTTTTTGTCAAGCCCAGACCAGAAATGAACGAGTGGAAATTCTGCTTTATATCATGCAACCTCGACACCGTATGAGAGCAGAATACGGTGCTAATCAGCTCTAGGCACCTATTCTGGAAAGCTCCTGTGCAAGTCACTGTCTGGCTCCCTAATAAATGAAAACAAAATTTGAAGAAAAGTATTAGCTTATCCGTTTTGAACTATCCTACCACAACATGGCCTATCACAATAATAAAACTTGTGGAAAATAAAAGATTAGAAAATGAAGGAATAAGGGACAGAAAAAAACATCATCAAGAAATAATAAAGAACTATTAAAAAGATAGAAAGCATTTAAAGTATTCCTATAAGAATAAATGCACATATTTTTTTTTCAGAGACTAACCAAAGTGATTTTAAGACTTTGCTTTCAACGACTTCTTTCTGTTTTATCCCCAGATAAGTAGCAAACACTTATTCCTCCGTCAGCAAAGGAAGAGGAATAAACCTGATAAGGCGGTGAGTTGGGCCTGGCATCCTGTGAGACCAAGCAGCCATAGGTTAATACCCACCCTGCAGCTGCTTCTGCTTCTTATGTGTGTTCCTGGCTTCCTGCTGACAGTGCTTTTACCCAAATTAGAGTAGAATTGACAGCAATAGAATATTTTGAAGGTTGGGACATTTGCCATATTATTTTATTTTAATTTTAAATGGCTCTTGCCAGCAGAGTGTATAATGGGCATAGATCATTTGACACTGCCTTTTGTCACGCAGGAGCCTAACCTGAGAATCTGGATTGAGAGCAGGATATTTCTTTCCAAGACTGCCTTAAAACAAGCCTGCCTGCTACTGGCTTGCCATGGAAACCTCCGAGGAAGGAGGGTGGTTGCCTGTGGCAGAAGAAATGGTGGTGACTGTCTCTGCAGTTTCATTGGGATTATGGTCCCAATCCACACTGGCTCTGAATCAGCCATGAAGGTCGGAAACAGAGGCTACACAAGATGGATGGATATAAAATATTTTCATGGGCTTTGACTGCAGAAAGGTTTTGTTTTCTGAAAACTAAATGTTGAGTCACTTTGACCTGATGGGTTTCTTCTCTGCCAAGAAATTTTTCCTTGGATTTGTTGTTCTGAAAGCTTTTTTCCAGGAGGAATTTGTGTTCTGAATGTTTTGCTTTTAGTTATTTCACCCGCCTAACCTTAATTACCCATATCAGAGATCCAGAGCATAGAAGAAAACCTTTGGTAGCTTTCCTCAGAGACCTTCAAGAGGAGAGAGCTGAGCTTTGCCCTGCAGCCATTTCCCAGCTTCTGGATGTTCCCAGATCAATAACTAAAAGGGTGCAAAGCCATTTGGCCACCAGGGCAGCACCATATCTCCTCGCTAATGAGGCTGACCTTTCTACCAACTGCTTTACATGACTGAAATCAGGGAAAATTAGTTTACTCAAGTCAGAACTTATGTAACTGGTGATACCAGGGCTGAAATTCTTGCTCATGGTGTGATGAATACGTTGTGGATCTACTTGAAAAAAAATGTACAAATCCAACTGAAGATAAAAGAACTGCAACTGAACCAGCCAGATCCTCTGTAGTTTGTGACAGGTAGGTGAAGAATAATGATGTCTCCAAGGTGTCTGTCCTTCCATTTGGTGAATTACACATTTATCTGGAAAAATCACTGCTGCTGAACCAAAGGTCCTGCTGCTTACACGGTTTACAAAGGCCCTTAAAATTATGGACAAGAATATAGTTTTGTGAAGAAAGGGAGACTGCTGTGTGAGTTGAAGGGTAACGTTTAAAAGCTTTGCTCACCCCAAAGCAGCCATGTCACTTTTCATTGGCTGTTATACTCAAGCTTAGAAATGGACTTTGAGATCTTAATTATATATCCAGATAGCTAGACAATCAATCCATTCAATACTAAACACTGATAAAGTAGCTGAAATATTTATAGAGTTAATAAAAACCAAGGGGGAATTTTATCCCACTTATGTATTATCTTATGAGATTAAAATATATTTCCAAAAAAGCCTGATAACAGTACTAAAATTAAATTTCTGAACTGATTTGTACTTTTTTTTTCTTACATAGGGATAACACAGCTTTTACTTGAAATAAAATTGAGCACATCCTTATTATGCAAGTAAAATGCAAGAAAAATTAAATTCAAGAAACATATCTTCCTTTGCCATGTATGATCCAGGCAATCATCATTGTTTAAGGGTAAATCTTAACAGAACATTTTTCACACCTTGTGTTTTGAGAGTTGTCTTTTTAAAATTGCCAGAAGGAGCAAATATTCTTAGTGTGCATAAGTCATAAAATTAATTTCGATGGGCTTTGTTGGGCTATTTTTTTTTCATTCTTTCTTTCAAATTAAAAAAAAAAAAAAACCCTACATGAGTATACAACGTAGAGTAACTAAATTTTTTTAACCCATATCCTCTTGTTATTGCTGAGGTAGTACAAGCAATAAAGGGTTTATTTACAACAGCAAGGAAAACCCACTTTGGCTGTCCTCCAGTGTTTAACTCCCCCAAACAATAATTTAGAAAAATATAAGCAATTTAAAGACGTGCTATACTTTTTTAACAGGTGTAGCCTTATTTGATACCCATGGGATCTATTGAATCCCATCGGCCTTATATATTTTCACAGAATCATGGAATGATAGAATCATACTTGAGGTTTTCTAAACTCTACATATGGTAAAGCTGTGTCTGACCTTAATGGTTCATGAATAATCAGGATACGTAGCATTTTTGCCTTTAAAATTCAAATCTTCTGTGAGTTCAACTTAACAATGTGTTCAGGGCAGTAGAATACATTAAGGGTTGTCTTTAGGTGAACATGTAAAAATATATCCTTATTTTAGTTAAGTACAAAATCTATCATTTGATGAAAGTATCTCCCAAAGCTCACTGTTAAAAACCAGCCCTAAATGAACAATTCAGAACAGAAATTTTTCTTGGGTCAAGAAGGAATAGTAATAGGATTTTGAATTAGATGTTGGCATTTGATGTATGTTTCTCAGAGTGACATTCTGGAGCAAGCCAGCTCCACTTTAACCTACTGTTGCACAGCCAGAAGCTCCCTTTGAATCATCATGCTGAGAAACAAACCTCCACTCTCTGCATCTGATTTAGAGTCCTGCTTCTTCTTAGAGAGCTTTCTGGACTCTGCAGCTTTCTCTGACCAAGATCTCCTCAGGTGGTTATAAACTCAGAAACTCTTAAAACATAAGCTGATAGACTGTAACCATGATTTTTATTATAGTTGAACATTCCTGGTAAGTGATTGGCATCTCCCAGTAATTCTAAGACCTCTCTACTTGGCACCATGTCTTTTTTCAAATGTTCAGTCAACTTCACGTTCAGTCAGTCTTACATTTAACTTAAGGACATTCTGCCAGCTCTTATCTCCCCTGATGTCTCAAAGTTTGTGAATTTTAAAGGGCTGTAGCACCCATCAACCTCTTTCTTAATCTTCCTTCCTGAACTTGACCAGTTCCCCCATTTTCCATTGATTATGTTGCCCTCAGACTCTCCTGTCTGAGTAAGATTCGTCAAAGTTACTCTCTACTGCCCTTGAACTGGACAAAGCTTAGCTCAGGTCAAACAACTAACCCATACACTGAAACATTCAGTGAGGCAGGAATTTCAGACCAACACCCAGAATCCATAGCTTCTCTGGACATTGTCTCAATCATTATCCTACATTTATACCTAGTTTTGCAAACTGAATTTTAATGATTTATAAGTCACAGGAAAATTTGGAGCCACTAAAGTGCTCATATTTTACAATGATGCTTCTTGGAAGTTATCACCCAGCTCTGGACCACAAAAGCCCAACTACAGAAATAAATTAATTTGTCTGGCTAGACTCAGGGATGTTACATAGTTCTCCTGAATGCTTCTTAATTAGGTATATCCAAAACCTCTGTAGACCTCAGATGTAGAGCACTGATAAGTATGTTAGCGTTCAAATGGAAACAAATGTAGAAGCATATAGTTTCCATAAAATATAATTGTTTAAATAGTTGTGAAGTATTTTCTGTCCAATTAAATCCAGCAAAAAAACCACAGATATGTCACTATAAATCCATATTACAGCATGCCATATGATGGAGGAAAGAGTAGCTGTGTTGTGCAGAGACGCAGCCTGTTGAGGAGATGGCAGACAGTGAGTCTGGTGTGAACTTCTGCTTCTCTCTTGAGTTTGGTGAATGTCATGCTGTCACCCTGTGGTCACCTCTCAGCCTGGAAGGTTTCATGTGGACCACAGAAAAAGGTCCAGTTGTACCTTGTTGCCTTGACCAACACACACTTAGCATGTGGCTTGTTCGGTAAGCACGTGTGGAAAGGTCAAATCAGCAACCACAAACCACATCCAGTGTTGTTTTCAGTGCAGGTGTCAGTGTGGTGTCACCTCTCTCTGACAGTGGTACTAGTCATAGTTGCATTGACACTTTGTCATTCTGTGTGGCCAGCAGTCCTGGTAGGCAGGCTACGTATCATTATGTTGTTGGGTTCTAGCATGCAAGGTCACTGGCAAAGGAGGCTCTGGACACCAGACACATGGTGGGATGTCTCTGGCCATACGGAGCAGTGGGATTGAAAAGACAGCAGTGCCAGGCTTGTCACTAAACAAAATGCTCTGACAGCTTTGCCAAAGAGTTTCCAGTCCCTCAAAGGAAAAGTTGGAGTCACATTAGATATCACACTACCTTCAAGGGCCAAATGCCATTTGGGGCATTGCCCTCAGCTTCAGACAGTGGTAAGTGGATACAGTTTGGTTCTACAGTTTGAGCACCAGTGTAATCTACTTCAGCTGCTGAATATGTCAAATCTTCTGCCGTCCATAGACAGGCTGGAGAGCTGGGCAGAGAAGGACCTAATGAGATTCAACAAGAGCAAATGTAGGGTCCTGCATCTGGGGAGGAAGGATTTCAGGCACCAGTATAGGTTAGGGGTGGATCTTCTGGAAAGCACTTCTGCAGAGAAGGGTTTGGGGGTTCTGGTAGATAGTAAACTATCCACGAGCCAGCAATGTGCCATTGTTACGACAAGGGCCAATGGAATCCTGGGATGCATAAGGAAGAGTGTGGCCAGTAGGTTGAGGGTGGTCATTCTCCCCCTTTACTCTGCACTAGTGAGGCCACAGCTGGCATACTGTGTCCAGTTCTGGGTTCTTCAGTTCAAGAGAGACAGGGAACTACTAGAGAGAGTCCAGTGTAGGGCAATAAAGATAGTTAAGGGATTGGAGCATCTCCCTTATGCAGAAAGGCTGAGAGAGCTGGGACTCTTTATCCTGGAGAAGTGAAGGCTGAGGAGAGACCTTATTCATGCTTGTAAGTATCTGAAGAGGGGGATAAAGGAGGATGGAGCTGGACTCTTTTCAGTGGTTCCCAGTGACAGGACGACAGGCAATGGGCACAAGCTGGAATTTACAAAGTTCCATTCAAATATGAGAAAAAATTTCTTTAGGGTGAGGGTGACAGAGCCCTGGAAGAGGCTGCCCAGTGAGGGTGTGGAGTCCCCTTCTCTGGAGACCTTCAAGACCTGCCTGGATGCAGTCCTGAGTGATGTGCTCTGGGCAATTCTGCTTTACCAGGGGAGTTGGACTAGATGATCACTAGAGGTCCCTTCCAACCCTGACAATTCCCTGATTCCATAATTCCTCATATGTAAAAGCAAACTAAACTGAAAGACAGTTGACAGCCTCAATTAAAATAATTTTTAAAATTATATATGTTCTTTCGCCTCAAAATGATGAGGATTCATTAGCATTACTTCTTGAAATTAAAGTAACAATTATACATGGTTTGGGGGTCTCAAACATTTTTACCATATTTTTTCCACATTTTTTTTTCTGCAGGATGAAATAAAAATACTGATAAAATGGATGGGAAAATCAAATAAGGAAAACTCCCTATAGTTTAAATCTGTTTTAATGTATAACAACCCCCCTCTGCAATCTGAAACATAAATAACTGAATACGTAGGTATCATTCTATGCATTTACTTTCAGAAAAGTTCTCAGTTTACAATTATTGTTAGATTTGAGGAATTTTTTCCTAAAAATTAACTTCCTTTCTACATTTCTTTATTCAGCTCCCATTATGCTTTTTTCACAAGTTTTTGGTCAGCAAAGGAAAAGGAAAAGAAACATCATAATTGTTGTCACAGAAGCAGATGCTTATGAAAAACTGCATCTTTCCTGTCTACATACATTTCAAAGGGAAATAGTAGTAATTTCAGGGATTATTTTTTTCCTCTTCGTGTGGAAAAGTGGGAGCCTTCCTACAGCTCTACCACATGCTTGGCAGGCAGATAATTTGATGTGTATCTTCTTCAAAAACCTGTTGTCTTGAGCCTTCTAACCAAAAAGTCTTAGCACTTCCAGCTGCTTCTATCTCCTTGCTTTGATGTATTTACTTTTGCAACAACAACAAAAAAAAAAACCTAAATAAGGATCTTGTAATGACTTTCATATAAACACTCTCAAGTACAAGAAAGATATGAAAGTAGCTAAAAAGAAAGTATAAAGATTTATTTACCTACTCAAGAACATTAAGACATGGTATTTGACCAGGTCTATACAGCTCTGTAGCAGAGGTTTAGAGAAGAACAGAAGGAAATACAAGCATTTAGCAGCATCATCTGAGGAACAGATTTCTGCAGAAGGTTTCTTTGAATATGAGAAAGGTTTTTGTCAAGGCCAAAGAAAGGTATGTTTTTGTAACCAAGATAGAGGACAATTTGGTGAGAATGATAGCTATGCAGACAGACAGGAAAAACTATATATCAGAGAGATGATGTAGAAAGGGTCAGAAAGCTGTACAGGTACCCAGTTGGCTTAGAGATAGGAACTCAGAAATAAAAATCAGAAATATGAGGAATGTTTAATGGTATCCATAGTACAGCTCCTTTTATTATATGTATTGATGCAGAAAAAAAATGTTATGATAAAAAAACCAAAACCAAAACCAAAACCAAACCAAAACTATTGAGACTGAAGTAATTCTCTGATGTCTTTTAGATTTCTCTTCATGGACCCACTTTATCCTACCTGGAGTCATTCACTTAAGTAGCAAGTATCCCAGATGGAGCTGAAAGAAATGCTGATTTACATATTTTTATATATATGTATGTATAATATTATATTATAAATATATTAATGGAATATTATAAAATATATATGCTACAATATAGAAAAGATAATACATTATGAAAATATATATGATATTATTTTATATATATATGTATAACAGCCTGTGTGTGAGAGTCCAAATTGGGGGTACACAGACAAGAGGAACTGATTTTGTATTAGTTTTATAAACAATTTTGGGGGGGACAAGCTTTGCAGAACAAGTCTGTAAATCACTAGAAAAGAAAGCAAAGTTAGCAAGCAGTCTTCCTTGGATTCTTATTTATTTCTTATTTGCCTAATATTTTGAGGAGTTCTGCAAACTAATGGACTGATGTGGAACAGTTCTCCAATGACTTTAGTATTTACTGTTTGAGATGGGTAAACAGCTGTCTGGTCATATCTCCTGAGAACTTTTTCTGTTCCTCCTTGTAAGAAGTATATATATGCCAAGACCAGAGTTTCAAAGCTATTTGAGAACCCAAAGGAAATTAGATATCTATCTTTAGTCATAGTGAAGTTACATTAGGTGCCCTGCCTGCAACTTCAGGTGCTGAAGTACCTCTTCAAACGTGAAAACACTGTCATGAAGATTTTCAAGATACAGTTTAGTGAAGTTCAGTGAAGACACCAATCAGTTTTGAAGTCCATACCCATTTGTGCTGACCAAATTCATCCCGTCAATGTTTGTGGAAAAGAAGCAGAAAAAAGATGCTTGGGTATTCATGTAACTTTAAAAAAAGCGAAAATGGGGCAGCCTATTTATGGAGTATTGCTAAACATCATTCAGATATTCAGAACACACACCCGCATGCCTACCTTTATGGGCACTAAACTGCCACATGTAACTCTATCTTGTGTCCCCTGTGATCTTTTGCTATGGCAGGATAAATTTGTGTTGGTGCCTAATCTCCGAATGAGTGTCTGATCTGTGTACGTGCAGAAAATATTTGGCTTTGGTGCTTCAACATGAATCATTTTTCTCATTGACTTGGTCACCAGTTTATCTGTCCTTCAGTGTGAATGAATGGGAATATTTTCAGCTGGAATTAAATGAGCACAGGTACTATGAACCAAAAGAAAGATGTCTTAAAGTGTGTTACTAATTATTTATACACTTCATCAAAGGCTCAGTGCTCTTGCTGTGCAACTCATAATACTTGTCTAGCCATGGCCCTATCCATTTTTAACTTTTCCCCTTTTTCTGTAATAGTCTTTTAGATAAAAATAATTGGGTACTTAAATATTTCTAAAGCTGGCAATTAAAATATACTTTATTGCATAACCAATATATCTTGCAATGAATATATTATGGGAAAAGAAGACTGCCAACCAGTCCACAAATTAGAATCCAAATGCAAGTGCCATGTCTTCTGCAGACTCCTTTTAAACAGCACTGATGTTTCTACACTGGAAGCCACTGATGAGACAGGAGAAATGTAATTTTCTGTGAATTTGGTTTTCTGTAAATCCTGGGCAGAGGCAAAAATGGATTTAAATTTGTTGAGTCTCTGTCATCAAGATCTGAAATTAAACACATATCAGGGGGACAAATTTTATGTCCACAACTCAGAAGGAAGGTAAGGAACTGTTGTACTCTATATGAAGTGCACCTATTTGTTGGTGTTGAGTCCGTCAGTTGTACCATTATATATGGATAGTTGTATTCAGCATAAGCTCCTGACCTGTAATGACTGGGTTATTTTTAACTGTTAAGGAAGAAAACTTATCCATCAATAGTCTAAATTGCTATTAGAATGAAAGAGTAATTTGTGATGGGAAAGGATTCTGAAACAAGGTGAACTCATTCTCTCACCTTCTGCAAATTGCTGTGGAGCAATTACAACAGACCTAACTATCTGAGGACAGGGCAAGGATTTGTGGGAAATAATTAGTAATATGAAATATTCAGACTACATAATTCCCACTTAAAATACCTCAGGTGGTCTGCCAAACTTTCTGAAAAGGCTAATAGCTGAGGGCACTTCTCATTTAACTAAGGTTGCACTACCCAGAGCTCTGTAAAGGGGCCTTGATATGTAACAGAATACCCATACTTATTCTTGGGATAAGGATATTCAAATGCACTGTAAAGATGGGGCATGACTCTGTATCATAGTTGCAAGAGCACGCAGCAGGTCAAAACTTGAGTCTGACAACTGCTTTCAGGATTAGTAATGCATTTTACCATCTGTTGCACATAATATTAGGAACAATCTTTGAAGCACGGGCTAGACTCATGTTCGCAGGATTTTCTGACCCTATGACTCTTATTTCCTGTGGAGCAGAGTATCTTCCCCTCTAGTATTTCTCCTTCCTTCACCATTACCTCAGCTCTATCAATCTCTAGCTTGATAACACAGGAGCAACACTGGCTGACTTCTTCAGGTGATGAAGGGGACCAAACCTGGCTGCCTTCCACTGACTCGAGCATGAACCACAAGGTCAGACTCTTAGAGAAGAGTTAAAAATAGCCCTGCCTTCTCCTGGTACTGCATTGCAATTGCAAAAGTCAGGTTTTGATTGAAAAGAGGTGTCTCCCTGCCTTCAGGAGAGTGGATGGAGGTACCTCTCCCCAGACCTTAATAAGTGGAGGAGTTCAAAGCATACCCCTTTGCCCAGAATTTTGAACTGCCAGACTTCAAGCATCACACATTACACAGTGTCCACACGTATCTGATATCATAGCTTCCCTGCTTAGCTTTCTGGGGTGGCTTGGGTTATGCTCTAATACTCTACAGCCTCCCATGCATTGTCTAGAGAACTTAAATTGCCTAACTGTTGGGTTCTGTCTACCTCATAAGAAGCCAGACACTAGAAAGATAGATAGATCACCCATGTTAGCAGCCAGAGCCATTTCTGTGTCATGTCCCCAAGATATAGTATGATCCCAATCCCGCTGAGTTCACTTGGATTGACTTTATGAGGTTACTTTAAGCATCAGTGATGGTGATGTCCTGCACACTCAAACTGTCTGGCTAAGCTGACCTAGCTAGTACTTTAAGAAAAATGGAGAAGTTGTAGGTAATACTTTTACTTAAAATTTAAAGAACTCTGAAAGATATCTACCTACCCTTTAAAATGACTAGCTGCTGGAAAACTTGCTTTTTTCCTATGTAAAACATTTGAAGACTCTTAGAGCTTTTCCTTTACTTCTGGTGTCCACATAAAAGGAGAGGATTGCTTAGTGAGCCACACAGCCTGGCAGGGTGAGAGTTGTCCAGTAGAAATTGCTGCTAATTTTGGGAGTTAGACTTCTGAGGGGAAAGGTTTATGCAAAAAGGGACAACACATTAATACAAAAATGTCTGGAATTTCATTTTTAACCAGGGAAATTTTTTCTGTGTTCATTAGAGATCTTCATAATGGCTTCAGCTTCTTTTCCAAAGGCTAACCACAGCATGAGGTGATGTTTCAGAGGAAAAGGTGATGTTTTGGAGGAAAGGCAGCGCAATGCTATCAGAAGGACTTCCTGTATGATGTACAAGAAGATTTTGGCAGTGTATGCAATGACTCCAAGGACAGCTTATCAAATATCCTGATACAAAGAGAGTATATTTTGCATTCAAATGTTTGGTTTCCTCAGGTACTGCTCATCACTACTTCATGCATGTAGTGATCTTATTTGAAATAATAACATTTACTATAATACACTATTTCATCTCACTAAAAGATGTCAATAAACTGTTCATACTCAACCATATGAAGAGTTATGATTATAAATTCAAACACATCTTTTCGTGATTAGAAGCTACTTATCTCTTGAGTGGCTCACCAACTATGTGACATTTTTTATAAGACCGGGGAAAAGAGCTTGCCACTGGAAAACAGAAAAGTGCTCTAAGGAATCTTCTGGGCATCATTTTCTTACACATTTTTCTAGTCAAGATATTTAGTGTCTTTGATACAGTTAATTCAGTTAGCACTCCTGGCTGTCCACTTACATTTGTAGAGACTAAAAGACCTGGTAGAAGTTTATATAAGTAGAAGACTTGACATAAATTGTTTTAACTTGAGTCAGTCACTGGTATGAAATCATGGATTGAATGTGATATGATGGTGTCAACCCATCATACTCCTCTGGACCTGTTCGGCATGCTCCAATATATTTTCCTGATATTAGACAAAAAATAAGAGATATTACTGCAGTTAGCAGGACGCTCAAGTTTAGGAAAAAAAATTATAGTGCAAATTGTGTACTTCACTGACTTGTTTATCCAAAACCCTCTGGGAGAAAACCAAAGCATTTCCATCACAATAAATATCTGATGATGTGAATGAAATTGTGCAGATTTTAAAACATGGAGACCTATCTGGACTACTATTAACATAACACACTCTTGGAACAAGAGGAGTAAATACGCAGTTTTCACGTGCATACATGTATTTTGTTGTTTGGTTTGGGTTTTTTTAATAATTCAACTGTTCACATTTTATGAGCAAAGTTTCTTGGAATTCTTTGATCTTTAAATAACTTTGTAGTTATGAGATTGGAAGCAATTTCCAACTAACTGTAAACCTGAATTACAAATTAGTAAAGATCCACTCATTTATTGGATTAAACACTCCTGTATAGGTGGGTCCAGTGGAAAAATCCAAGCTTGACATGAAATATTTAACCATAAGCAATTCTTTATGCCTCTAATGCTTTGTACATGATAGCTGATTAAGCGTCTTGTC
>VXBJ01003089.1:1303295-1326805 GCA_013400055.1 Nycticryphes semicollaris
GTTCTGCAAACTAATGGACTGATGTGGAACAGTTCTCCAATGACTTTAGTATTTACTGTTTGAGATGGGTAAACAGCTGTCTGGTCATATCTCCTGAGAACTTTTTCTGTTCCTCCTTGTAAGAAGTATATATATGCCAAGACCAGAGTTTCAAAGCTATTTGAGAACCCAAAGGAAATTAGATATCTATCTTTAGTCATAGTGAAGTTACATTAGGTGCCCTGCCTGCAACTTCAGGTGCTGAAGTACCTCTTCAAACGTGAAAACACTGTCATGAAGATTTTCAAGATACAGTTTAGTGAAGTTCAGTGAAGACACCAATCAGTTTTGAAGTCCATACCCATTTGTGCTGACCAAATTCATCCCGTCAATGTTTGTGGAAAAGAAGCAGAAAAAAGATGCTTGGGTATTCATGTAACTTTAAAAAAAGCGAAAATGGGGCAGCCTATTTATGGAGTATTGCTAAACATCATTCAGATATTCAGAACACACACCCGCATGCCTACCTTTATGGGCACTAAGCTGCCACATGTAACTCTATCTTGTGTCCCCTGTGATCTTTTGCTATGGCAGGATAAATTTGTGTTGGTGCCTAATCTCCGAATGAGTGTCTGATCTGTGTACGTGCAGAAAATATTTGGCTTTGGTGCTTCAACATGAATCATTTTTCTCATTGACTTGGTCACCAGTTTATCTGTCCTTCAGTGTGAATGAATGGGAATATTTTCAGCTGGAATTAAATGAGCACAGGTACTATGAACCAAAAGAAAGATGTCTTAAAGTGTGTTACTAATTATTTATACACTTCATCAAAGGCTCAGTGCTCTTGCTGTGCAACTCATAATACTTGTCTAGCCATGGCCCTATCCATTTTTAACTTTTCCCCTTTTTCTGTAATAGTCTTTTAGATAAAAATAATTGGGTACTTAAATATTTCTAAAGCTGGCAATTAAAATATACTTTATTGCATAACCAATATATCTTGCAATGAATATATTATGGGAAAAGAAGACTGCCAACCAGTCCACAAATTAGAATCCAAATGCAAGTGCCATGTCTTCTGCAGACTCCTTTTAAACAGCACTGATGTTTCTACACTGGAAGCCACTGATGAGACAGGAGAAATGTAATTTTCTGTGAATTTGGTTTTCTGTAAATCCTGGGCAGAGGCAAAAATGGATTTAAATTTGTTGAGTCTCTGTCATCAAGATCTGAAATTAAACACATATCAGGGGGACAAATTTTATGTCCACAACTCAGAAGGAAGGTAAGGAACTGTTGTACTCTATATGAAGTGCACCTATTTGTTGGTGTTGAGTCCGTCAGTTGTACCATTATATATGGATAGTTGTATTCAGCATAAGCTCCTGACCTGTAATGACTGGGTTATTTTTAACTGTTAAGGAAGAAAACTTATCCATCAATAGTCTAAATTGCTATTAGAATGAAAGAGTAATTTGTGATGGGAAAGGATTCTGAAACAAGGTGAACTCATTCTCTCACCTTCTGCAAATTGCTGTGGAGCAATTACAACAGACCTAACTATCTGAGGACAGGGCAAGGATTTGTGGGAAATAATTAGTAATATGAAATATTCAGACTACATAATTCCCACTTAAAATACCTCAGGTGGTCTGCCAAACTTTCTGAAAAGGCTAATAGCTGAGGGCACTTCTCATTTAACTAAGGTTGCACTACCCAGAGCTCTGTAAAGGGGCCTTGATATGTAACAGAATACCCATACTTATTCTTGGGATAAGGATATTCAAATGCACTGTAAAGATGGGGCATGACTCTGTATCATAGTTGCAAGAGCACGCAGCAGGTCAAAACTTGAGTCTGACAACTGCTTTCAGGATTAGTAATGCATTTTACCATCTGTTGCACATAATATTAGGAACAATCTTTGAAGCACGGGCTAGACTCATGTTCGCAGGATTTTCTGACCCTATGACTCTTATTTCCTGTGGAGCAGAGTATCTTCCCCTCTAGTATTTCTCCTTCCTTCACCATTACCTCAGCTCTATCAATCTCTAGCTTGATAACACAGGAGCAACACTGGCTGACTTCTTCAGGTGATGAAGGGGACCAAACCTGGCTGCCTTCCACTGACTCGAGCATGAACCACAAGGTCAGACTCTTAGAGAAGAGTTAAAAATAGCCCTGCCTTCTCCTGGTACTGCATTGCAATTGCAAAAGTCAGGTTTTGATTGAAAAGAGGTGTCTCCCTGCCTTCAGGAGAGTGGATGGAGGTACCTCTCCCCAGACCTTAATAAGTGGAGGAGTTCAAAGCATACCCCTTTGCCCAGAATTTTGAACTGCCAGACTTCAAGCATCACACATTACACAGTGTCCACACGTATCTGATATCATAGCTTCCCTGCTTAGCTTTCTGGGGTGGCTTGGGTTATGCTCTAATACTCTACAGCCTCCCATGCATTGTCTAGAGAACTTAAATTGCCTAACTGTTGGGTTCTGTCTACCTCATAAGAAGCCAGACACTAGAAAGATAGATAGATCACCCATGTTAGCAGCCAGAGCCATTTCTGTGTCATGTCCCCAAGATATAGTATGATCCCAATCCCGCTGAGTTCACTTGGATTGACTTTATGAGGTTACTTTAAGCATCAGTGATGGTGATGTCCTGCACACTCAAACTGTCTGGCTAAGCTGACCTAGCTAGTACTTTAAGAAAAATGGAGAAGTTGTAGGTAATACTTTTACTTAAAATTTAAAGAACTCTGAAAGATATCTACCTACCCTTTAAAATGACTAGCTGCTGGAAAACTTGCTTTTTTCCTATGTAAAACATTTGAAGACTCTTAGAGCTTTTCCTTTACTTCTGGTGTCCACATAAAAGGAGAGGATTGCTTAGTGAGCCACACAGCCTGGCAGGGTGAGAGTTGTCCAGTAGAAATTGCTGCTAATTTTGGGAGTTAGACTTCTGAGGGGAAAGGTTTATGCAAAAAGGGACAACACATTAATACAAAAATGTCTGGAATTTCATTTTTAACCAGGGAAATTTTTTCTGTGTTCATTAGAGATCTTCATAATGGCTTCAGCTTCTTTTCCAAAGGCTAACCACAGCATGAGGTGATGTTTCAGAGGAAAAGGTGATGTTTTGGAGGAAAGGCAGCGCAATGCTATCAGAAGGACTTCCTGTATGATGTACAAGAAGATTTTGGCAGTGTATGCAATGACTCCAAGGACAGCTTATCAAATATCCTGATACAAAGAGAGTATATTTTGCATTCAAATGTTTGGTTTCCTCAGGTACTGCTCATCACTACTTCATGCATGTAGTGATCTTATTTGAAATAATAACATTTACTATAATACACTATTTCATCTCACTAAAAGATGTCAATAAACTGTTCATACTCAACCATATGAAGAGTTATGATTATAAATTCAAACACATCTTTTCGTGATTAGAAGCTACTTATCTCTTGAGTGGCTCACCAACTATGTGACATTTTTTATAAGACCGGGGAAAAGAGCTTGCCACTGGAAAACAGAAAAGTGCTCTAAGGAATCTTCTGGGCATCATTTTCTTACACATTTTTCTAGTCAAGATATTTAGTGTCTTTGATACAGTTAATTCAGTTAGCACTCCTGGCTGTCCACTTACATTTGTAGAGACTAAAAGACCTGGTAGAAGTTTATATAAGTAGAAGACTTGACATAAATTGTTTTAACTTGAGTCAGTCACTGGTATGAAATCATGGATTGAATGTGATATGATGGTGTCAACCCATCATACTCCTCTGGACCTGTTCGGCATGCTCCAATATATTTTCCTGATATTAGACAAAAAATAAGAGATATTACTGCAGTTAGCAGGACGCTCAAGTTTAGGAAAAAAAATTATAGTGCAAATTGTGTACTTCACTGACTTGTTTATCCAAAACCCTCTGGGAGAAAACCAAAGCATTTCCATCACAATAAATATCTGATGATGTGAATGAAATTGTGCAGATTTTAAAACATGGAGACCTATCTGGACTACTATTAACATAACACACTCTTGGAACAAGAGGAGTAAATACGCAGTTTTCACGTGCATACATGTATTTTGTTGTTTGGTTTGGGTTTTTTTAATAATTCAACTGTTCACATTTTATGAGCAAAGTTTCTTGGAATTCTTTGATCTTTAAATAACTTTGTAGTTATGAGATTGGAAGCAATTTCCAACTAACTGTAAACCTGAATTACAAATTAGTAAAGATCCACTCATTTATTGGATTAAACACTCCTGTATAGGTGGGTCCAGTGGAAAAATCCAAGCTTGACATGAAATATTTAACCATAAGCAATTCTTTATGCCTCTAATGCTTTGTACATGATAGCTGATTAAGCGTCTTGTCTGTATTCTAAGGATGTTATCTTGAATGTCTGGCATATTACCTTGCTTCCAGATGACTGAGAGTGAATTTTCAAAGTGGTGCATGAGAGGCAGGGACACAAATCCTGTTAGTAGCTAATGGGATTTTTTTGCACCTCCTGTGCACCACACTGAGAGACCCAGCCTTGAAATTTTCATTACCTATATTTGTTCAGAGATGATGTGTGGTAAATACAGACCCTTCTGAATTGGCCAAATGACCTGTGTTTGACAGGTTAAACCCATAATTACTAAACTGATCTTACAGATATTTAGTGCTGATTCCTATTTTTTTTTTCTGTTTCCTACTCTTACTCTTCTCCCATAAGAAATAAAGATACCTCCACCCATCACCATCAACATCTTCAAAGAGAGCTGGACACAAGACATCAACTTGATTAGCTTCTTTAGGAAAAAAATACTCAGGCTGTTCTTAGATATGTTTACATCCATGCAAGGATACAAGCAGTCCTATTCAACTAGGGGCGACAGGGCAACAAGATGAAATGCATAGAAAGAAATAGACAGCACTTCAAACCCTTGAAATATTTACTGTCACAGTAGCCCTGACATGCTTTATTAATCTGTTTACTGTAGGTGTTTTCATTCTGCATCTGACCACTTGTGTGACTCCTGCAGATATTACAGAAAATTGTAGACACCAGTGACATATTGTCTAAGACAATTAAGTATTAACATTTATGCCTTCAGTGTCATCCTTAAAACTTTTCTGCTTCTACTTGCTCTAATTCTTGATAGTCTCTTTGCCATATGAATGATTGTTCAATCTCTTTTATTTCCTGAAGATCTACCACATCACAATAATACCTTTATGAAATTCTTGCCATGGGCTAATTCATATACTGGAGAAAAAAAATCCAGTCTCTTTGGTTTAAAATGTTGTATAACAAAGATATTTGTGAACATACTATAACACAAATGAGTTGTAGAAAAATGAAAAAATGTGAATTGAAAATTGTGTAGGCAGGCTTGCTTCATAACTCCTGATGAAGGACTTAAATTTTCAGGTGAGACCTAAAAACTTCCCTTTTACCAAGGTTCTTGCTCTTAAAGTTAAAATCAGTTTAGTTTATACATTGAGAAATTCCTGGTTAATTTTCTACAAAGCAGACTATCTTTAAGTGTTTGCATAATTATACATATATATAATTGCTCCTTTTAAAGAAAATGCTCATTGTTTATTCTCATTTAATTTGTTTTTAATAGAATTGGGATTTTTTTTTCCCAGAAGATTAGCTATTTGCAATTTCATATGCATCACTATACACATTTTAAAGCCAACTTCTGTAAGAAGTGTTTTGCTTGTGCTTTAGAAAATATATTTATTTAGTAATGGTAAAATAAAAAAACTATTCTTTAACAGTAACAAAAAAGGGTAATCATGCACAAAACTTTTATACTATAGTACTTCAGGCAGTGAAGTACTTTCTGTTATTAAATCAGTGGGCAGTTGTCACAACCCCACATTTTTCAAGTTGAGAAATATTAGGTCTCCCTTCCCATCAGAAAACCAATCGTGCTGAGACAAAGACAGTATTCCCCGATTATGTGGCAAATCAGTGGTAATACCACTTGCAATTTCCTGATCCTCAAACCATAGCTCATCCTGACTGGAGCAAATTTTCTCAAGAAAAAACAGTTTTTTCAATATTTTTTCTGAGTATCTTCTTAGGAACTGACTGAAATAAGATGACACTATGACTATTGTTCTCCATATTGTCAGTCATTTCTTTATGGAAATACAATAGTTGCTGGTAACTGTAGCTCTGATGACTTCTTTTTCCATCAAGGTTTGAGGCAGTGAAGACATAAGAGAAGCAACAACAGGTGACAAGCAGCTTAGAGCACTGCTTTGAACCTGTGCTCGTAATTACAGTGACAAAAGGCAAGCTGCAATAATTTTGACGCATTTGTTTGGTGACCAGATGCTTTGGAATTTCATACAGCTGCTGATTGACTATGCCTAGAAAGAAGCAAAAGAACCAAACAAACCAAAACCCCAGGGATTTGGGGGAAATAAAAAAAAATATTGAATATTTTCTTATGAATTTCAATTTAAGAATGAGTTCATTTAAACACAAAGGCTGAGGAGAAGAAAAGAAAAATCATTGGGGAAAGTGGGTTCAAAACAGTGTACAAGGTTTCTAATCAGTGCCGTTCTCTTCTGATGTCTCAACCAAATAACCAAAGACTCTTTCACGGGTAAAAAGGTAAACATCCTACTATTGTTGCATATGAGTTCCCCTTCACATCAGTATTTCAAAGTTTCAGGCTAAGTCTGCCTCTTTGGGCAAAAAGTTATGGCGGTCACAAGTAACTCCTCTGAACAGCAGTTAAGGAGTTATACTGGTTTAAAATCAGGGCTTTTCTGAAGAAGCAGCAAGGTCTTTGAATAATCATCTCAGTGCAAAGTAGAAACAAATCAGCCACCCAAATTCCACAGCATATATCAGAGGAGATGAAATTTGAGCTATTTAAATTGTGGATTATCTTTTATGTACTATTCAAAAGGCTTCAAAAGGCCTAAAAATTACTTTTTTGCTCTTAGATTATAAGATTCAGATACTTACTGAGAAATATGATATGAATAAGAGAATTTCTGTGGTATATAATTTTTGTTTCATTGAACACCTTTATTTGCCCACAAAGACCTGTGACACCTTTGATATAGAACACAAAAACATTTTCCGTTGCTGCAGAATTTATAAAACCTAGTGTGTGAAACTCTGTATATGAATAAGATTAAGGAATTTTAAACACAAATACTTTGGAAAAAAAGGGAATGTAGTAGTCGTTCTACAAACCCATGACATTTCTGAAAATGGGAAGATTTTTACACAGTATGAGTGTTTTTTCTGTGGATGTCAATGGCAGTAGCGTGGAAATCTCATACTATGTCAATATGGTAATTACAGTCTGCAAGTGGTGAGAAATATTCCCTATTCAGCTGAACATCATAATGGTTAGAAATTAAAGTCTTCAAGCAGTTTAAAATTCTTGGATTTTTCTTCATTATTTTGTAATTAATCAAATATTAAAGCATTCAATGCAGCTAGATAATTTTACCCACATAGTATGAATCTGCTCCTTGATACGTGGAATAACTCAGAGGGGAAACTTTGGCCTAGCATATTGGTTTGCCTGAGTGGTATCTCAAGACAGAAATACATACACACTAATAGAAAATTAGTCACTATAAAAAATGTGTTTAAAAATTGACAGCATAATTTTATGAGATGTCTTACAGGACTGCCAAATAATGCAAAAAGAGCCTGAGAAAAAAATGGGAAATAAAAGTTAAAATATGGGGTGTGTGTGGGGTGGGTGAGGGTGAAATATATATTCAAAAGTGCCTTGTGTTGGCAAAACTCTGTTCTCGTGAGCACAACTGGAAATGTCACCACTAACTGAAAAGCTTACACAGTACACAGTAGAGATGAGTGGTTTTGAAATGTCTCCTTAATCAGTCTCTGTCTACCTGAGCTTAGGAGTAAGGGAAGCCATGGCAAAGAGCGAGAAAAAAACCTAGAAATTTGGTGGTTAACAAAAGAGTGACTGTACAGAAAACTGAAGACAGCAATACACTCCATGATTACTAATTCTTAATAGAATATTTGAAATGTTTGTAACTAAGAAGAAAGCCTGAGCATATCTTATGAAAAACTTGAGTGTAATTACAACTGGATAATATTTTATTTTATTTTATTTTAAACACTGATTTGGAAGTTACAGAGTAACAGATATGCTTTGTTCATGGGTTGTTTTGAAAGCCCACATTTAGGTGCTTCCCAACATATTTATGCCTTCAGCATGTGCTTTCTTTCCAACCCCACGGCTTCTCTTCACCGGAGCTGCACTGTGCCTGCTGTGATTTGGGGCCCACCACAGCAGTGTGCGTTGGAAAGTTCAGAAGCGTTGCGTGAAGTGCAAGCACCAGTGCAACCTGAATGAAAAGCAGACTCAATTATCATTGACAGATGATTTTATTATGCAGATAAAGTTTTTGCTTAATAAGGAGCAGTTACAACAGAAAGTGACGGCTACTTCAGTAACCAGGACAAGTCCAAAACCAGCAGATACTCTGGCTCTAGCTGTTGACATAATCTTCTTAAGTCTGAAAACTCCCAATGCCTGCACAAAGGATTTAGTTCCTCCTAAACTGTATTTTATCCAGAAATCTCAGATTTTAAGGTCCCTCAGAGCATTCCTCCTATTATTATTCTATCTTCATCTCTTTCATCATGTTCCAAATACACTTAAGATGTTAATCTGCCATCGTTTTACCTTGAGGAAGAGTGGAAATGAAATGGTTTTACTGTTCTAGTAATAATTAGAGCAAACCAACATGTCAATGTTTCCTTGTGTATTGGTACCTGTCACAACACCCAACCTTTTTAGTTATACCTAAAAAAAGCAGTTGTGCAAAGGGCTTGGACTCTCAAACTGTCGACTTCCAGGTGTGCTCCAAAGGAAGGTCTTCACAAGTCCTATGAGGAGAGGTTAAGGCAACAGGACATGTTTAGTTTGAAGAAGAGGAGGCTGAGGGAAGACCTCATTTCCCTCTACAACTACTTGAAAAGAGGCTGTAGGGAGGTGGGTGCTGGCCTCTTCTCCCAAGTGAATAATGACAGGACCAGAGGAAATGGTCTGAAGCTGCAGCAGGGGAGGTTTAGACTGGATATTAGGAAGAATTACTTGACTGAGAGGATGGTCAGGCATTGGAACAACCTGTCCAGGGAGGTGGTAGAGTCACCATCCCTGCAGGTATTTAAGAAGCAGTGCCACGTGTAGACATGGCACTTCAGGGCATGCTTTTGTGCTTGAGATTGTTGAGTTGTGTGATTTGGTTTGTGGGGGTTATTTTGGTGTGGTGAGGGTTTTTTTCGTTTGTTTGTTTGTTTGTTGTGGGTTTTTTTATGTATGGTTGGACTCGATGATCTCAAAGGTCCCTTCCAACCATGAAGATGAAGATTCTGTGAAGATTCTCTTTCCCAAGGGCACACAGACATCAGACACCAGCTATCTGGTGAACTCTTAGGAAAAGAGGAAGAGTGGTCCCTGACTGTAAAAAAAAAAAAAGTCATTAAACTGCTTTTAACATTAAAATAGAACAAAGGTTACAGCACATCTGTAATCAGATTTTCTGTTTCTTTCTGGTGACAATAGCAAAATAAACATTTTAAGAAAATGCATCTTAAACCTCCTCCGGAATGTCAAAATTAAAACAGAGGAAAAGATCCGTAAAACTGAATAAAAAGGCAAAGTGAAAGAAAAATGTCAAAACAGTATAGTTTTCCTAAATCCTCTGCTGAAGGTGTAAATTTTCAGTCTGACACAACTCCCAGTCTGGGCTTCTCTGGTTAATAATCAGTTTAATCATAAAAATAACTCTTTAAAGCAATAAGACAGATGAATTATCTATTCTGAAATTTCACTGCCCCAAAAGTGATCTGTTATCCTTAAGAATATAATTTTTTAAACTGTTATTAAGTGCCAGCATGGTGGTAAAAGTATACTTGGGAATACTGGAAGAATGCTTTCTGACTTGTTTTATGGATTTTTGTTAAACCTGACTTGAAAGGAAGATTTATTTTCAATTCTAGGGAAACATTTTAAGGGCAGGGTTAGTTATAAATGGAACTGACTGCCCAAGGAAGCTGCAGTTTTAGGAAGAAATCAGGCTTAGCAAAATTAGTCATCTCATATGTCAGAGTATCGAGTGCAAAAATCCATGAGGTCTTACTTAGTCTCTTGCTATGAGGCTATGAATTTTCCCTAATTATTGTCATGTTATTTAAACTGTTAATAAAAATTTGAGAAATTATTTGGTAATGGATTTTTTTATATATAAAAAAAAAATTGTTGTAAACAGTTGATTAATAGGGCAGGTAAAACTGCTGCAATGATACACCCAGACCATCTAAGCTCTGGGTCATTTCAGCACTGTATGCCCAAGCCTCTTCTTAACTCATCTCAACCCTTCATGAAATCTGCTGACCCAGACCTCTCATTTTACTCAATTTATTCCTCAGATGCTAAACGGGTAGTCTTGGAAAGCTTCTTTAGCCTTCAAAGTTGCAGAGATCTTGATATCTGATATTTTGCAGATATACTATACTTAATTCACCTAAAACTGGTGAAAGTCAGAACAGGAATAGCCAAGTAATTTGTACAGATGTTCTGGGGTATTAGAGGCAACAAGTGTGCCTTTATCCGTGTGTTTGCTGTTTATCCATGCTTTACAAACTGATGGGTAAGGAGCCATTGGCTGCTCACGGTTAGTTCTCTCTCTGCAGACTGTGAAAGACACAGTGGGAGATGCATGTGGGCTATGGCCAAAGGGCCAAAGCATAGTCTAGAACTCATAAGTCTCCAAAGAACGAATTAATTCAGGTAAACTTTGTGCAGTTTACACAGAAGGAATTCTTGCAAATTTTGTGGAGCTTCAAGATGTCCCTCAGAGAAACAGGCGCTTTCTTGTGTGCCCTAAAAGGGTTCTTAGCTGAGATGCTCCAGCCTGCATGGAAAGTACTCTTGTTATGATCATGGCAGGCAGCCACATCTGCAAGCGTGTTACACCCTGGACATTTGAGTGGGTTGTTGGTGGATGTGATGGAGGACGTTTTTGAAATGCTTTATTTTAAAGTCCTTATGTGCTTGCTGTTTGTTAGCCCCTGCTCATGAAGCTGGGTAGGAAAAAATAATCCTATTTTTCTGTAGATCATATTTAAAGGAGAAAGTTCCCAAACAAGTTCTTCTTTGCCTGTTATCATTGTAGAAATATGTATCTTCTCCTTTGATACGCCTCATTTCAAATAATAGATAGATGTTTTTCTCTAGAGATCGAGTCAATACACACTTCCCTTTAGCTGTACAATAAAAAACAAGGTATGCTATGAGAGTTATAGTTTTCCTAATTTTCCACAGTCCTAGCAGATATTGATTGTGCACATATTGATATTTACATGAATGTAATCAAGCAGCTGTAGTAGCTGACTAGTATTTCTTGCTGAATATGTCCCACGTACATGTTATTTGAAGTAAGTGACTCATTTCTGGGATTAGTCTGATCATAACCATTTTTGTTGTGTAGTTCTGTGAAGGAGTAAAACATGGCTTGTGAGGTGAAAAAGAATAAATCCAGGATTAAAAATCCAGGATAGCTCCATTAGAAACCCCCATCCAGGTCCATATAGCAGGAGGGCCCTCAGTCTTCTCCCCATAATCCAAAGTGGTTCCTTTGGGGAAGGAGATCTGTGCTGTTGAGTAACGCTGCTGCAGGCAGCCTCCATGGTAGAAGTACTCTGCAATGGTCCCTGGTCCTGTTCTCCCACCATTCTGCTGCTGGTGATAGATTATCTACCAAGGAAAGAAAAAAAGTGTTATTTGGGTTGGCTTCCCAAGTAACAGCCTCATGTTCTGGGTCGCAGCTCAGCATTTTTGATAGTGGGTCTTTTTCAAAACCACTGCTCATGGATTCAAGTAGTTTCTCAGACACTTAAACTTTTGCTTTAAATGTTTCCATCTTTCCTGGTTCTAAAAAGAAGAATAAATTGAATCTACAAGTTCAAAAGTACCATAGGGCAAGAAATTCTTCATTTACTCTATTTTTCCTGCTTGCAACACTGTATGGTAGAAATCCTTTCTTATTCAGAAAATTTATATCCAGAGTAGATGTAGCTGTAGTTCAGATTATAAAAGCTCACAGATATCTTTGAGCATCAGTCTAACTCTCTTTCATATAGGCCTGTCAATTAATGGACTGTAAAGATGCATAGTTGTTTCATGAGAACATGTCCTACGCAGCTTAAATCTTTTTCAGATATCAGAACATCTCCAATTATTTTTCATATAGCTTCTCTGTGATGATCAGTAAACACCCCTCAAGAAACCTCCAAATAAAAATAAAGACTATTTTCCACCACAAACTGTAATTACTTTAATTATAGGATAATTATATAAATAATGCGTTTGAAGGCGGCTTTCAGTTTTTTCTTTGTTTTCTAAATATTATCATCTTTCTATATTTTCTGATATGTAAACAGGAAACATTTAAGTTTAGATGAAGTGGAGGTGAACGGCTTGCAATACAAACTGAGACAATCAAATGATGATTAAGCTATTGAAAACTACCCAACTGATGGATAATTTTTAAGTGAGCAGCTGTACTTAGTTGCTATAACTTTAAAATGGAAAATATATTTGAATCAAGCTATAAACCCCTTGTATATTGACAGGTATGGTCTAGACCAGGGACTAGTCTACCATTGACAACCATGCCAGAAAGTTCTGTACAGAGTTAGAAATTCAGTTTTTACTGCCAAATTGTCAATAGAAGGGTAAAAAACTTCCAGAGATTTTCCTTAGAGCAATGATTTGGGATTATAATACTATAAATACACATTTCTATAAATGAACTCTTTCAGTATCCAAAGGACCAGGAAAAAAACCAAACATCAATGCCATAGTGAAAGTGGATATATATTTTAAATTTTTTTGTGTGTGTTTTAGATGCTCCGTTCTTGGCCTTGACTTTTATGGCTCTGTATACCATCTAGTAGGTTAGTTGTGGAAATGTTACGATTCTGAAAGTCATGATCCTCGACATCACTAGAACAGATAAATTCACTTACATGGCACTTGATTGGATAAATCCACAGGTTTAGTTTCACAGGCCTAATTTAAATTAGAACTAGATAAACTCTGTTTACCTGCATTTAGCTGCAGCTGTTCTACGAGCTCAAGGTACAACAGAAATGTCATTTACTCCTGCTTCAGGCTTTCCTGTATAACTCCATAAATTCTCAGATGCCTCTAATACAATGAAGCCAAAGTTCCCTGCAATCAGTTCCTGTTGCTACTCAAACTGCTCACATTCTCCAAGATTTTGAAATGGGTCTCATCAACTGCTCTAAAAAAACAAGCTGCTTGTAGAGTTTGCTATATAACAATGTGCTTTCTTAACAGGTTAGAAAACTCTGATCATTGCTGAGCAATATGAAAAATTAATGTAAAGACCAAATTAATCCATCGAGTGAGCAGATGTTAACACTGCTAGATTTGCTATAGGACAGTCCTCATGCTATCTTGTTCTTTAATGACATCAAAAATATTTTATAGCACAACTGTAAAGGTTCCATGTATATATTTGTTGGTCATAATTTCTAAACTGAGAAAACTCAATTTTATTACTGGTCTCAATATCCTTATAAGCTATTGGCATATATGCTTCTGGATCCATGTTTTTTATGAGCTCAGTTCTATCCTAGATGTAAAATTTATACTGGGGAAATATCACTGAAAATCTTGTTTTTATATATATATATTTTTTTTTTATTTTTTTTTTTTTTTTAGAGAAATCACTTCCAAAGCAATAAAGTCACAAGTCACATGTAAATGGAAAATATTCCAGCTCCGGTTCTGAGCCATAAATGGCTCTTTATCATTGATTATCAGTGTTTGGAAATCTTAACACCAAAATGTATTCCTGCTAATTTTTTTTTAAATTATTATTATTAGCACCCCTTTGGACTCACAAGGGTCAGCTTCTGCACAGTCACACTCAAGTGTGAAGTTTCCACAAACCTTTGCAGAGGTCACAGTTAGATCCCACAGTGACAAACCTTTCATGTATGCTTCAGAACTGACAGCAGACCTCAAGCCAGTTTTCCTCCACCGCACAAAGGAGTTGGATTTCTTTACTTTCTTTATTTTGTCGATGGAAGGTGTTCACCTTTTTGTGGAGAAAAGACCGTCACACTCCAGACGTGCTTTTGCAGTTCATTTGCATGCGTCCTCTTGCTAGGACCTTTACAATTTGAATGTAATCAGAGTGATTCTCCTTATCTCTTGTTTTAGGGAAGCCTGTTTCTTTGCACGTGTGTCTCATGGAAAAAAAAAGCAGAATGGGTCAAGCAGCAGAATTGCCATGCCTTTTGGAAGACGCACAGCTACTGGTCTATATTGTGTGGTGTAGCTGGAACAGAGAAACAAACATTTACTGTTTGTCAAGCAAAGGAGACAACCAACTATAACCTCCCTCTGCTGCTCAGAATGTATAGATACCCATCTTTCAGCACTTGCACACTCCAGTGTTCCCACTAACTTTCAACACAATAAAAGAACAAACCCATTGCAACAGCAACAAGCATCTCTTCAGTAGCCGAGATCTCTTCACATTTGTGAGTTGAAAGCACAGAGCAATAAATATCATAAAGACAGCACCAAGGGCAAGAAAGGCCTATTTACATTTAATAATCTCAGTGCCATGGTGTGTAAATAATGCCATTTCACTGATTTAAAAGGAGTTTCTCTTTTATCTGGATCTAACCAGCAAACACTCTGGAGTAACCAGATTGTACTACTGTTTATCAGGAAAATTTTTACTTTAAAGCTCTGAGTTTATCCCTTAAGACATAGTTAACCGGTAGGTAGCCTGAGCATTTCAAATTTTGCTTGGAGCATCAATATGAGGTTAGAGAACTGAAGGGGAGTCTTTGTATATCCGCCAAAATTTATGTTTTACCATATAACAAGGAAGTGTCCCCATGTATGAAGATTAAGTGCTCATTTCCTCTGCAAGCCCATGGTCATGGCTTTTCTCGTCATAAACTGTGTATTTCTTTTCCAGTCTTGCTGATTTTATTCACCTCTCCATTGTTAGGCAATTAAGTGGTAGAATCTGTTAATATTTTGGTAAATATTCATCCTATTTCACAGGGTCTTGTTGCACTATTTTCACGTGAAAACATGTTGGAAACAGTAAAACAAAAAGACATGCAAAATATCAGAAGTAGGACATTTGTAGATAATCTTCAAAATTAATTGTCATATGAATCAAAGAATTCAAACACCAATATGCTGTAGCTTCTAAGAGTTTTCTTCTTGTATGTATAGAAACATTTGTGTTGCTTTAAAAGATGTATATGTATGAAGCATTTCTCAATAAAAAGCATCAAAGTCATGCACAAAAGGTCACTTAGAACTCTCTTATAGGAATTGTATCACCTGCTACATGGAATTAGGAAAACTAGAAGGATAAGCATTTTCCTTTAATGGGAAAAGATAGCAATTTCTTCAAAAAATAGCTCTGTGTGATGGCAGCACAGCTCTGAGAGAGGGAAAAAATGAGGGGAATTACACTGCAGAGTCAACACCTTCTCCAACCCCTATGGGAAACAGCTGTCCATTAGACCAGTTATTCTGACTGGAGTTGACAAGTATACGTCCACACCAAGGATTAATATTTTTTTTCAGATTTAGGTACCAAGTGCATTAAGTTGATAATTTATACACCTTCACTTAGTTCACTGTCCTTGTTTATTCTTTAAAGGGTAACTATTATATTGCAAATGCAGCATAACATGCACTATATACGGCTTGTACCTATAAGTATGTTGCTGTTTGGCTTTTCTTTGATGTTTCTGGTGACAGCAGGTGTTCTCTTCCCCTGGCCCTAAATTTTCTTATGTTTGCGATCTTATCCCTACAGATCTCTAGATATGACCTTAAAATAAGAATGCTATCTCCAGTTAAATAATGGCAGAACCTGTTTAGGCAAAGATAAAAGCTCTTGGCTTTTCTTACTCCAGCAATTCTGAGTTAATTAGACCTAGCCTCTTCAGTGAGTGATCTCTGGGTTTACCAATTGGAAATAGAATCTCACAACATGTCAGTGTAGATATTCTAGAAAAGGGACTGCACGATGCACCATGATCAGCTTACTCAAGAAAAAAAATTATATATAATTGTTTGAAACTATATCTTCCCATTGTCATTTTTAATAAACAGAATTACATAAATTTTTAAATGAGGACCCTAAAGCCACGTAATTCAGACATCGTGGCAATATCTTACAGAGCTGCAAGTTAAATCCTGCATCTTTATATCTTCCTCATTCTTTTCAGAACATCTTTAAATTTAACCTCTTTATTTTCGGACGTAGTATCTAATTTGGTCATGACTTACTGGAGCCTAATTTTGAGTAGATAATCCATTCAATTTCTTAATGCATCATGTAATGGATCTCCACCAACTCTAGGAATTTTGATCTCAAAATGCTGAGACATAGAGTCATGAAATATAGTTAAAGGATAATAAAATTATCCTTTACTTTGAATTCATACAAAAATGGTCAATTTAAATGTGTGACTAGAACTACAGTACAGGCTCAGATTCTCTGTCCCAGAAATGCCTATTTGCATCATTCAATCAACAGAACAGGGTTTCTACCAAAAGATAAGCGAGACCCAGGCCATGATCCATGGGAATGAGAAGGTACGGAGAAAACAAGCTAAGGAAATATTAACTTGTAAACGCTCTCAATAAAACAGTTATAGGAGCTACTCCTCATCCTACTAAAAACAGTGGCAAATCTACAGTCAACTGCAATTGCCCAGCTCACTCTGATAAGGCATACAGAAATAGTATTTAAAGAAAGGGGAATGGAACACTTAAACTTAGTATTTTATGTCAAAACACTCATTTACTAGTGCTATTAGGACCCGCAAATTAAATTGGCTTTTGGTTGATGACTCATTCACAAACCACTCTTGATTTGTGTCAATACATTAGTATTGTATGTCTTTGATAACTGGTTCAGCTGAATGATTTTTAGTCACTCTACCGTTCATGAACTGCTCATTTTGATTAATTTGTGGGATGTTATTGGTCATACAGTATATTTTATGCTTCTTGATTAGCTGACTGAAACTTTAACAAAAGATAATGAGTTATGACTAACAAATAATGAACAGTGAGTAATGAACAATGTATTTCAGGTACAAATTTGGAGAATATTGGTGATTCACAGACACTGTTTTGAACACTGTGAATACTGGACCACAAATATTTTGAAATATCTTCTGTCATGGTGTCAAGAATAGCAACAAATCTATGGTCATTCATTTGTGACTGTATTGCAAATGTATTCCTTATATCATTCTACCAACTCTAACTCTGAAGTAGACACATAAACTAATGCAACTTGTTTAACAGAGGTACAGGAGCTCAAATTAAGAAGTTGTTCCAAATATACTTCTGAATTGATCCTGAGTGTCCCTCTTAATCAGTTCTTTTCCATCTAAAATCTCCCATAACTATTCATTTTTGAGTTTTAATAAAAGATAAATCTCCACTGGCAACAAAATCAAAAATCAAACTTTTTAAATGGCATAGAACACTTTATTTTTTACCAACTGGTTGCAGCTGCTGGATTGACTTTAACGATCTCAGATTATATTGGTGACATTCTGGTATGTTTGTAGCAAATACAGAATAAAGGGTTCTCTTTGCTACAGTAGTTAGCCGCTTGCAAAATCTAATTAAAGCTTCATACTCCTTAACCATTAGCTTTATTCCTTTAATAAGCACTGAATTAGGCAAGCATATGTGTCGTATATCATCAGGAAATCAAACACAGAAGATCAGGACTTTTATGACTTTCTGTGACGTTTTGAGTGTCAAAAACTAAATCCCATAGACCAAATAATTCTTCCCCTGTTTTTTAGGGAGAAACAAATCTAAGAAATCCTAAAATAAACTCACATTAAGGTTGAAATAAGAGAGGAATTAACTTCCACTGAACTTCTGTTTCCAAGCAGCCATCGTGAAAGATGCTATGGATACAGTTCATACCTATAGTTTCTGCATTATTATTTTTTTCTTTATTTTACCCCATGGATGCTACTCGGAAATCTTTTGGCTATAAGCCAAAAGGATCCTTGAAGCATGCAGAGAGAAATCTCACTCATTGGAGTGGGAGCTGCAGTGTTCACTTATTTACGAGCTGAATTTGGATAGCTCTTTCGCAGGAGTCAAATCAAAATTTAAAACAAACCCTTACAATGGCTGCACTTTCTGTGCTGCTCTTTGTTTAGTCAGGTAGATTTCATTCCTACTCTTTACTTTCTCTGATGTTTAAAATGGCTCCTAGGAGGATAAATCAGTTTCTCTTTTCACACAGAAAGTTAACGCAAACACTAGATAACTTGCAGAGACTTCAAAGGGAAATGATAAAAATGCTTTTCAGACATAGAAGAAAAAAATCCTCAGCACTCTATATCCTCTCTGCATTTCCTCAGCTTTACAATGAACAGACATGCTTAAGAAATTTTGGCTGAAACAGGCCAACTGAATTTTCAGAAAGCATTTTGTGTTCAATTCAGTGCTGGGAGAAATGAGAGTGGGCATTTTTCTAATCTTAGGACCAGAGTGAGCATCCTACTGTTTCTGAAATTTAACCCTAGAATTCAATTAATATCAATATACGTGGTGAAATACTCCACAATTTTGAAAGCAAGATAGAATGGGGTTTTCTTTAGCTAATTTTAAAATAATTATTATTTTTAAAAATTCATATATTTTGGCACAATCATGCAGCTCCCAAACAAAGAAAATGGAAATCTAAAATGATCCTTTCTTTCTGTTTAATGAAAACATCTCCCTCACTTTCATCTCTCATTATAGAATTTATTATTCAGTTTCTTAGACCCAACTATTTCACATTTATCAGCAAGGTAAATTTAATAGCATATTTCTAAAGTGGTCAAAGATTAACACTCCTCAGTCAGCATAAAGGAATCAACTCTTAGGATGAGCCAATACAATGAATTGGCTACAATTATTTTATGACTCAATACGTTACTTGGGTTAACTTGCTTTTTAAAAAATGAAGCTTCTGTGACAAGCAAGGGCAAAGAAATTTAGAAAGCAAACTGGGACATCTGATGTAGCTCTTCAGTACCTGGAAATCCCCACAATTTTGAATCCGTGTTACAGTCTGAGAGCCTTCCATTTTCTGGATGCAGCCTGAGTGTTCTCTCCATTCCCAGAAGCTTTCTTCTCTGAACTGTCTTAAGGCCAAGGACCTGTAGACGGGGACAAAGTCCCCCCTCTGAGCCTTCTTTTCCTTATATCTTTCAGTCAATCTGAAAGTACAAATTAGGTATATTTTCCCTTGCTTTCATTTTCTGAATTGTGCTCCTCTTTTCTCGGGCCTTCACATGGATCCAGTCACCCAGGAGGAGAAGAAACGTCTAGGAAGAAACTAAGAAAGCACAAGATACCACTTTTTCCTTCATTTTGAAAAAAGAATGCTCCTCTCTAGCAATCCCTTGCAGCAGTCAAGAGAGGTCTGTGGCTAGGTCTAAGTGTTATTTATGCAAAAAAAGTGTTGCTGAATAGCTGTAAAATAGATAAATCACAACCACTCGTACAGCTCTGCCTGGGAAGGTGCAAATTGCTCAGATGAAGGAGGTTTCTGCTGCAACACACTTTGCAAAGCGGAGAGGTAGAAGAAAGATGGCATAGTTGGAACTCACACCCATTTGTTCCTGGAAAGCTGAGGACAAAAGCAGTGAAAAAACCAATCCCACTTATATTTTTGCTGTGTGAGGGAAGACCAGAGAGAAGCCTGGATGTCGGGCTTTCACTGTGAGTTTTACTGCTACAGAGGTGAGGAAGATCTACTCTCTACCCTTTTGTATTTTTCCCTTCTCTCTCCAGGCATTTGCTGATGGTCACCGTGGCCATTCAGCTAATTCAAAGAACAAAGCTTTCACTGAGATTCTCATTTATAAGAAAACTCTCCTCTGTTATCTTCTCGTGGAAGATGGAGCTGGACTCTTTTCAGTGGTTCCCAGTGGCAGGACGAGGGACAACGGGTACAAGCTGAAACACAGGAAGCTCCATTTGAATATGAGGAAAAATGTCTTACTGGTGAGGGTGACAGAGCCCTGGAACAGGCTGCCCCTGCGCAGGTTGCAGAGTCCCCTTCTCTGGAGACCTTCAAGACCTACCTGGATGCAGTCCTGAGTAATGTGCTCTGGGAAATCTTGCTCTAACAGGGGAGTTGGACTAGATGATCTCTAGAGGTCCCTTCCAACTCTGACAATTCCCTGATTTCATGATTAACAGCTCCCAATGATATATTCATTCATAACTGCATAGATGAATCAATAACTAAATCATGACTTACTTTTACATTTCTTTGCCCCTGTTTTAAGACAGCATATTCTGTTTTAAACCTCGGTATCGATATTATCAACTTGCAGTCCCTTGATTGGCATTACCTTGGTGTACTGAGTGTAATGAGCGTAAGTCATGTTGACAGTATTGAGTGTGTTTGCTCCCATATGTTTTAGATATTACAGAGTCCTGGGTCTGACAAATATTTGAGCCGGAGGCCATGTAGCTATTTCAGATGCTGCAGGCTCAAGGCAAATAATTAGGGAAAAGTACTAGACTGAGGAAACAGGGTTGAAAAACTTGTTTTGTGCAATGGTGGATGAAGGAGAAGCAAACAAGAAGCTGGAGAGCTCTGAGGTCTAATTATGACAGTTAATACATATACACTTTCTGCTCCTGGCTAAACTGTGAAGTCAGGAGACAGATCCCAGCTTAGAGGTCCTGCTCTGCACTTCAGCTGTACCCCAGCTCCGGATTGGGATGAGTCTAATTTGTTCACTGTTCTCTCTGTCCTGCTCTTATGTAAGAGGAAAACTGAAAGCCACACAAGAAGAATGTTAAGCATCCACAGACAATTCTAGCTTTGCCCCCAGTAATGCGAAGCTGTACCAGCCATGCAACATACTGTTACTTTCTGTTCCTATATCTCTTGAGAGTGATTGCTTTATATGCAGAGAGCTCAACTGAAAAATGTATCTGAAATTCACACGATGACATCCTTCCCTTTATCATGCCAGTACTCTTTTTGCTGGGCTTATGGTCTTTTGCTATGTAAGAAAAACCAAACCTAGGTTGTTCACTACAAACCTATGCTGCTAGCTCCCCCTCTTTTCCTTTTTTTTTTGACAAATAAATTAGCTAAAACATGTTTGCTAATCCAAGAATAAGATTAAAGAAAGGGATACTGTTATGTCCTTTTTCACAGCCTTACTGTGAGAAATGATAACATTTCCATTCTTTGGTGCAAAGTTGTGACACCTGGCAAGAAAGCAATCTCATGTAAAGATATGCTTTTCACAGACTTGCTAAAAAGATCCAACAAAACAAACTCAATCTTGGTCAAAGAATATGCCTTTGAAAAACATACCTTAGGGTTTCTTTAGAGGTCACTTTTTCTGAAGATTTCCCCTTTAATAAGGTTTGGTGTAGCTGTAAAAAATTTCATATGATGCTAATTATATATGCTTCATCATCACAAACCACGTGAACTTTGAAGACAGAAATTTGGGACAGTCTGTAAAGACCAGTTGAAGCAGCCAAAGAGCTTGTGAAACACAGAATCATAGAATAGTTTGGGTTGGAAGGGGTCTTTAAATGTCATATAATTCAACCACTCCTGCAATGAGCAGGGACATCTTGAACTAGATCAGGTTGCTCAGAGTGCTGTCCAACCTGACCTTGAATGTTTCCAGTGCCAGAGCATGTACTGTGTCAAAAGAGAGTGTAGATCTGTAAATAAGGTATTCAGTTCCTCATCAAGCTCACTCCATTAACAGCCAGGTGGCATCAAGTTCTCTTGTCATCATACCTTTGCACAGACTCAGTGTTCCTGACGGATACTAAGGATTGCATCTAAGATTTACTGATAAAAAAGTTTTCAGTTAAAGGGAAAGTTATAGTTACTCAGTGTGGTGGAATAAGTGGACTCTATGCTGTTATGAAGAATTCACTTTTAGCAACAAAACACTCTTCCATATTATCACATTAGGAAATCAAAATGTAATTGCATGGAATCATCCTGTCTTCCATAAATAGCATGTTGCATCAACTAATATTTAAGGAAATGAAAGTCCTAGTGAAATTAAATTCTGAATGCTTTTTCAACACTCATCAAAGGCAGAAAAGCATATTGGGGGTTGGCCAATGAATTCTTGCAGTTCAGATTCTTTTCCCAGCAAATCATACAATAATTATTTCGAGGCTGTGTTGAACTTAAAAAGAAGCTGCAGCTCACTGAAAAATATATGCCAATTCTTAAACTTCATGAAAAATTCCTTCAGAAAATTCTGGCATTTCTAACATGATGTAATCTGTTCACTGACAACAATTGCACAGAGACAGACAAAATGTACCACAGGCCTTTCTTTTGCGCTATGTAAAAATAACAAACAAGGTATGTGACTTGCCATACTGAATATGAGCTTCCAGTAAGTGCTGCTAATAGGTCGGAAAAGCCTCTGTGGTATTGTGGTATCAACAAGAATTCAGGGGGTAAAATGCATAAGATAATATCAGTCTATCATGTTTTTCACGCTCTCGGGTGAAAAAAGTCCTGGCCTACTTATGCCCCCAGAGCTCAAGTTATCAGCATTCTGTTTCTCACCTTCAAGGTCAGGATTAATTTCCTTTTTTCAATACTTTTACCTATGAAGAATGAACTAAATAAATGGAATCGACAGATAAAGTATTTTATGAATAAATTAGGAAGTCTTTCCCTCCTGTCATTGTCACCCCTTGAAGTGACAGATTAGCTGCTGATCTGAAATCTATCAAGTGAATTCTTGAGCTAACGCCCTCCTGCCCTCCCCGGAGAAACCCTTGCAAAATAAAAAACAACTAAAAATAAAAAAAGCCTTTCCCACATAAAGCTAAGGATGCTGAATCTTGGAACTGCAGGTTTCACTCCACCACACAGACTCAGACTTTATATAGGTACTTTCTGCTAGGAGGAATAATACTTTTCCTTTCAGAAAAACAGGATTTGCAAAGCCTGACAGATTCCACAGACCTCCTTGTTAGCTGACGTTCACCAAGTTTTAACTAAGATGTAAATCTATGTTGTTTATTCCCACAGAATGTGCCTTTGGTCTTTATTGCTAATTAATTCACTTTACAAAGTTGTCTGCCTGACGTTTAAAGTTGCTTTACAAACAGGAGGTTCAAAGTTGAGGCTGCCTCTTCATCTTCAGTATACCTAGCTATGTCTACGTGATGCGGCACATATGGAATGTAGCATTGTTCATTGATCTAACACACTCAAAACGTGTAGACACCAGGGAACAAATTAAGGGCAAAATCATCCTCTCAGATCTGTTGTGCATGGATCAGAGATAAGCAGTACAAATTAGAGCTTTTCTCAGCTGCAATGCACAAATGTTGCTTCATGAGTTCCCCTCTAGGCTTCAAAAAAAAAAAAAAA
>VXBJ01003089.1:1326827-1447310 GCA_013400055.1 Nycticryphes semicollaris
AAAAAGATTGTGCCAGTTGTGCAATAACATCCTCTTTGGGCCAGGCAAATCTCAAAGGGTGTGTGTGGTCTGGCCAAAAAAAAGGCCATTTTCTCTTTCAGGTCTTCGTTCCCATTAGACGTTTGCACATACACACTTCACTGAACATGAGATCGAATCAATACGTGCAGGCCTGCTTGGGAATGAAACATGAGCACTCAATAAAATAAATAAAGAAGGAAATGCGTGTACAGTCCCCTGCCTGATGAAGAATTCAAATTGCCTCTGAGTGGTTTTACAGGTTTATACATAGAGTTTGTTTAACTTTCTGTTAATTCCCTGTGTTGTGTGCTTATTGCAATTTACTTTTACTCTAATTAAAATAAAATATTAGTCAAGGTTGCCGTGTTTATCCTTCATCAGCATAGCCAGGAGAAAGCCAGTGCATGGGTTAATGATGGATTTTTACCTCCTTTTGATGTTGACAGTGGCTGGGAATTTAGATTTCCATGCGATTAAAAGGAAGCTGAGCTGTGTGCTGAGCTGCACATGAAGCACATCTGCTCTCGGTCCAAATGTTATATCATACTTCGCTGGTCACTGAGGTAGGTTCTTGTCAGGGTATTTCTACCTGGGAGCCAAGAGACAAATTGCCAGCGAGACAAATACTGTGAGATTTGTACCTATGATACGTGTAATATGTTTATTTGTGTCAGCCAGAATATAATTTCTCATGTAGAGGAGGGAGCAATCTTGTGTTTTGTTTTTGAAATAAGACATTCTGAAACAATCGAATATATTGAATTTATTTCCAGATACAGCATCCGCGATTGGTACACTGCTGGATAGGTGTTCACAGTCTTCACGCTCTAGTAATCTGCTCCCGGGAAGAGATCCATCATTTTAGTGCTCTGAGGCATCTGGGCTCCGAGCTCTGGGAGGGATTTGGGACTCCTGTCTTGGAAACGGGTTTGATCGATTTAGTGCCAAGGATCTGGGAATAACGACCACTCTGGTTTCTGAAGAAAATTCTCCAACTCCTGTGAATATTTAAGAATAGCTGAAGATCAGATTATAAATCCAAGGTCATGTAGAAAGTCCAAAGCAGGGTTAAAACTAGTGCCTGCCCTAAACACAAAACCTTCCTGCCTCATTGAATATTCCATGTTGAAATCATTACAACTAGTCTGGATTCCTCCTGGTTTGAAAATTTAGCGAAAATTAATTTGGATACTAAGACTTGTATCTTTTGCATTTACAGGGAAAAACAAATCAAATCAAAACAAAACAAAACAAACCCAAAACAACACCCCACAGTATTTATTTTTTAAATGCCACTATTGTCCTGTATTGTCAGCAGAAGACTTTTAAATACTAAGGCTGTAGCATTTTTCTCTTTCAGCTTTCAAAAAGCCTTTTTGTGCTGGGACAAGTGCATGACTAGATAATAGTTTGATACCTTTTCATGATAAAATACTCCTTGGCTGAGGACAGAAATATGCCCTTATCTACTGACGTTGTTTATGAAAGAAATACAACCATCCCAAAAGATAGTGTCTTTTGTTTTTCTAAATTGTTTAGTTGAAAAAGAGACTCTGATGCTCTGATATACAAATAACAGTCCCATGTTGGCATCTCTCTGCCTGGCTATCACTCTAAGTTCCTGAAATCACTGAGCCCAAAAATAAAGGTGGGAGGCAGAGGTTCTGTGGGTGAAGCACAGCATTTCAGATACCATCACAGAGCCTATTCACCAAATTACTGCAGATAAGAGACTTTTCATTCCATAAAGGACATTTATGCTCCTCTCAGAATTCTATTTTTTATCCCCAAAGACTGAAAAATATGATTAGGCATTCAGTATTTGGAGTGCCAAAACAAAGAAGGAGATGTGGCCTCCTTTGTAGCCCCATTGCTTCTAAAAATTTAAAGCACTTGAGTTTTTTTGCAAACACACACACAGACATTAGGCAGAAGACTTTAGATTTTATTTTGCCTGCAATCTACCTGGAAGATTGTGAACTTTTACAGTCCAGACTTATACATACAAAAGTCATTTTGCCCCAAATGAGTTCTGAAAAGTCAAATCAGGTGCCACTGTCTGAATAGTCAGTCTCTGTACCTTACTTTTTATAACTAGAAGCAGAAATAATTAGAAAACAGATCCTGTAATTTGATATACTAACATTTTCATAAATCCCAAATATTTTGAAAAGAAGGCCTTAACATTGACAGACAATGCTTATCTAGCCATTGCTGAAATTAGAAAAACTCACTAAGGTCCCTTCAGTCTGAATGCCACTGTCTGAAGAAGACAAATTCTATGTATTTTAACCAGTTTTTAGACTGTAGAAAGTATTTCTAATGTGAAAATTTCCAGGTGCATTTCCAGGTGCAAATATACAAGTTTTTAAAAAGTAAAAGAAAAAAGAGTGAAATCAAAGCAAGATAGTTTTACTTCTGTACTCTCCAGGGTAACCCCCTGTGTAAGGCAAGCAGGATGAAGATTAAAATTGACAAAGGGAATGAAATATCAACAGGTGACCAACATTTGAGACTGCAAGGAAAACAAGTATAAAAAGGATGGCTGCAAAACTTTCCCAGTCCCATCAGTTTCAACAAGAATACATTTCTGCACGCAGCCTGAGGTCCACCAAGGTCCACTGTGGCAGTAGATCTCCATCCCTAAAGATCAGTTTTAAGGTTTGAGAAAAGCCAAAATCAGTCCCAAATTCTCTTCACCCCATTCACAGGAACAGGGTTCCAAAGCCAAGAAGGATGCTGATACATGGTGATCAAGCTTTGGACCAGCATACAGAAGGAGCATAAAAAGTGAGCAACCATCAATGCTAGCAAAATAAGACCCTTAGGAATTATCTAAAGGTCATAGAAAATGAATAAATATTAATGTACTTATCATGCAGAATCTGAGAAATGTGCTGTTATGACTGAAATATTATTCAAAGACAAGTATTGTAATTAAGGTTTTTCTTTTCCCTAGGCAGTGATAAAGAAATGCTGGGTTTATCCTCAGCCTTTAGCCAGCAAGTGCTTTCCTCTTCCCCCCACCCCCCACCCCCTTAATTCTAATGTGAGTTCTTAATGCAATAACCCTTTCAGATTGAATGAATAGCTAGTTAATTCTTCAAAAGTGCGGCATTCCTGTTGCTAAGCATTTAATTTTGCCCCCCCTTTTTCTCTTACTTCCAGGTGCATTCCTGGGCTACAGCAGTTGCTAGTTTGTGTAACCCCATGAAGTCAGAAGGCTTAAGAGCCCCTAGAGCTAATACAAAATGTATGAGCATGCCATATCTTGAAATTCCTGCTGTCGGAAGTGCCGGCTGGAAGGGGAGACAGGAAACCTGAAGGGGAGAGGCAGACAGAAGTCCCAAAGGAAAAAAAGAAACAGGGAGAGCCAGGGAAAAGAAAAACAACAGCCAAGGCATCTGAGAGTATGAAGAGCACAAGGGATGGGGAAGACCAAAGACAACCGGAGCCAAGGGCTCAGCTGGGCACAGAGGTGCCAGCTGCGGGGAGGCAGAGCTCACTGAGCGATGCTGACAAGGTTCGGAGGGGCACTCGTAGCCCAGAGCTCATATTAATCAGGTGTCCATCCCTCTTTTCTTCCAGGACATACGCTTCCCTCAGAGGAGGAAGCCTGAGCCCACCAGAGGATACTGCAAAACAGCTGCAGGCATCCTGACTTCATGATGTAGGGCCAGGCTGTCTCTAAATGGCATGCAAGAGTATGTCCCTTCCCACACCCAGCCCATGCTCAAAAGCAGCAGTCACAGGCTTAAAAAAAGGCTGTGGGGCACATACAGGAGTTGAGCTTTCTGACACAAAAGCATGAGGTGCAAGGCTGGATTAGAGTGTCCCATTTCAAACAGCAATAAAGACAGACACGTGCTTACGGCTCTCAGCTTTAAGATTGGGCAAAATTATCACAGAATCATAGAATAGTTTCATTTGGAAAGGACATTAAAGACCATGGAGTTCCAATCCCCCCTGCCCTGGGCAGGGACACCTCCCACCAGACCAGCTTGCTCCAAGCCCCATCCAGCCTGGCCTTGAACCCCTCCAAGGATGGGGCAGCCACTGCATCTCTGGACAACCTGTTCCAGTGTCTCACCACCCTCACAGGAAAGAATTTCTTCCTAAAATCTAATATCTATCTCCCTTCTTTCAGTTTAAGACCACACCCCTTGCCAATATTCAGGCAAAACCCTTTGTCCTGCTCTGTTTTCTCCTGATTTCTCATAAAAACCAGAATATTGCAGAATGGATAGACCTTCCCAGGTGCACTCTTCCACACATGATGGAAAGTCTGCCATCAGCTCTTAAGATCAATGAGAAAACTGGGGCCCATGGGTGGTAGCAGGGCTGATTCATGGGGCTGATCCAGAAGAAATCAGGGCTGACAGCCTTTCCAGGGCCCTGAGCACAGAGAGGTGTGGAGCCCAGTTGTAGAGCAAAGAGATGTCCATGTGTGCAGGGCTGGAGGAAAAGGGTGCTCGAGGAGGATGCTCTTTATCTAGCCTGACCTGGTCCATTTATAATTTTGTGGATCATGGTCCCCCAGGTGACCCCCAAACTTAAAGATGCAAGACCCGAATAATATTATAGAACTTGCCACTAAAAAAACCCAAAAAACAAGGCCTCTCTCTTGCTTCAGTGGGCTTTAGTGAGGAGCTGGGCTGTGTCATTTTTGTGTATAGGGGCAGAATTGTGGAATAATATAGAGCACATTTTGCTTTTGATAGTACCACTGCTGCTATTGCACTGCAACAGGCCAGAAAGAGTCATTTGCTTTTATGGCAGGAGTGACGCGATGTGTGTAAACAGAAAACTCTTTCCCTTTGCCAGAGCCCATGGATGAAACCCAAACTCTAAAAACTATAAACACACTTCTTCATTCAAGTCTTCCTTGTCCCAGATTTGCTCAGCTGCTGTCTTTGGGATATATGATGCATGCCCTGCTACTCCCCGAGCATCTGCTATGGGCTACTACGAGAGACAGAGAAATGGGCTAAAGGGACCTCTAGTCTGAGCCAATATGTGCTTATGAGGCAGCTCTCGCTTGCACTGTAGGCGATCCAGCATTTGTGCTGTCTGTGCAGGAAAGTGAGGGCTCAATTAGTGCACGAGCTGGTATAATTCTGCTAGGTCGTCGAGACTGGTATAGGTACAAAAAGAACCCAGAGTGCAACAGCACTGGCTCTACAAAATGCAAATCAGAACATATTGTCTCCTCTGGCTGCTAGCAAAGCCTGTGCCTAAGCCACTCTGTGGCCATTGCTACCGTTCCTCATACGAGCTCAGTAGCAGATGTGTGTCTGCTTTTTCCTCTAGACACCTAATCTTTGCTCAGGATCCACGGATTTCTCTCTTTTGCTGGCCTTCTGATGCATGCATACCTCAGGATCCTGTCTCCCTCAGGCTACGTCTGTACTGATAAAGCAGACAGAGGATGAGCAGTGTCCCCAGCCTGGCACATGGTTGCCCATACGGTCAGGTCACTGACATGGCTCCTGCTGCTGGTTTCGGTCCAGGCCAGCTTCTCTCACAAGCTACACTTGGGCACAGCTGGGAGTGAGTACAGGCTGGAGATCATTCCCAGCTGACAGTCTGAAGCTCTTCTGGAGGGTAAGAAAATATAGTTATAGGTAAGCTTTTGCCTGGGAAAATGCCCTGGCCCTGTTTAGTTTATCAGCAAGAACACAGCCTGGGCCTGAGTCTGAAAGAATAGTTGAGGAAAAAAAGGTGACCTGGATCTATTGCCCTGTAATGACACGTGCATTTTGCATGCTCTCTAGCCTTGTGTTATAGGAGACATCAATGATCAGTCCACACATCAGCATAAAAATATATGGTTTTGATAACTGTCACCTAAACATCAAGGGGAAGGGAGGGGGTGAGGATGGTGAGGGGTAACCCCATGGGATCCAGAAATGGCCACCTAGTCCACTTTTATAAATCACAGGTAAAACCTAAGGGCCATAAATAACATTTGTATGTCCTAGTTGTCCCAAAACACCAAACCCTTCAAGCAGACTTCAAGCAGACAGAATTTTTGGTCCTTTTGTGCAGAAGATTAAAACTTTAAAAATCATGGTGTGCCGTAGAATGGGAGAATCTGGACACTGCCATGAGTGAAAACTTCTGAAAGAGGAGGGAGGCAGTGAAGGGAGAACAAGTGTACCATGTGAGGTATGCAGTTCAGCGCAAAGAAACTGTAGCAGAGGATGGGAAACACAGAGATGTCAGATGTGATGAACAAAATGTGAAAAAGCCAAACCCTCATTCTGCCTACATAGTTGCAAAGTTATCCAGCCCTAGGGAGAGTTGAGGTTGTTCAGCCTGGAAAAGAGAAGGCTCCAGGGAGACCTTAGAGCTCCTTCCAGTCCCTAAAGGGGGCTACAAGAAAGATGGGGAGGGACTCTTTGTCAGGGAATGTAATGATAGGACGAGGGGTAACAGTTTTAAACTGAAAGAGGGGAGATTTAGATTAGATACTAGAAAGAAATTCTTTGCTGTGAGGGTGGTGAGACACTTTGAAGAGGCTGCCCAGAGAAGCTGTGGCTGCCCCATCACTGGAGGGGTTTAAGGCCAGGCTGGATGGGGCTTGGAGCAACCTGGTCTGGTGGGAGGTGTCCCTGCCCATGACAGGGGAGTTGGAACTGAAAGATCTTTAAGGTCCTTTCCAACCCAAACCATTCTATGATTCTATGATTTTATAGCCCCTCTAGTCATCGAAGCTGTTGATCTGTTTTTTTCTTCATTCACCAATTTTATATGATGCAAGGGGGAAGTTTGGGTGCAAGACTGTACCTGCAGTCCTGAAGGTCATTCTCGCCATCCCAAACAATCCTGTCTAGCTTAGAACTGCCCACCTGCTTCTGAATTCTTCATCAGCTCTCAGAGTGCAAGAGTGGTACTTTTCAAAATTGTACTAAAATACGCTTTAAAAGCAGTGGTGGAGTTAAAGACAGAGGTAAATCAGACTTTAGGAGGTGTCAATGCAACAAACGTGATAGGATGCCCTCGCAGCACAGCAGCTGGCTGCTGTTGGCAGCAGCACAGACTCCGGTGCTAAGGGACCTGGTCCCGCAAACCAACAGCAGCAGAACTGCTGAATCACGGACCAGCTACACCCTGAGAGCTGAGATGTCTGGATGGAGAGCTGATGGTTGCAGCCTGAAGCTGAATAGAGAACTGACTGGTCAGGTAGATAAGCAAGCAAGCAAGCAAACAATGGAAAGCCTGAGGATGGAGATTACATGACTTCAGACCACTGTGATTTCAGATGCGACGTGAGCCATTTCTCTGTGGAGTGCAGCAATGTAGTGGTCTGGTAAAAGAGAGCCACAAACTCCTCACAAAAGAGAAAAAGAGGAAATATTTTTTTCCTTTGCTACATGCATTATCACACAGCAAAGAGGGGTTCAGCACAACCAAAGAGAAGGAAGCTAATGAGCTGCCACTAGTTTTGCAGCTCCAACACCCTGTATGAAAGTTATACAGTGGGCAACTTCTTTTCTCTATATCCTTACCTCGGTGATGCTGGGGTGAAATTGCTTTTGCAGCTGGGTTGCTGAATTGTACCAGTTGTAATCAAGGTCATGACATTTCTCCCAAACACCCTCAGAATCGATTCTTCATTCCGTTTTGTTTTGAAAATGTTAACAGCACACACTGACTACATATCAATATAATGAAAAAAAGGGAGAGGGTGTCAGGCAAAGCTGCTTGTAGCACACAGTACTGCTGCTTTAAGAGCCGGCTGTGCTGCACAGAGAATAAGCAGTGTGCACTAGTCTAGAATGAAATGGGCTGCAAATAAATTATTAAGCTTTTCTAGGAGGCGGACGGGACATTTTCACCTAGGCTTGCAATGCGTGTCATCACATACAGAAAAAGGATAAACAGGCTTGGGCCAACTTGATGAAAATTGATAGTGACTTACACATCACTATTCAAAACCAGTCATATCCAGATTAAGGCAGCCTCAGACAGCAATTTCCAGAATAATCCTACATAACACTTGCCAGGTCTTCCTAATCATTAGTATGTGTTGATTGGAAAAGAGCTTTAATGTGCTGATTCAGAGATTCCATGTTTGTTTGCTGAATAACTAAAAAGGGAAACATTTTCAAGTTTGCCTTTTCATATCCACTTGGTCCTGTGGCTGATGAAAGGCAAAGGTGTTCTCATGGAAGATCCCTGCTGTAGAAAGGCATCCCACAAACTTTAGCTGGCTGTTTCGGTCTGATTAGGTATATCTTTGCATGACAACAGGATTTCATCTCAAGGCAAAATTTCCAAATCCAATAAATCTACTAGAGTCTGAAAGTTAGTGCAGTTTATGTAGGCAGTCTGCCCTGTTCATCTCATAGAGAATCTACACTTTTTTTGGTTTTTTTTCCATGAGAACAGCAGAAGAAACATCATAGCATCAGGATATGTTTCTAACTAGTGTTTCAGACCGACATTAGGCAACCAGGAAGACATTCAAACTTTCAGCTTCTAAGCATATGGATTATAAATCTCTTCCATCTTCTAACCTTGCAGCATTTGCTGTCCTGGGTACAAATTTCTTGTCAATCTCTGCAATGCATGGTATGAGACAGCATGTCTCTCTTTAATTGCTATCCCAGCACCATCTCTGAATCCCCCCACTCTACATCTTTTAAGAGAGAAGAGGAAGGGTGGAATTCACCCTTTTGAAATTTCCCAGCGTTGGAAGGGACTTCCAACAGTCATCTTCTTCGTACCCCTTCAGAGAACAATGGTCACTTATACTTAAACCACAACACCTAAGCCTAAATCTAAAAGTCTTTACTAGTTTTAATTTGATCTGCACATTGTTGTCTTGCTTGAATACTTTTGTAAATCTTGTAATGAGATTTTTCTCCATTATACATAATTTAAATCTCATTTGTTGCAAAGCAAGCTGATTTCTTCTGGGCCTTTCTCTCTTGGGCTCAAAGAATAACTGACCATCTTCTTTTTATAGAAAACTTTTACAAATTGGGAGGCGATGACCACCGTTCTTTCTTCCTTTCCCTTTTACTAAATAAAAAAGGCTAGTTCATTCATCCTTTCCTCCTTGGCCACATTTGTTAGAAACTGATCATTCCTGATGCTTTCTTCTGGATTACCTCCAGTTGGTACCCATCTGTCTTTAAGTGCAATGCCCCACATTGGATACAGTACTTCTACTGAGGCTTCTCCAGTGGCAAGTAGAGCAGAATAATTTCATTCCTCTGCTTTACATCCAACTGTGCTTTTAAAAACATCCCAGAATGAGACTTGTTCTTTGGCAGCAGCCTCATACACATTTGTGGCACATTGTAAACTTTACATCCTTTTCCTGCCCTATTACCATGTGGCCCACTTTAAATCCTCAGTCCCAAGTTTCCAGGCTCCACTTGTCCTTTGCAATTTTCCATTTTGCTGCTTTCAAACTAAAGATGGTCACCTTGCTTTGGAAACCTACACGTTCTTCCAAATGCTGCACCTCTTCTTAAGTAATATATTGTTCTCCCTGCTCCACTGGTCACCAGTGATAGTACTGAAGAGCACAGTCAAAAGGAGATATCCATGCTTGAAGTGCACTCCTGGGTTGACCACAAACCATTATCAACTACAGCTCATCTGAGGCTTTTCACCGCATTCAAGTACTAAAGGGAAAGGGAGCTCCTTTGACAGGAATAAATAAATTATAGGTTCAGTTTCAGTATGACTCAGTTTGCCACCCCTAAAGACGGAAGAAAATTTCACCCAGGCAGTTATTACATATTACAATATTGCATATTACCTTTAGCCTGCATAAACTGCATTACTTTCAAAAGACATAAATGCTCAGCAAATGTTACTTATGGAAGAAACTATGGCTGAATTTGGTGTGTCAATGATCTTGAAGATCTGGATCTAGAAGTGCACTGAGAGGCAGTGGGTGTACAATGGAAATACATCTAAGATAAACTATCCAAGAGAAAGAGAGAGCAACTTTCCTCTTTCTTGAGAACACGTTCTAGAATTTATGTAGGGTTTCTTAGAATCATAGAATTATAGAATCATAGAATGATTTGGGCTGGAAAAGACCTTAAAGGTCTTTCAGTTTCAACCCCCCTCCCATGGGCAGGGACACCTCCCACTAGACCAGGTTGCTCAAAGCCCCATCCAGCCTGGCCTTAAACCCCTCCAGGGATGGGGCAGCCACAGCTTCTCTGGGCAACCTGTTTCAGTGCCTCACCACCCTCACAGCAAATAATTTCTTTCTGGTATCTTTTTGGTATCTATATCCAATTTAAAGCCATTATCCCTTGTCCTGTCACTATACCTCCTGACAAAGAGTCCCTCTCCAGCTCTCCTGTAAGCTCACTTCAGATATTGGAAGGCTGCAATAAGGTCTCCCTGGAGCCTTCTCTTCTCCAGGCTGAACAACCCCAAGTTTCTCAGCCTGTCATCATAGGAGAGGTGCTCCAGCCCTCTGATCATCTCGTGGCCCTCCGCTGGACCCATTCAAACAGGTCTGTGTCCTTTCTATGTTGAGAACTCCAGAGCTGGACACAATACTCCAGGTGGGGTCTCACCAGAGCAGAGTAGAGGGGGAGAATTACCTCCCACGAACTGCTGGCCACGCTTCTTTTGATGCAGCCCAGGATGGGGTTGGCTTTCTGGGCTGCCAGCGTGCACTGCTGGCTTATGTTGAGCTTCTCATCCACAAGCACTCCAGTTTCTTTTTCAAGGCACGATGAAATTCATTAGTTTTTTGCAAGTTAAAAAGTTGGTTACTGTTGATGAAACCTTGACTAAGAATACAGAGCATGATTTGCTACTGCTACATATATTGCTCCTTTCCTCATATAACTTTATAGCTACAGGTTGGATACAACCTCTGTTAACATTGCACAAGTAATCCTTGGTGTTCAGGGGTAAGGGGCAGTATTAGGATACCTCAAAAGGTTTTTCCTTTTTTTGTCAGTGATTCCTTGGTTCAGCAAGAGCAATCCTTCTCAGCCCTGCTTCCTCCTAGACATCCCTCTACAGACTTGGTTTCAGTCTGTGAAACTGGAAACACATTGTTAGTGGTATCACTGTTTCATGTTCTAGTTTGTCTCAATTTACTTTGGAGGGGGCTCTGTAAATGTCTATGCAACTGTAAGAGAGGGTATGCTTATAGAGAGGCAGTCCTTACGCAGTAAATTAAATCATTACCTGGTGTAATTTTGTTCTCAGTATCGCTGCTGCATGAATCTGTAGACATTTTTATCAACCACTCCTACCTCCCAAATCATATTATGAATGAAAGAGACACAGTGACCCTGGCTGGTCAATCACTGTTGTGGCCCCCTTCATTGAGTCTGAGCCTACTTGGCTCCCACAGCATATTATAAAAGCACCAAGAGAGTCACAGACAACAGCAACTGCTGCCCAGGTTTTTAAAAGTCCAGTCCTTAATCAATTCCAGGTTTTGAGTGTTCATTTTCAGGGAGCGGATGATGCCTTCAGTCACTATTTGGTCCAATTGGCATCAAGGCTTTTCAGTACATTACAAAATCAGTATGAAAGTACTTACTTAGTCTGAGTACATAAAATCAGTGACTACTTCTGGCCCTGGTACAAGTACAGAGTTGTATTATTATAAACCGTTATGCTTGTAGTTAAAGGCAAGGGGAGCAATTTATTAACACAAAACAGGAAGTTCCTCAGAGGCACTTGTAGGAGCTGAAGTACCACCCTTCTCTAGAACCGAGGTAAGACTTGTATCCACACCGTGTCAGCCAAAGAAACAGAGTAAGTTGTGAGCATAGGCTGTCTCCCTTTAGAGAGGGGGCTCATACTTAGATGAGGTAACCACATCAATACAAACTATGTAATAGCTACTCTGGGCTGAGCAATGCTCTCTAATATCAGGTACTGACAAAAATAGCCCAGAGGGAAAACATACCTTCTTTTTACTTGCATATAAACATACCTTATTTTTAATTACATATAAGCAAAATGTTACTTCTCAATGTTGCCCTTTTAAACATGATGGGCCCAGCTCTTTAAAAAAATCTGCACTGAAAAAAAGAAATTAACTTCTCACCAACAATAAAATGCTACAAAAGGTAGATCAAGGATAGCTTAGAGCTCTCCATGGCAAAGTGGAGGAGAATGAAGCCAGCTTGGTATCTTGGGGCTGGCAGATCTGGAATTCCCTTCATTATAAGCACTGATTCACTTCACCTCGACGTGTCATGCTGGTGAATCCTGAGGTTAATTATTAGATTATTCTAATACACATCAAAGGCTTTTGGAGGCTCCTGAGTCTTCACAGTTTAATATGTTCATTTATCAGGTGCAAGAAGGAGAAATGAAAACTAATTAAATTATTTTTTTTAAAGACTTTTAAAATTATCTATTATTTTCAAACTCCACTCATTCGACCATCCATGTGATAATGTAGAAGCTGCCAAGTGATGCTAAAAGGGACAAATGGGGCCCAATGGTTTGCATACTTTGAGATCATGGATCAGTTGACAATTAACATTTTTATTTAAAGTGTGATAGCATCAAAACTTGCCTGTATATTCCTCAGGCCAGAGCAAGCACATAGTGAGGTCAATGGATATTTTTCCAGACAGTTGTAGAAGTTACACTTCTTTGTTTCCAACAGGTCAGAAATCCTCACCATTATTTAGATAAAGAATTTTTTGTGTTTCTATTCCAACACCATTTGAAAGTTACAGACCTCTGCTTTGAACTTCAAGATGCCTTGCTGAGCACTGTCTACGGACAGCATGATGGGGGCAGAATTCAGGAGTACAAAGAAATATGTGCAGCACTTGGAATGGACATTTTTTCTGTTCTTTTATTACTTCACATCAAGGGCAGAAGGAGGAAAGGTTGTCCCCCTTCATGCCAAGAAGAATAAACAGCTAAAAGAATGAATAAGATCAAAATTATCTCCTACAGGAATGCAAAACATAGGTGCATTCCTGTCTGGATCTGGTCCAAAATGTAGCAAAGAGATCTACTTGATGAGCGGCAAGAGCTGAATGAGAGGAAGTTTTCTTAGCCCTGTCCCAGCAGAATGACACAAGGCTCGTCAGAGCAGCAGGATGTAAAAGGAGATCTAAGGGAAACATAAAAGCTACCTTCATTTTAGAGCCCATATTTCAACAGAAAAAGTCACAGAATCACAGGGCAGGGACACCTCCCACCAGACCAGGTTGCTCAAAGCCCCATCCAGCCTGGCCTAAAATACCCCCAGGTATGAATCCAGTTGGATTTTTCCTGAAATAGCAGGGGACAAATAGAGAAGCACAGTGGCCCAATTATAGCTTAAGTTGCTTATTATTAAGGAGCAAAGACCTCTGAAAAAACATCCAAGAATTGCAGTGGATTTTTTAAATCCTGCTGCAGTCCATGGAATTCCACCACTGAATTCTGATGGTTTTTGAAGAAAGAGGGTTAAGCAAAAGGAAAATGCAATATAGTTACATTTCCTGTTGTTTCATAAGTGAAAAATCAACTCTTCAGTGTTTTACCTGCATTTTGCACTATTGTTTAAAACAACAGCAAAAAGTTTTATTACTATTTATTAAAAGTTACAGAGGAGTGAGTTAGTCATTCACTAGACCTAGCAAAGAAACCATATAGTCTAATTCTTCATGGGAATTTCTTTTTCATTTTACTTACTACATTAGGGCAACCATACAGACATAATAGACTGCAGTGGTTCTGAGGGCTGTTCTAGGCTGTTGCATCACGAGTCTGAACTGAAGTTTCTCCCCAGCCACGGGGATATATAAAGGGAGGCATTTACAGGCAGAGGGAGAGGTTTAAGAAGAAACTATTGACTTGTTTAGAAAAGAAGTCTGAAAAGTGCCTGGAGTGTTGAGGGTGAGGAGAAGGAAATCAACTCAGCATTTCTGGACACTGAATAATTACAGTATTTCACCTGTACATGTAAAATCAGTACTCATCATAGAACATTCTGGATTTAAAATATAAGTGAAATCACCAAAACACAATCTAGACCAGAATTATATATTACTTGCTGCCTTATTTCTTGCCCTGCATGTATCATATCCATCGTATATTTCTTTATTCTGACAACATATCTTAATTTTGAGGGGGCGCGGGGGAAAGGGGAACAAAAGCCCTTTCAGATACTTCTTGCTTTCTTCCTTTCAGTGTTCCCAAATGACACTCTGTTTTCTATGAAAGCCTGTTTTTTTCTATGAATCCATCTTCATTCACCCTGTAGCAAAGCCCTTTCTACCTCATGCCTCTACACCCATCAATATGTTCCATTTTAATCCATAACAACTTGGGGCTTATCTAGTATAAATACAATTTCCCTACTTGGAGCAGACGTTCTGGATCTTGAACATATTTCCTGTTAGTTTTTTCAATGCTCTGTATCATTAACAGGTCAAGAAGAAATAATTCTTTTTTAAAATGCACTTTGAAATGTAATTTCACTCTTCTTGGAAAAATTTCATTTTTCTTCTTTTGATTACAAAATTTGAAATTTTTTACTTGTGCTTCCTGATTACAGACTGATATATCTGGAGGTTGGCTAACAGCCGTGGCTGATTTTTGGTTCTAGTATTAGAACTGAGTTTTGCAAATGGCTTGTGAAAGAGTGTCATTCATAATTATGAAGGGAAGTGTGGGGATTTGAACACAAAGGCTGTAGAATGTACATAGAAATGTACATATCTACATACAATCTATATGTATGTTACTCAGGGGATTATAAACCTCAGTGTTACAGCATACAACATTTTTCCTTCAGCTTGGGGTTCAGGAACCTACACTTGTAGGGCTGAAAATACTTGAGTCTATCCCTTGGGCCAGATGTGGGTGACTGTTAAGCAGCTGTAGAGACGCAGCTTTGAGATCACAGATTTATTATATGTAGGGGGTGCAATGGGACCCCGGGGACCTCAACCCTCTTTGTAAATGTGTTAGGATGAATGCTATCATCTTATTTAGGACAATCTGCCCTCTATCTCTGCTGTGTTTAGCTGTCAGTAATGCAGTCTCCTATTTTCTTTCATGCAGAAGGTCTCTCCCCATCCTGGCATGGCTCTGGAAGGAGCACCTGCCTGTACCTTCCAGAGCCTTCATTCCCAGATCAAGCAACAAGTGTTCGTGACAATCAGGAACGACTCTTTGGTCCAAAAACTCCAATCTCCCCCCAAAGTGACATAAATGTCTACTCCATGCAAAACATATCAGATGATTCCCATGCCACCAAGATCTTTCCGAATGATGTACTACATGTTAGAACACTCAGCATGTTTCTTATATTGTACAAGCACACCAATAAACATTATAGCTTTGTGCTCAGGCCTATAGAAATAACCAGAAGACTCATTTCCTCAGCTGAACAGACATAAACACCCATCAATACCTCAAACTCTTTTCAACTATTATGCTTCTGAACAACTTTAAACTTCTGGGTAATGCACAGACTGGCACTTTAAAGACAAGGAGGCAGTTGGAAATTACTAATGTGTGATTTCTACTGATCATACCAGCAAACAAAATATGCTCCTACTCAGCTGGCAATCTACTGCCTGAAAGAAGCATTAAACTCAGTTTCTGATTCAGTTCCTCAGTGGGTGTATCTCCAGGTGGAATTCCCTTCTCTCTCCTTTATCCTTTATCCCACCAGATATGGCAATATACTCCTTTTTTTTTTTTTTTTACTTTTAAATCTCTCATGTTTTGAAAAGTGCTTTAGTTATGCTAAAAGAATAGATGTGTTTGGTTTTTTTTTTTTTTCTGGAAAATGCTCTGCTTTATTACTTTGTGCAGTAATCTTTGAACTGTAGATGAAGTCACTTCTGTTGCTCTGACTAATGACCCAGAGGCTTAGCCTGAAAAGCACATTGGCAACCAGGTTTGTGCCCTTCTTCTTTTCCCATAATCACTGTGAAGGAACATCTTATGCAAAGGTCCACAGTGTCCCAGGGCTATATATTCCTGTACACAAAATGGAAAATATCTGGGGAAAATACTACGTCTCAAAAGTAAACATCATCTAAATGGTCAGTTACCAGAAACAGTAGCTTGGTCCTCACCTGGCATCTTTGCGAGTGTGTGGAAAGTAAACTCCAGAAATTACCTGAACCTTTCATGACTGCTACAAGCCTGTATTGGGCAGCAGTGATCTGAATGACATGCCAAATGATCCACAGCCCAGAGGAGGAGATTGAATGCAGAAGTGTCTGTACTGTCAGAAACTGATTTGACGACTACGTCAATTCCTTTTGGGGCTAAGCTTCCTGTGGGTTATTTCCTGATTGATCTTTTGGCCATCTGTGATTGTTTTCCTATTGATGCTTATTTTGGGAGAGATTTAAGGGATGCTTTGGCTATCATAAATCATTCAAATTTTCCCCCATGTGGACTATCTGCTTATACTGTTTGGGTCAGCTTTGATTATTCTCTCTCCTTCTTGGGCAGTAAATGCTGTTGCTGAGCAATACCATTACTGACAAAAGAGCTCCTCCAAACCAATCGTGATTTGCGAGATACCAGATGAGAATTTAATTTGCCAGAAAATCCCAGCTCTTTGGTTTCTATACATTTTTGTGCAAAGTACTCTCTTTTTTTTTTCTGCAGCATGTTTTTGATCTCCAAGTTTCTTTCAATTCTGTTGAGTTACTCATGCTAAATAGGCTGCTGCAGCAACTTTTGCATGCTAATGTGTCAGATATTGATGCTATTTAGACGAGATCTCATTTAAGAGCTTAAACACACATCTTCTAATGTTGCAGCATTTACAGATTCAAAGATGGCAGAGAGAATGGCATTATGTCACCATCATTCCTTGCTTTGCTGTGTGACAACACAGAGTGGCAGCTTCTCACTTATTTTATGGTGTTTTTTTTTTTTAACTAAGCATACTGGTAATATCTGGTGTAGTTTTATTTTGAGAGAGATATCTGTGGAGTACCCAAAGAAATGAGTTTAGCATTTTTTTTCTGCATTTGATTGTAGAACTGGATGTATCGAATCTTGAAAGAGATGGAGGTAAACATCTAGGAAAAAAAGTTTGGAATTAACTAGCTGCTAACAACAATATAATTTAAAAGCTGTTAGAGAGTTCAGTGTTTTTAATTAAAGAAACCAAAGCCCTTTTCTATCCTGACTTAGTATTACTTCTGTGGTACAATTTGGGTTCATAATTATACTTTCCCTGTAGTCTGTTTTAGAATCATCCAGGAAAACAGCTCAAATAAGATGTGAAATGGGGATGAGAGAGGGGAGGAGAGAAGCTTTCAAGCCTTCCTTAGTCATTGCAAAGAAGTGAAAATGGTACAACTCCTTTTTTTTTCCGCCTCTGCAGATCACCTTTAAAGGTTCCTGTTGTCATCCATGCATATCAATTGAGAGCGAGCTATTATCTTTATGGACTCAGGATGCTGGTTTTAGACTCACAGTCCCTAAGCAGTGATGTACATCAAGCACTCATTTATTTATTTATTTGAATTCTTCAGCTCCTGAGACACAAGCCTGCCCAGCATTCTGACAATCAGGGTTAATTACTGTAATGCTTCTCTGGCAGGTCCTCCTTAAAACATCTTAGCAATATTGTAGCTCATCCAGGATGCTGCTGATTGCTACCTGTACAGGACTTTGTCAGCATATTACTTCCATTTTATGCAGATTGGGCACTTGCAATTCGAAGTGCTCAAACCAATTTTTAGCACAGATAAGCAGCTTGAAAGACAGATTCTCCAACAACTATCAAACCTCTGATCCGTGGCTTTCTCAGGTACCTTCTTGTTTGTTTGATACTCTCAGACTTACCTCGTTGAATACCTTATTGCTTCATCAGTCTGAAGGCAGCACAACACAACATCTTGTTTCTCACTTTGAATATTCATGTGAGGTAAGTCTCAGTTTGACTGAGTTTGTCTAATTTTAAATCCCCTAACAAGCAAACTTTAGTCTGCTGACAGGAAGGGTCTTCCCATCCTCCTCATTCACTGTTTACCACAAGGCTGACATACTTCTGCTGTGCCTGTTTTGCAGAACTCCACTGCAGAAGACAGATTGCCATTCCGTTGTCATCTCCGCCTCATGGCTTATCCATTCAATGCCTCAGTATTCATAAGCAGAACCTTAGACTAAACCAAATACTGACTTAGGCCTGACAAAGTGGGTAAGGCACTTAGGCACTGCCATAATGCGGGGTGTAGTTAAAGGATGTGGGACTCCACCTGGGTGTGAACTGACTCAGCAAATAGTGCTGAGAGGATGCACACAGCTGACCCTGCAATAGAGTCGTAACCTGTAACTGAAAACAGAGTGACAAGACTATTTCAGCTGGACATGCCACAGGACTTTCAGTTGCAGGCTTAGCAAAGGAAATATTTTAGCGTTTCATGCATCTGGACCAACGTCTTGACACTGACTGCCACCTTAGCCCTTTATAGGTAGGAAGAATTGTTTTCAGAATAGGATGTGTGCAAGCCTGTGAGGCGAGTGAGGATCTGCCTCGGCTAATTAGTGGTGAGCGCTGAGCAGAAGCCAAAGAGAGTCAGGGTGGCACAGGTCAGATCAGTTGAGGGCTTGCTCTAAATTGTGACCTATAAAAGTGAGCAGTTAGGAAACTCTCTCAACAGCTCACAATAGCTAAATTTATCACTGGCTGAGAGTAAAAGTACATTATTGTTGATTGCTTTAATTGTTTCTAAGGTAGTTACTTTTATTTAGGGAAGTGCTCACCTATTTCACGGAATTCTCAGAGTTGGAAGGGACCTCTAGAAATCACCTAGTCCATTGTTGGACTTAAACAAATTAGACTAAACCATTTAGTTGCATTCTTGACTGTTTTATACCACCATTGCTCAAACAAGGACTGAAGATGTGATCTGGAAGTAGTATCACTGTGCACCTCCATCCTTATAACTGCATTTTCAAGCTATTCACATAATCACATGGAATATAACACAAGCAATGCTATCCAGTATTAAGTCGCAGCCCAGGAGACCTCCTTATGCTAAGCTTTTCAACAAGTGACCTGTGAATACTCTTCCTAGTTAATTTCCTGCTTATAAAATTCAGTTCATTTCATTCAAATCAAAGAAATAGCAGAGTATACCATTTGATCAGCTGACTATACAGCAAGCATTATGTTAGGCTGATACACTAGATCAAGACATACAGGCAACTGATAATTTGACTTCAACTACATTTAGTGAGTTAGCTAAAGCCAACAAGGAAGATGAATGAGTAATAGCTAAATGCCAGCAGAATAATATACACCAACATCTTGGCTGTACCTGTGGGTCTGATTGAGAAGAAAGGAAAAGTTCATTTCATGGTAGGAATTAAATGTAATAATGACTCATTGTCATGTTTAAAACAACAACAACAACAAACCAACCAAACAAAAATGTTTTATTTTTTAGCACAGCTATGGCATGGGAGCTAAAGAATTCCAGACTGGAATTCTCAAAAGAAACCCCTCCAAAACCCAGTGCTGTTATTGCCAATAACAATCCAACAGCTCTAGAAGACTAAATCCTTTAAATTCCTTTAAAAACACCAATTTCAATATCTGGATACAGTTTTTATTTATACTGAATAAAAGTGATGTGATCAAGTCCTCTCTGTAGCCAGATGACGGTGACCAGAACTGTGCTGGAGAGATACTTGAATTCATTTTAGACATCACAAGAGAAAATTTTAGAGTAGACTTAAAGAAAAAAGAAGGATGACCGGGTGAAGCATCTTGATTTTTTCCCCCAGTATTATATTGAGAGAAAGAGATTCATGACTCATATTTTTTAAAATAGGACACCATTTTACAGTCAGCTTCCCCAAGCATTTCTTAAGTCAGTTCCCCCTCCCCGCCCCAGGTCAAACTACCTTTTTCTTTCTTCAATTATTCACAGGTTTAACACAGTTGAATGTTCAAAATAGGTTTTACATGCAATACTCAAAGATTTGACACACGGCTTATTCTGATGCTGTGCTACAAGTGAGTATCATGTATGAAAGTAGCATGCCATGATAAATGAAGTTAGAAACATTGTAACTACATAAAAATCCCAATTAATAAGGCTGATTCTACCAAATTTCATTCTTAGGAAGACACTAAGTTCAGAAGAAGTATCCTCTATGATTCCCAGTTGAATATGTTCCAGATTTACCTGTTTTGAGATGTTCTACTCTAACCTGAGAGAAAAAGAAATCGGAAGAAGCAAGTAGTTTTGCCCTAAAGTGTTAATGCTTATCTTCTGTAACACCAGTGCTCACTTTCTTATTCATCAAAAGGGTGAAGCAAGACTTCAATTTACACACTAGCATAAGAAACATAAGTTAATAGGCTTCTTACACAGTTTGCAGTGTACTAAGAGTACGTAATCAGTTGCTGCAGATCAGATGGCATTTGGTAATCCACCCAATTCCTGGCCTTATGTGTATTTTTGAATCAGAGTCTAATATAAAGAATTTCAGTAAAATAAATTATATCTTCATGTAACGGGAGCTTGGGAACAAAGGAAAAAATCTGGGAGGAGAAGAAAAATGCATTTGGGGAACTAATCAGGGACAAAGGCCTGAGAAAAAAGACATCTCCCATGGAAGGAACAATGAAACTCATGCAAAGATCTAGTGTTACCTCACAGTAAGTTTGCAACAGCCAAATGTGGAGGTTGCCTGGAGCTCTCAGACTGCCTCTTCCACAGGTAGGCTGTCCTCAGGGCGAAAAAGATTTTCCTTATATCTAATATAAGTCCCTCTTTTTTAGATGTATGCTCACTGCCATTTTTCTTCCTGCCACACACTGCTGTGAGCAGCCTGATTGTCTTCCTGGTCACCTCGTTCCGGGTACTTGAAGGCCCTGCTTAAGTTGCCCCCAGGACCTTTTCTTCTCCAGGGCAAACAAGTCCAGGTCCATTGGAATCTACGCTGTAGGACAAGAGCATCGGCCTCTGACCATCTTGGTGGGCCTCCACTGAACTTGCCCTATTTGATCATTGTCTTTCTCGTACCATCTAGCCCCAAACTGGACACGGTACTCTAGCTACCATCTAAAGAATGGTGGGAAAAGAAGAATGATCACTCGCCTTGATGTGCTGGCCACGCTGCTCTTGATACAGCCTAGGATGCCACTGGCCTTTTCGGCTGGACGGGGACACAGCAAGCTTGCAGCAGAGCTGTTCTCTGCCCCAGAGAACACAACCACTATCTCTGCAAGGAATAAACAATGCTCCTTGCTGCAGCACTGGTGACCCTGCTGGTGACTCAGGAATCCTGATCTCAGCTGACAGCTCCAGCCACGCTACCAGTAGCTGAAAAAAATTACACTTCTCAGCTGCTGAAGTGTGCAGTCTTCTTTAACTTAATGCTAGGGACAGTAAAGGGCCACTTTCTTTCCTCTGACTATAGGTTACACTTTCTCCTAGCTCATCCCACTCATACGGGTTTGTTTTTTTCTAACCTGGGAGAGGGTAAGCAAGGCAGTCTTTAGAAGTTATATCACATGAACTCTGCACCCAGGAAATGTTGAGAGATACCTGAGGCCAAAATAGGGCTTGTTGAGCTCAGGAATAGAAAACACGCATGCTGCCCTGAGATTACTGATTTACTTGGGGGGTGGGAGAGTGGGGGGGGCAAGAAGAATCTGGACTGTCTTCATAGGTTTGACCATGGGAGCTAGAGGTAAAACAGCTTTAACTCAGTAATAGTCTGCTTGGGATGTAAGGTATAATACCTCACTTTGAGCTGTCACAGTTCCCGGTGCCTAAGCTGTCCCTACAGCACACTGCAGTCACTTCTCTGCCATGTGGGCATATCAGTAGCTTGTATGAGATATATCTCCAGTGTGTTGTAATGCCTTCTGGGTAGCTGCTGGAACTAAGAATGAGCTAATATACTCTCTCCCTCTGCCAGACTTATTAGTTTAGAATGAGTGCTGTGAGGACTACAGCTACATGTCTGCCAATACAGAGATTTGGGTTTTGCAGTTGGCTCAGGGAACGAGTAGAGAGAGATCAAATCTGTCTGAAAAAATACTCTGTAGATGTGCCCTACCACAATCTCACAGCTAAGTTAAGCTACGCTCCCTCTACTATTTTTTCCCTTCCCAATTAATTGTAGGTTTTTGCTTATCTTAGAGGAACAAAGAGGGCTTTCACACTGAGAAGTGTACTCCTTTAAACCAGAAGCTTGTTCTATATTAGTTTCTCTTTCTTGCCTTTACAGACCTTTAGAGAGATAGCTCCCTGAGCTCAAAATCACAAAGTCCCCTGTTAATTTGAACAAACCCACATTAGAACTTCAGCAAGTTGCCTGCTGAAGGCTGAACTCTTCCGGCGTTTACATCCACACAAGCATTGCCTCTGTCTCCCAAAATCCACAAATACCCACCCAGCTGATCTCAGCTGCAGATTTCGCTTCCTCACGCGCACAGGGGCACATCTAGATCTTGGAAGCTAGTAAAGGAGATGAGAGAACTAAAAAAGGGTCTTGTTGGGTACAAGTTAGCTTATTACAGTAGGTTGCCTACGCCACATGAGGACATGACTCACGAGTAAGCATGTGGACTAACTCTTACAAGGGATTCTGCTCATGATGGGGCAGGGCCCGTGGCTTACGCCAGTGCCATGTCCAGACAGAACTCCTTATCCCTCAGAGAATTGTGTTTAAAAGACAACCCTGCTGTCACTTGTTTGCTAGAAATTACATGAACCTGCTGGTACGTAACTCCAGCCTTGTGTGAAAATAATGCAATCTCTAATTCTAGGAAGAAAGTCTGATGTGAATTTTAAATATAAAAAGAAAATTAAAATTATAGTTTCTTGCTTATAAGCACAAACCCCAAAGTTATCACCCAAGACTGGGCAGAAAATTCTTTTCCCTTCAGGGAGTACAGTTGCTATCAAAAACCATTTTGTTTTCAGTGGCTTTCATTCACTGAAAATTTACTGCAAATTTCATGAACTCTGCTTTCTGTCACTGGAGAAGATCTGTAGGTTAGAGAATGTTAATGAAGCAGGACGTGTACTGAATAAATGCTGAATATTCACCTGAATAAGTGTTATTCCATGACCATAAGATCTAATTATGTCAACACAAATATTTTAGCACCAAGTAAAAAGAAACCTTAATAAAATTCAAGTAGCTTAGTGAAAAGAAAGTGATGTTGAAGCTAAAGGGCATGGAAGTTGGAATAAACAAATGAAAAAAGCTATATAGTTCAATGCAATTTTGGTTTGGTTTTAAACTAGCTATTATTATGTGTAAGATAAGTGTAATTTCAGAAAAGAAAATAGATATTTGCCTTTCTCAGTGTGCAAAATAAACCATACAATAGCACTTTCCTAAGATTTTTTGAAAGCTGCCACTTGTTAAATCTTTCTCCCTCTTTCTAAATAAATGTATTGATTCTGGAAAGTACTTGGCAGTGTTTAAAATCTCTCACTCACTGAGTCCAAACAGAATTTTGTCATTGACCTCAATGGATAAAAACTTTACTTTGCTTCTGAAAACCTTGTCCATAATAGCAAAATCATTTTATCACAACATGTCTGTAATCAATGGCTTATTAGACTTTCTAGGTCTTATTTGAATTTTTTTAATAGCAGAAAAAAAGGAAAAAAAAATTAACAGAGAAAAACCAGTTCCAATTTGTAATTGCAAGTATTAGTCCTGGGAAGAGGATCTAATCACTCTCAGCAATCTTCCTCCTTTACATCCAATCATAAGCCTGATGCTGAAACACTGAGTGCTTGGAAGAGATTGCTGAAAAATTATTGAAAGACTAAGTAAGAACTCTGAGCAGGGTGTTTTTCACAAAACTTTCAAATCAATGAGAAATTTGAGAAAATCGTGATGCATTTGATGAGGCACAGTGGACAGAGACTAATTTTATCAAATGAATTTTTCTGAATTGTTTTATTTGTTCTAGACACAAACACTACCAATCAGATTCTGAATAGCAGATGTTGTGGTTGATGATAAGTTTTCAGATATTTTGGAAGGAAGGAGATTATGTTTCCCATACAAATAGAGATGTTAAAGTGTTTTAAAGTATTACTGGGTAATAAAAATATAACTGGCAAGCAAGTCTTCAGAACTTGTCTTGCCAATGAAAAGGGAAATAGAAAAAGCAGGATTGTGAGAATTTGTCTGCAAGTTTCCCATAGGAATACCTAAGTGTTAGTTAAAGAAGGGCCTCTTCCCGTTATTGCCCTGCAGCTCGATTAACTTGCTCTCGCAGGGGCTGGGATAGGCTCTGCATAGCCTCCTCTTTCAGAAAAATCATCTTCTGCATCTACACTGGAACCCAGAGTTTCCATTTTTACTAGAATTGTTTGGAAAATGATTTCTCATTAGTAATTCTGGACTTGTACCCTAACATATATAAAAAACTTATTAAGAAATTTAACTTCCGCACTGAAATGTAAGTACAGAGATCTGGTGGCTAAAAGTAGCATGTAAAGAAGTAAGAAAGACCAGTAAATGGCAAGCCTTTAAAGGCCATAGGTACTCACTCTTCTCTATGTAAACTATTTCCAGCAATAACATATTTTGATCGTAGTTGGATCTCTGAGACTGACTAAGCACCTGTTAATCTGTTTTGTCAGGTTTAGAGGGCAAGGATTTTGCTGTCCTCATGACCCGATGATGTCTCTTTACTTAATGTTCAGCTGAAAGTCTCTGTAATTATTCCTCAAAGCAGTACTTCATAGGATAGTGAGCCATATACTGTGTGTTTACATCCATCACTCTTCCTTTTGTGTCTTCTGTGTGTGCGGTTAGAATTTCAGAAGTTCACCTTGAATTCAGTCTTGCTTCGAGATTTCGTAACCTCAGTAGGATCAGGTGTAGGACTCCAGTGAGCTCAAAATTCACGTCTGAGTCAGCACATGGAAATTCCCTCCGAACTCTGGGATTCCTGCCAGCTTTTTCAATATTGCTTAGCAGCTTCCATCGAGCAACTTTGAATACAAACATCAGCTTCTACAGGCTCTACCTCTCCCAATTTTTGCAGATTTTACAATTATTCCTTACAGCAAAGAAGCCCACGAGCTATAAGAGCTGATGAAACAAAACTCTGGAGCAGACGTAAGGTCTGTGTTTCTAACAATGTGAGATTTGCATTCCTATTTTTCCTCTAATGCTTCTATTCATCTTAGATCACCGGCTTTGCTTTCTGTCTTATCCATTAGTCACACTGACTTGGCATTTCTAACATGCTCATATACAGACAAACGTTCCTACTACCTTCGGGGCCCATCCAGCCTCTTTATGTGCAGTGATAACTGCTAAGGGTAGGCAAAAAAGAGGATTCACCAAATACTTCCCCTCTCTTCCAGAGAAAACTCTTTTGTGAATAAAATCTGCCAATTCCTTCAGTAATGTTAGCAGCCTTTTTTATAAGCAAACCAGATGAAAGCATTGTCACTTGAAAAATATTCACAGAAAGGAAGAAGCATCTACTTTTAATGGGAGTAAATATTCAGGAGATTATTCACTCTGTACCAGTTTTAAAAAGCTTTTTTATTATTCTCAAAATTAAATAGGGGTGGGAAATGAGGAAAGAAGGGCATGGTGTTCACCGATAACTTGAATGCTGTTTATCTCTTAAGTATGATGCTTTAGGGTATCACAACAAATGACACCAAGTGGTTATTCATATGAGGAAGGCAAAAAATGGTTGCCATGGGTATGAATTTGCACATTTTGTACAAGTTAGATTTTAACATTGATTAGACAAATACAGACTTTTTCTGTCAATCTAACATTGTCTGATAGCAGCAATTGTACCCAAATATTTTGTATAGGGAAGAGTAACCCAGGAGCAGGCCTGATGTACTCCCATTTGCTTTTATATGGAACCTCCATTTTTCATTTCATCTCCAGAGAGAGACGTCCCAGAAGAAAACAACTAAAATAGCACTTCAGGGAAGTATTATCTCCCACCCAGGTGCTGATTCTCCTTCATCACAATAATCAAGCTAATCTCAGAGGGTTCATCTAGCACAGGTTTGAAATGAGATGTGTATTCAGGATTTGATTCCCTTCTTTATTAAATGGGAATCAAATCCGTCCACCTCAGAAGCTGCACCCTTACAGTAGGATAACGGGAGAGATACTTTCATAATTTTTATCCTTAAAAAGCCATAAATAAAGCTGGAAGGTAAGCCAGCAAGTATTACTTTCTAATCAAGAAAGATCAAGACAGTGACTTCAGAGGGTCTATGAAAAAGCGGGGACCCTACCCAAAGGTTCACATATTCCATGTGAAATTGGTCATACGGCAAAAACCATTAAGTAGGTCTTCTCCTTCATCAGCTTCATCTCCTTAGGCTACAGTATTATGGGCCTCTTACTCTGCTTCTATAAATTTTCAGTGATTGTATGGACCCTGTAAACAAAGAGGATTGAAAGCAAAAGAGGAGCACTGGTTAATTCTTCTTTTTACTGCCCAGGAATATGTTAGAGATGTGGGAGAGAAGGGAGCCCTAAAGCCAAACACCTGAAGTACCACTTCTGCTTTCAGAAGTGGCTTTAAATAAAAGTGGTCTCAGTCCCTTGTGCCTTTGTGCATCTGCAAGCCTCTCCAAAGTGCTGAGACAAGCACATAAGTCTTTGAAATGGCAGTATTTTGGAGACTGAATTAGAAAATCTCTTCTCATGGCCTGCTTTTTCTGGATCTCTGTCTGAAACTTGTAACTGCCCATGAACTAACTCTGTAGTTGTCACTGAACACAAGGCAGGACAGACTGTTCCTGTGAAACATCACGAACAAAATAAGGTCATGTATTCCTCCTGGAACTGAATGGAAAAAGTACAGCACCAGAACCCTAGAAAATGAGCGTATATCCACCTGCTCAGGTCAGCTAATAAATGGGTACGCACCGTATTTCTGTAGTAGGTCAGTGATTCATGGGACAGAAAGCTGTGAGAAGGAACTTTTGCTTCTACTCAGAAAAACAGAGGTAACGCTCCCACTGGTCTGGGATGCAGAAAGGGAGGAGTTTGTAGCGGGAACTCAGAAGAGTGCAATGATGCTGCCAGGCTGAATACTTCTAAGTAGGTTTCATGGCATGACAACGACAAGATTGTAACTGAGGTGCAGAGCATGATCTTTCAATAAAACATCTCTCTAATCTCTACACGATTCTCTATGTTTGTGTCAACTCCTGCAATCATTAGCTTCTTTGCTTTTTCTTCATATCTCTATTACTGTACCCTTTTTTAAGCTATTTCTTCTTCTCTCCTCTAGAGACCTCTTCTCTACTCCTATCTTTTACTTTTCCTGACCAGATACTTCTCCACGCAGACCATATTCCTGGTTTCAGGATATCTGTGCAGGATGGAGCAGTTGAGACATATGAGAAGTGATTACTTTAGTCAGTCTATTCACCATGGCAACCACCTCCACAAAATCTCCCTACTCCTGGGTGAGCTTGGAGATGTTTTTCTCCTTAAGTTCCCTCTGTGGAGACCCCGAGAATGAATTCTGGGGTTTTTTTAGCAACAAATGTTACTGCATAATGCTTGTGTCCAGGCAGATGTGTGCTGTTGCCTTGAGTTGTTGACCACAAGCAGCATGCTGCAAAAGATATCGACTGTGGCAGTAATGTCTCAAACCCAAGAGGTTAATGATGATGAGGTAGAAACTTGCTGAATGTACAGTAACCCTGCATAACATCTGGAAATGCAAAGGTAGCTCAGGACTCAAGGCATTCCTCAGTCTCTGAAACAAAACATTTCTCATGCCGAGCATCTCCAAACTGTATCAGCTGTTTTAATATGTGTGGTTGGATGTTTGCTCCTCTCAGCTCTCAAAACACCATCAACTTGAAGATTTGGAGACCTGTGGTAGAAGAAAGAGATCAATTACAGAATCACACAGAATCTTAGTGGTTGGAAGGGACCTTTGAGATCATCGAGTCCAACCACATGAAAAAACAAACAAACAAACAAACAAACAAACAANTGGGAGAAGAGGCCAATTCCTGCCTCTCTACAGTTTCCTTTCAGGTAGTTGTAGAGGGCAATAAGGTCTCCCCTCAGCCTCCTCTTCTCCAAACTAAACATGCCCAGTTCCCTCAGCCTCTCCTCGTACGACTTGTTCTCCAGACCCCTCACCAGCTTGGTGGCTCTCCTCTGGACACGCTCCAGCACTTCAATCTCCTTCCTGTAGTGAGGGGCCCAGAACTGAACACAGTACTCGAGGTGAGGCCTCACCAGTGCCGAGTACAGAGGCACGATGACTTCCCTACTCCTGCTGGCCACACTGTTCCTGATACAAGCCAGGATGCTGTTGGCCTTCTTGGCCACCTGGGCACACTGCTGGCTCATGTTTAGCCGGCAGTGTGTTGTAGCTCTTAAGAGCCCTGAGTAGGGGACATCTGAATGCCTTTGGTAAGGTGAGTGAGGGGTACAACTACCTGGAAGGGTCATACAGCAGCCTGAAAAAAAGGCTGGAAATAACTGTTTCGGACACAGACTGTGGAATAGATATTTCTAAAATTTCATTTTAGAAAAATTCTGCATAAAATTGAATTCTAGCTGCATGGATCCCATTTTGAAGATGGAGCAGTGATAGAAAATAAGCAGGCTTAGACACATTAAGAAGTCCACATAGGTCCAAAATATCAACAGCCCTTTGTTACCTTGAGCAAAGTGTGCATTACAGTTTGTGTTTGTAGTGCAGCACAACCGCTGTCAGTCATGCCTTTGCCTCTCTTTTTCCCATCTCAGTCACAGGCTGGGCATCTCCGTGGGTTTGCAGCTTCTGTCTTTTCTGAGATGCTTCAGAGTTTGTGCAGAAAAGGGATGTTAACCCTCCTTTTCATATTCTTTGGAGTGACAGCTTGTAGTGTTATTGATGTTGAAGCATGGTCTTGTGGAGAACTAGCAGGACTTCCAATATTTCTAAATCTTTGAGGGAACACTTTTGTGTCATTGTAAACTGTCTTTGGAGTTTTGTCTCTGCATCTCCTGCTTTAATAGGTCCTTGTCTGTGCTGGCATTGCTGTGTCAGTCATTGCAGCACAACCAGTCCATACTTTGTGGTTTCTCCAGAGTTGGCCAGGCTGCCAAAGTAGCTTTTATGAGGGTATGGGATCAAAACTAGGATGTATCTGCAAGTTCATCAACATCTAAATGGCAAAAGGAGGTGTCATCAGCAGTGTCTCAGATCATTACAGTTCACTGAAGCAGGATCACCTCAGATGTGAGTTCGTCATAAGATACAACAAACGTCTATCAACACGGATATTTAGGAAAAGAGTATTAGGTACAGTATAGTTACAAAATTAGCATTCTCAGTTCCAGAATTCAGTGGGTTAAAGACTTCCCCATTCAAATAGCCAAAGGAAAATTACACAAAGCAGGAAAAAGTACCAAATCTCCGCTTGCATTTTGGTACCTACTAGGTTTTGATCCCATTTCTGAAAACTATGTTTATCCCAAAGTATGACTCTTTTCCAAAATAAATGTCCAAGCACTCTAAAACTCTCTTGTCTTTGAATATTTTTAGGCAAATGCAACATAAAAGATGATTGAATTTGAAAAGTTTTTAATTTTCAAACAAATAAACATGAAAAATTCTATGTAACCAGCCCATACAGCAGCCTCCAATGCTGATGGGACTTTCAGCTCCCAAACGGAAATTAATCCCATTTGACAGAGAGGCAGTAGCTACTTATTCCTAGTTCAAAGTGGAAATTTGGTCATAGCAATATATGGTCCTAACAACTCACCTCACTCAAATGGAAGCACATGTATCTCTAGACTAAAATAGCAAAATTATATTACTGTCCTATATCTAGTCAAGTGGAAGAGGAGGGGAAGAGTACACAGCCTTAGGTGAGCCATATGCAGTGGCATGAGACACCTGGACATACACCAGTAGATGGTAGTTGAGTTAAGGCTGGAGAGTGGCAGTAGCAGGCTGGTATAGTCTGGTAGCCCAGCAGATGCGCAGTGTCCATGGGCAAAGAGGGTGGTGGCTGATGGTGTGGACAAGACAAATCGTCTGACACACCTGGGACTCTTCAGCCCCTCACAGACTGTTACATACACAAAGTAAAATGGCTTAGCTAAAGCTACCAGAGCATGCAAGCTCCGCTCATGAAATGAGCATTAATTCTTCTGCAGTTTCTCTGGCTTCTCTGGCTTTAAGCAGCTTTTTAAGATATGCTAACTCGATCTAACTTGATATCTTCTGTCCATATCTGTAATTAATATATTTCTAACATGACCAGTGCTAGTGTCTACCCAGTTCTGTAATTCTAAAGGAAGAAAATCAAATGTCCCTCAGTAAACTGCATGGCTATCTGTCTCCAAATCAATCTCTTTCAAAAGAAATAAATGGAATTATTTTAATAGAACTCTAAAGGGAAAAACTTTGGGAAAGGAATTGGAGTTTAAGAAGCAGCTTACAGTTTGTGAGATATTATGAAGTTTCTTCACTCTTTCTTGTCAGTCTAGAGAATAGTTGTTGCTCACATTGAAACTGAAGGTCACATATTTGTTTTGAATTTGAAATGGAAAAACAGATACTGAATGGAACCAAAGGCTTGACCGAATACCTCTTATATCAGAAAGAGTTTAAAAATTCAAAGCCTATTGCCTTTTATATTTTATTTTTAATCTGAGCAATCAATGCTTATGCCTCAGCAGAAGATCAAAAGCTGACGTGAGCTATGGTGGTCTGGTTTAATGTTGTCAGACTATGAGGAAATTCACTGTGTACGTATTTTATCCCATGGTTAACCAGTCTCACAAGGAGGATAAGCATAAAGGTTTCATTTTAGTCAGCCTGCTCATTGTCATATTTTCTCATCATTTTGGAAAGAAAAAATAGCAGTTGGTACTAGACAAAAGTTTATTTTTTTTCTTTCCATTGAAGAAATTCATGTTAATTATTCTTCTGCACCTGCCTAATGGGGCTGAAGTAATTCAATTGTCATATTGTTGTAGATTGTTGCTTTGTGTAATGTATCACCCCTGCTGTTTCACTTTTAAAAAAAATTTCTCTACTCCTCCATTATTCAGCAAGGCCTAATGATTATTCCAGCATTTGTACATGCTGCACTGTTGTTTTGATTTTAATTGACTTCACTTTTTTAATTAAGTACACTGGTTTTAACAGTGTTGTTGACATGCATGGTTTTGTCTTTATCAGTATTTGCTTCCATCTGCATTCTGTATCTATTGACAATTTATTTAAGTCTGTTCTATGGCAGTGTATAGATAGGCACTTTGCAATGTTCATCATCTCATTTCACATATTATATTTATCTAACGGTCTGAAAAAATTGAAAGTATTCTGAAAATATTAGCTTAAAATATACACTACTTTTAACAGTGCTTTTACTTTTAAACATTATGTTAGTAACAGAAATTCTCTTAATTGCTAGGATGGGTCTAATTTATCTTTTATGTAAGTTGGTCACATTATTTTTTAATTTTGAGTCTACCATGACTCACAAATATTTAACTTCACACATATACTTTAGAAGTTAATTTCAGTTGGCTTTACTTTACAGCTTAAGAAATCAAAAAACGTCTTGTTAGAAGACATTAATGCAAATACCAAATGGATTTCTGAAATCAGATCAGTGTTGCTCGATTCTTGCAATGAAGCAATTTTAGCTTTCCAAGGGGTAATTTTTCTTCTAAACATCAACAAAAAATTTTTGTTAAGTCCTTGGACATTGTTTCTACAGCCTTTCAAAACACCTAAGTTTATTGATTTGTCATAGACACTATCCCTTATAAACACAGCATTAAACGAAGTCTTCCTACAGAATGCATTCACCTCTTCCTCTCCTCTTGTCCCAGGTCTTGAAACTACGTTTCATCAGTTATCACAGCACAGGATGATAAAGAAAACAGACCGGAGGGGAAATAATTTCTGATTAAGATTATTTAAACGAAAGTGGTAGACATTGCAGAGGCTGAGAAATCACTCATTACAAAATTCAAAGTAAATCAGAATAAAATGACCCTGTTGTGCTATTTGTACAGGTTTTAAACCCAAGCCTGGCTTAGTCCAGCTGAGAATTGCCTTATATTTCAGTGAGGAATTTATGCAAAGGACAGCATGTCTGTTTTGTCATTGAAAATGGTATCAGGCATGCCAGAGAGAGGAGCAATCCCCATACCCTCGGTTTTGCAAAACCCATTGACCCAGCAGTGGCTGTGAATGAATCATGTTTTCTTTCTCCCTGGAGCTGTGTTCAGACCTCCTGTCTCTTGATGTGTCTCCCTCAGTGCTGTTTGCTGAGCTTTCATGCTAGAAGTGGCATGACTAAGAGGCAACCCACCAAGTACCACAAAGCATCTTATTGGTGGCACAAGAAGCCAATTCCTATGAGTCCAGTTTGGCCACAAGAAGAGTAAAGAGAAAAGAAAAGATAAAAGAAGAATTTCTGTGTAAAATAAAACACTAGGCATGCACCACTAAATAAAACAGAACAGCCAGTGTTTCCTTGTTTATGTGCATTCAGCATCATATTTCATACATGAGAGGAGCTTACTGACTGCAAGTGTTTACAAACCATAATTCAACACTTTACAAACTGCAAGATTGCCACCCTCTCTTCTCCGTACTTGTGCAGGCCTCTTCCTTTTCTTAAAATATTTAAGGTTTGAGGCTTTCCAGTGTGATTTCTAGTTTTCTGTGCTAGGGCAACAAAAAATGATTAAGGGATTCGATCAACTCCCTGATGAGAAAAGGCTGAGAGATCTGGGACTCTTTAGCCTGCAGGAGAGAAGGTTGAGGGGAGACCTTATCTGTGTTTACAACTACCTAAAGGGCGGGTTGAAGGAGGATGGAGCCAGACTCTTTTCAGTGGTTTCCAGTGACAGGATGAGGAACAATGGGCACAAAGTGGAACATGGGAAGTTCCATTCAATTATGAGGAAAAACTTCTTTCCGGTGAGGGCGACAGACCACTGGAACAGGCTTCCCCTGGGTAGGTTGTGGAGTCCCTTTCCCTGGAGATTTTCAAGCCCCACCTGGATGCAGGTCTGAGTAACATGCTCTGGGCAATCCTGCTTTGGCAGGGGAGTTGGACTAGATGATCTCTAGAGGTCCCTTCCAAATCTGACAATTCTGTGATTCCATGAAAAAAATGTTTTGGATTTTTTTAACTGTTTCTGAAAGCTCAGATTCTCATCTCCTCAGATTTGTAGAACCTGGTGTTTCAGAAGAAAGGTTAAAAATCATGTGATTAGTAACAAAAATTGGATCTCTTAATGCTGTGTGATCACAAACATGGAGGCTTTCTGGACATAATTTCAGTTCTACCTGAAAAACAGTATATCTCTTGAAGAGGTTCACTCGAGGGGCAGCCAATAACTGAAATGAACCACTGCCATTTTACACACTTTAAAAATGGGACAATACACAATTTAAAACTGCAAGATACTGAATCATTTATAATAGAGACAAAATGGCCCACAGATAGTAAGACACATACACAAAAAAAAATCTCAACTGTGAATGATTGCTAACTGGCCAATAAAAATCAGCTTTTCTCAGCAAAAGCACTAATACTTCCTTTGGGAATTTAGGGAGAAACTGCTACGTATTTAAAGAAGCCACAGCAAGGAGAACAGAAATGGAGCTAAACTGGTCTAGAGACTGAGGGAAAAATCACAGGGACTGGCAATAAGAGGACCTGTGAGAGAGCTGGAGGATTTGAACAAAGCAGAGAAACCCCCCACTTCTGCTGATGGAGGAAAAAGAGGAACAATTGGCTTCCACTGAATGAGCAGAGGAGTCAGGTTGTCTTTGGTACTCCATGCAGGGGTAACTTTGGAAATCCTCCAGGGGAACGTAAAAGAAAAACTCTCTTCCTTCAAAGAGTTAAAAATCTGGGGCCTCTGTACAATCATTTCACAGTGCTATGGCAGGACCCAGCTTTGCAACCACTGCTGTGCATTTTGCTGCAGGAATGTTTTGAGATGGAAGGGATAAAGAAAACCTCTACTGTCATTGTGTAAAATGTTAAGGAAACGTTGTGATTTGATTTAACGCTCCTCCTGGAGCAGGTAGCAAGGAGTCGGCGACAGGTTGCTTTCATTTCTTTTACCTTCTGGCTTTGCAGTTCTCTTGGCCTTAGGAATATGAAAGCAAATGTCGGGTATTGGCCTGCAAATCCAGACACTGACCTGACAGGTCTAAATATTAAAAAATATTTAGGCAAGTAATGCTTGTAACAGCGGCAAGAACAGGACATCAGGCTTTCTCCTTGAAAGGCTGCTCCTGCAACAATGATTCACATCAGGCAAATAAAAATAGAGAGCGCACTGTCAATTACCCAGGTTGTTGCACTGATCATCTGGTATTTCTGAAACATTTCTCCTCATCCCCAACTCATCGACCTGACAGGGCTATTGCATTTTCATTCTGATGTCAGGGATTCATGCGCAGAAGCAGGTGGGGATGTAGGTGCTTGTTGAGGAGGGGCTCTGCAGCAGCGCTCGAGACACTTTGTCCCCAGCCATGGCAAGGCAGGAAGGACAGTGGAAGTGAAATCCCAGCCAGGGTGCCGGCTCTGCCCTTAGACTCTGACCAGAAGACACCTGATTCTGACCAACCAACAGCAATCTCCTCAAGAAGCCACTGATAAAAGGCAGGAGGAGGTGAGAGTTTGGAGCTTCCAACTCCCCACAGCAAAAGCAGGGTCTCAGGCATCAGAGTCATAGAATCATAGAAATGTCTGGGTTGGAAGGGACCTTTGAGATCACTGAGTCCAACCATCAACGTAACACTGACAAAACCACCACTAAAGCATGTCCTTAAGCAACACATCTACCCATCTTTTAAATACCTCCATGTATGGTCATTCCCTGGGCAGCTGTTCCAATGTCTAATAACCCTTTCAGTGAAGAAGTCTTTCCTAATCTCTAGTCTAAACCTCACCAGATTTGTTACCCTTCTCTGGACTCACTCCAGCACCTCAATATATTTCTTGTAGTGAGGGGCCCAAAACTGGACATAGCAATTCAAGGGGGGCCTCACCAGTGCCAAGTATGAGGGTACAGTCACTTCCCTAATCCTGCTGGCCTCACTGTTCCTGATACAGGCCAGGATGCTGTTGGCCTTCTTGGCCACCTGGGCACACTGCTGGCTCGTATGCAGCTGCCAACTCATCCATTCAGTGAACTGGGCTTCTCAAGCTGGGCTCGCTTTGATGCTCTGCACACAGGGCTGATGCAGCCAAGCGGTTTGAGACAAGCTGTGGGGGACCCAGCTGCCACCTGTATCCACAGAGCAGAGGAAGCTGCAAGCATATCTTTACCTTGCTTAGATGCAGTTGGGCTTTTCTCTTCCTCAGCCGTCTCCCTGATCTCAGACTTCCTTTCCTTTCCTTTTCCCTGTGAGGGTGGTGAGGCACTGGAACAGGTTGCCCAGAGAAGCTGTGGCTGCCCCATCCCGGGAGGGGTTCAAGGCCAGGCTGGATGGGGCTTGGAGCAACCTGGTCTGGTGGGAGGTGTCCCTGCCCATGGCAGGGGGATTGGAACTGGATGATCTTTAAGGTCCCTTCCAATTTGAACTGTTCTATGATTCCATGATTCCACGATTCCTTGACTACAAGTATACAGTGAGTCTGTCCTCACCCCTCCACCACAAGACACTCTTAGTCCTGCTTGTCCTCCCAGTCCTCCCAACCCTTGAACAAATTCCCATTTTTTTCCAAAATCAGCCTTCAGGAGTACCTTTCCTTCTCTAACCTCCCTGTGCCACCCCTTGGATGGCAGGAGCACTGCAGCTCTCCCCCAGCTCTTCATCTGCACCCCTATCCTTCCCTTCATCATCATCATCCTCTCTGGGGCTTGCCACCACTTCTGATGCCACCAGTCAGCTTGGGAACAGCCACGAAGCACCAGGAAATGAAGAAGAGGTCCAGAGCTCCAAAGCCTCCAGCATAAAGAGCGCAAACCCTTCTGAGTTCAACAGTAAAATGCCCGTGTGGCTTCTGGCTGAAATATCAATCCGGTGGGCGAGAAGTCTGGATGATGGGGATCTATCCAGATGGACTTGTCAGGAAAGCAGAGCAGTAACTCAGTGGCACAGGGTCAGAGAAAAACATTAGTAGGTGATTAAAGGAGAAAAAAATTATACTACCCTATGAAGACTCATTCTGCTGGACTTGCAGAGGGAATTCAGCAAATGCAAATTTTAAAAATTATTTTAATACTGCTTGAAGTTTAAATTACAGTACAAACTTTACTGTGGAATTGCTCTTGATATCTAGATAATTATATACTGTCTGCATCTCTCCTATTTTTGCATGCTGATAACTTACTACTGTTTTGTCGTAACCTGATCATTTTCCTGGAGTTTTATTATTTATAATTTATAATGTTTTTATTTCATAGAAAAAATATTATACTATTATGTGCTGGACTGAATCATATTTTTAAGCTTCAGCAATTTTCAGTGCTTACAATTAATTAAATACAATGTATTCAAGTAGACAAATTCAAAATGGTACTGAATGATCTTTTAATGTTAACTGTGTGTTTTATGGACTTATTTTCCTTGTATGCACTTTAAATATTTTATTGTTTTATTTTATTATTGCTTTTATGTGATTTCAAAACAATAGATTCCTTGGCCCATTGTCTTATAAATTAGATCAGCACACTATTGCTATAAATATTGCGAGTAAATACTGTATCTCTGTTAATGTAAATAGATCAGCATTTCATTTATAGCTTACAACTCTATTACCATCCATTAGACTTTTAGACATGGAGAATTTTATCTCAGACCCATTTTTTCATCCATTCAACTAAGGAAATCGTATAAATATTATGCCATGTTCTTCTATACTATGTTTAAACAAATAGGTTATTTTTTTTCAAGGGACTCATTCTTAGTCGTGTTTACTGTTCCATTTTCATGTGTTTCTGTAAGCACTAATGCATTTTATTAACTTTTAAAATCTCCCAAATCCTTCATGGTTTCTACTGCTTGCTCTTAAATGCAACCAATGCTATTTTTAAAGAGTGGTAGATGCAATATATTTAATTCATTGGAAGTCTGTTTATAACTTTCTTCAATCCTGAAAGACATTTTTAGATGGATCTGGCAAATGGAGCTTAATTTTCAAGAGGGCCACACAGATTTTTAGGGACACGTTCCTGGTCCTTGCTGCCAAAGCCAGGTTTTCTAGAAACTTCACACTAACCAGGCACCTTATTAGCAGGCACTGTTTCTAAAGCGCATTGGTGTATTTCTGTATCAGTCACCTTCCCCATTTATAAAAATACTCAGCCAGAATATGCTTTATACCATGCTAGCATGCACGGCTATCCTGTGCGATGAGCTCATTTGGCTGCTTATTTTGTTGTCTAACTGAGAACAGAGCTCCTTAGCAGATTCTGTAGAGCTGTGTAATGTGCGCAGCTAGGATTGCCTCCTGCGTTGGTGAGGTCCTCTAGGTCACAGTTGCATGTTTGTTTTCTCCATCCAGTGGGTAATTTGGTTTTTAATAATGTTTTTGACCCCATTTGCAGATTGTGTGCCATAACTAGGAAGGGATGGGCCCTGCAGTAAGTAATTAAGTCTGCAGGAGCAGGGCTGCTTATTTTTCATTGCAGCAGATAATCAGAATGCTGTTGCTCAAGTGTAAAATGCAGAAATTAATGATCCTATATAATACAGATTAAAGCTTTCATTTTAAAAACTATCAGTGCAGAAGAACAAAAGTAGGGAGCCCTGCACCCACTTTGGAATTTCAATGTATGATATCTCTAAGATATTTGGAGAAGCTGCCTGAATACAAACCAGAACAGAATTCAATCATGTAATAGTTTAAATAAATGATCAGATAAGAACTCTAACTATGCAGGCACCTTCTTTGCTACTTAGAAAAGGCATTGCAGAGTGTAAACATTTTCCAGTAGGTTTTGTAACTTTCAAGTTTTTATGGGCTTAATAAAGCAGAAAGATCATTTTCCGTAAGTAGAATAAAATTACGTGTTGCAAAGAACAAAGATAATAATTTTAATGCCTTAAAAGGCTTGGCTTCAGAGAAAAAGAACATTTTTCTAGAAGAATAACATATTACTTTGAATCACACAAAACTTCCTTGTGTGTGTGCACAGGCATCTAGAAACTAAATGTGCCGCTACCGCGCTGTAGTAAGTAGCTTTACAGCGTGAAAGCAGATTGGGATCCCATTTTGCCAGGTGCTGTAGAAGAAGAAAGCGTGGTGATAGAGTATAAATAGTAATCGTACAGACAAAGAGATCACACCATATTTCTGTTTGTTCTGGATTGAGTGCTGATGACATACAAAGGCTGGTAAAGGGGGAGACTGGATACAAGCGTATGACATACATAAAGTACAGGTGACAAAGATTTCAGAAATAGGAAAATACTAATTTCTGCTAATTTTTTTTTCTTAAGGGTTGAAGAAAAAATGAATTTTAAATATTTCCTTTACACCAGGCAGAAAATATTCTCAAATCAATAAATCATTTAGTCAGTATCTTGAAATGCCTGTAACATCCCCACAAATTAGGGAGGTGACTGGAGAAAAAATGGGTATTTCTTTATTTCCTGTATTATTTAAATACTGGTAGTCATAGACTGTTTTTCTGAGGATCATATTTTTAGGCTCTCTTTCACTTCTCTGATGAGGTTTGCTAGAACGGTTTTCTACTATAAAGCCACGATCTTTTTATTTCACAAAAGAAGAAAAAAAAAGAAAAAAAAGGTGTGCAAGGTTTTTATCAAATGTCTTTGGATATCCCTTAGTCCTGTTGCCCTGACCCAAAAAGGACTAGACACAACCCTACTCTGAGCCAGTGCAGGCTTTTGCCTGTGCAGAACTCATTGCAAGGACGGACCCAATTGAAGGCCAGTTGCAACTGCGTGACCTTTAAATAAGAAATTTCATCCTTGACCCGATCTCTCAATTTTGTCTGGACCTACTTAGAGTAGGAACAGGAGAATAATAGAACCTTAAACAGAAAAAACGGTTTGGAACTGTCAGCCTATCCTTTTGCCATGTAACAATTTCTCAGTCATAATAACAATACATATCTTTTTCTTTTCCACCAGAATAACTGCAGTTACCTTGCCATTAATAATTCACTACATAATCACTGTGGATTTGAAGAGAGGATGAACCCTACCAAGAAAAGAATCTGACACCTACAGTCATGTACTTTCTTCTCACCAGTAGACTTCATAAACGGCAACTCGTGCTACTTTGCTGCATACACAAAGAAGGAGGAAAAACTTGAAGAATCAAAGAACCAATTTACACCTGTTTCAAATGTGATTTAATATGTACTTTGACCAGTTGTTTCTGCTAGAACTTGGGCAATCTCCCTATCTCTGAGAACCTACAAATCCCTAACAGCAAATTCTGCTGCAGATGATCAGATGAGTAACACTTGGATTGAGACTAAATTTGGAAGCAAGGTAAATACGTATACTTTCATACCTTTTTTTTTAACTTTAACCTTCATCTTTCTGATCTACTGACAATCATTTTGTTTTGCAGAGGTACCTGGTGACAAAACTAATAGAAAGTGGTTTCTCTCACAGACTAACTGCTCGTTCTGTCACAGTGATGTCTGAAATTTGTTTTTACTTGAAATTTACCATTTCAGTAAAATGCTGAACTTCAGCAGGAAAACATCTTAACACATCTTGAATGGTGTTTCTTGCACACAGTGACCTTATCTCTATATACATTGCCTGACTCGGGATAAGAACAGACATCTCTTCCACAATTCCTCTATCCATTTTACTGGCCCTGAAAGGTCAAGGCATTGGTCTTGGCTTATACATCAAAATGCTGAGGGTTTCATTATACTTATGTGGTCTATCGTGAGCTCATGATTTTGCCTTGATGAACTTGGTAGCGAAAGAGCACCAATACCATACTCTTCAATTTTCCCTTTAGCAGCAACACTAGAGCAGGCTTTGCTTTGTGCGGCGCGATCGATGCAAGGGATTTGCGTGCAAGGTTCTGCAGGTCAAATTCGATTGCTGGAATTCCAGAGTGTTGAGAGGTCAGAAAAACTGCAAACCATATTTTGAACGTTATTAATGTACTCACCCTGAACATCGGGCAATCAGAAGGTATGGCTATTGGAAACACGGTTTGAAATTACTATTTCTTTAAGGGAAACTTGGTAAAAAGGCAAAGAGGCATTTTAAAACAAACTACAAATGCAGTGTTTGATGCAGAGTGCAATGAACTAAATTCAGCTCTGGTTAAAATCCACCACGTTACAGAAAAGGTTGGTTTGCATATTTTCAGTCAAAATCAGAAAGAAAAACCCCACAACATACAGAATCACACAGACAGCCCAGTAATATCTACAGCTCTCTGACACAGACTGTCACATATACAAGTTCAGACCTGAGCAGAAACCACTATCAACTGCCTCAGACAGTATCCGGCTTTACTAATTCTTAGAGCAGACCCAAATTATCTCAAAAATATGGAATATCTGGAAGACCCCTTCCTGAGTAAACCATGGCATCTTCACAAGCACTGGGTAGGCACCATCCAAGTTGCTGCAGAACTTGAATAACTGAACTTTCACTGCTGTTTCTTAGGGAAGGTTCAAGATGAAGGAGGTCAGCAGCTTGAAAGAGAAAGTAGACATCTGGGAAGAAGAAGGAGGGGGATGAATATGGGGACAAACTGGGGCTCCTGTAGACCAAAGCAATGAGCAAGGGAGATGGAATGTGGGTTTGAGGAAGGAGGAGAGAAAAGGAACAACGATCCCACCCATATTTCTCTGAATCTTCACCACAATTATCTTTAATCTCAATGACTCTTTTGTTTCACCCTACTCAGAGGAACCTTTCCACCCTTTGACTCCAAATCTGTCACTGTCCTTTGCAGTGAGAATCTGCTTTGGCATCACAAGGAAATTGGTTTTACCTGTACTACTGAGAAGTCTAGGAGAAGCTTCACTGGTTGGGAAAACTTCTTAAATACCTAAGGCAGCTATAGTTTTGACATGCTGAGGAAATTGCAGAAAGCTTTTCAGAGAGTTGGCCTCCAGCTCTCATAGAAATGGTTGAGATCTTCCATTCTGGACACTCACAAGGCTATAGTGTTTGGTCCCACTTGCGTCTGTTCCCAGAGCAATTTAAGTCTTAAGAGCCTCAGAAGGCTCCAAACGCTGCCCTGGCTTGGAGTCTCACAGTGCAATTTTGTGTGAGGAAGTAATTCAGTAAAACCTTCTTGGGAAATCAAATACCTGTTTCACAATCTCTTCTGGACTGTGTACTGACCCCATGGACCACCCTATGGCTTAATGCTGCCTTTTCCCCAGGGGGCCAGGAGATCCCTCTGGGACAGCATTCTGATCCTGTGCAGGCAACCCAACAGTGTGCCTGGGCACGAAAACACAATTTTGCACACTGTTTTTAATAACTTCTCCAGCCCATACTCCACTCAGCTTTGCTCATCCTTCCCTGGTGGCTCACTGAAGGTGTTTTTCTTTTCAGGAAGGCAGGGTCGCTCTCTACTTCGTTTCCCCTCAAGGTGAGCAGCACAGGTACTGCTCTTTGAAAACATCTGCAACTTTATCTGTTGCAGGATTCCCACCATCAGCCCCCTCGGGTGGCTCATATCTGTAGCTGAGAGATTGCCTGCTTGCTTATCATTCCTGTACAGCCCTGCCTTGGAAAACTGGCTTGCTCTGAGTGGAAGCCATTTTTTTGTCCACAAATGGTCCACTTGAGGATGATTAACAGCCCTCTGCTGTTACTCCTGGGTTAGGGTTAATTCAAGATGATGCTGGGAAACCTCAAACAGGCAGAGCTTGCAGACTGAGACCTAAATCATGCAGAGCCCAAGGCAGAAATCTTAAGCTGCAGGCAGCACCTCCAGACCTTTGGCAGCCCACCCTGCAGTGGGAACGGGGAAGGGGTGAGGAGCCCAGCACCTCATCAGCCACCTGCTAAAGACCCTGCAAGCCACAAATTGCAGAGCCAGGGACATGGAGCACTGGGGTCTCCTGGCTGTGGGGGCAGTCTTGGAGGAAAACATAGGAGTTCCATTATCAGATACGCTATTAGGTGCCATTAGATTCCATACATTTGTTTTTTTGTACAACTAATATTCATTCTTTCCAGTGCCACCTCGAATCTTGGTGTAAGGGAGTAGGAGGCCCATGTCTGTGCTTCTGCATTGGCTGCCAGTGCTCCACAAAAAGTCTAGCCCTGCTTTCATTCAGTGTCATCGAGCCCAACCGCAGCTGGACTCCCACTAAGCACGGTGTGCTCACTGCTCCATCTGCAGATAACTCCATGCTCCCTCCATCCTTTATTAAAAAAAAAATGGATTTATCTGTCTGTCTGTCTGTGCGTGACAGTGGAAGAAAATACCAGAACACCTTTTTTTCTTCTTCTTTTCCTTTCTTGTCTTTTAGTACTTCAAAAGAAAATCCAAAATAATGTCCTCGTGCCTATTTTTTACCATTTCTTCATTGACAATAAGGAAGTTCTCATTAGACCTGTGAACAGGAGGTTATTTTTTTTTTTTTGCCAGAGGGTAGCAAATCAATCGCTTTCTATTTTAGCTGGAAACATGAGCTAAACAGGTTTTGTTGGCTTATTTTTCTTAGTAATCAGGCTCATTTTTGAAAACCTCATATTTTTGTATGTGGGGAAAAAAAGTAAACTCAGATTTTCAGCTAAAAAATATGGATATCATTTCCAAAAATGAAAAGAGAAGCCATTTCATAGAGCTCACTACCTTGCATAGACATTCAAAAAGTGACCACTTTAAGACACTCTCGGTGTTTTACTTTGGTAAAATTTCATGTCAGCAGTCACACCATATGTGAAGGGGATTTGCAAGAGAGAAAGCATTCCCTGTGCACTGACTAAAAATCAACACCTTTCACAAACATTTCAGGTTGTTTGAAATTGTTCCAATTTCCATTATCTTGTACAGTCACAGCATTTAGAAACAAGAAAGATTGGAGTAAAATGCAAAGGAAGTTAAAATGTCAGAGGTCCCTAAAATAAAAGCAGTGTGAAATAAAGAACAGTCAAGCAAAAAAATCTCCGTAAGCTTTCTGCACAGCAGTTACAATTGAGGTTTCATCAGGCGGTTTATGTGGCCAAAGCTGCTCTGGGAGGTTTGTTTTTTATTTTTATATGTTTTTATTTTTCAGTGAACTGGAGACCAATCCTATTTCTAACAAAACTTTATGTCTGTGCGTGACAGAGGAAGGTCCTGTGCGTGTTAAATTTCTTTTAGTCACCCCCATTGGTCTGGTAGAGCAAAGACAGAATTTCTAAATTGTCAAAAAGATGCCAGTTTCGGGCCTCCTTAGGATAAGCCAATCTTTTCAATTAGGACAAAACCCACCACTACATAATAGTCTTTACAGGCTCATAAACCACCGTACCACCCAAGATGTTAACAAGCTGGCATGTTTTGAGCATCAAAGATAGAGAGGAAACTGTGTTTACATGTTTGGCACAAAAACTAATGAGGAAAGTCAATTGGCCCTTTGTCTTGAGGGTCTGAAGAGCCGCGCTCTAATGTTTGGTTTCTTGGTTGGCACTTGTTCAAGTAATCACTCGTGGCCTGACAAAGCAGCACTTGTGTTTTATTAGTGGCCATGCTGAACTCTCCTGCCTGGGCTGTGTTGTCTCTCAATAGAGCGCTGCACCAGAGGGCACACTTATTTGAAAACACTAAATCAGAGCATGATGATCTTTGCCCGACAAATACAACCAAGAGAGAAGAAAAAAAAAAAATGTTGACAACAGCTCTCCTTTTGTTAGAGAAAGTGAGGAAACAACAACTGGCGTGTCTGTGTGTGTGTGTGTGCGTGTGTAAGAACAGAACAGTCCTGAAACATCAGTGACTAAAACAACAAAACTCTGTTTCCGCGATGAGACGCTCGCAGCCGGCGTCACTCGCTCCATCCTTGAGAGCTGCACATTAGCAAGGCTAAAATTCACATTGCTCACAGGCAGGAGAGCAGACGTAGCATTTTTAATGTGTTGGGTCAGCCTGGCATGGGTGACAAAGGTACAGGTTCATGAAGAAGCAGCATAGCCCAAAGAATTTGAAAGACACTCTTTCATCTAGTTGAGACAGGTAAAAGGCAAACCCCGTAGCGTCAGGTTCCTTTATCTGAGAAAACTCGAACTTTCAACTTGTAAATACTTTAAAAAAGCACAAACTTGTCAGCAAAATTGGTCTGAGATTGGGGATTTGGGAAGTAGGACTCTCCTGTGAAGCTGTTGGTACTCCCTGTCAGAAAGATGATGAGAACAAACTTGCAAACTCTGACTCACGGCAACAGTCCCACCGACTGCAAGACATAATTACGTGGAGACAAATTAACTGTTCCACTTATGACGTCTGTATGTAGGAACCTTCACCAGTCTGGAGGTGGGGAAAAAAATGAACAGAGGGAGACAAAAATGAAAAATAATGACTAAATTGAAGATCCTTTTGTGCTATTTTGTTTAAACAGTCTTTTCCTGTCACTTAGCATCTCCTACTTAGGATATAAAGAATATATAGAAGTTTTGCTACAAAGTTTTACATGCATTCTTCATTTAATTTCATTAATTTGACCAGGCCATCCACTTTTAATGCAACTACCTCTGTATATGTTAGATATATGTTTAAGTAGCTCCAGTGTTGTAGCTCTAATCTCAAGCATTTTCTAAAGCTGTGAGGGGGTGAAACAAATAGTAGGTGGCTTCTGTTTAAAATACATTTTTAAAGGGCAAGAAAAATATCTTATTAATTGTTTTTGGTGATAATTGAGTCTGACATGAAATAAATATTATAATAAAGCCTTATATATGAAGAACTATTTTTGTTTCCACATTCCAGTATATGGAATGTAATTTTGAAAATTTTCCTGCAGTAACTCCATGACTATTCACAGTCATACTACAATTTAAATTATGTAAGTAGGGAAAAAAGGAAATGTAAGAGTGAAAGAAGTTGTGTCAGTTAAAAAAAAAAAAAAGCAAACAAAAAAACCCCAAAAAACCAAACACAAAACCACAACCAAAACAGACCAAAACCAGAGCAAAACCAAAACAAACAAACAAACAAACAAATGAACTCCAACCAAGAATGTGGTCTCTGAGTTTTCATAGTGCTACAAAGATGCAAAGATCTTCTGATGGGCTAAAACTCCCCAGGTAGGTAAGAAGATCAAAATAGGGCTCAATATGCCCTTTCAAAAAAACTTGTGGCATCTCAAAGAAGCTGAAAATTATACGCATTATAACTGGGCAGTCTGTAAACTTGTCCTGCTACCAAAATCATTAACCAGTCTGTGAAATGGTGTAACAATCCTGGAAATGTACCTGAAGAACAGCAAATTGTGTTTGTGGCAATGATATGTTTGAAGAGCCATTGTTTCTTAATTTTTGTGGGGGATTCTGGGCACAGTATTTGGCTTTCAAAGACACTTTCTTTGCAAGTTAATAAATGCCTTCCCCAGCTACAATCATGAAGTCGTACCAGGCTATATGTAGCATATAATATTGTATTGTTTGTCTGATAAAACTCCGGTGGAGTGGGCACAGTGAATAATTTCTGCATTCAGTGAGGTCTTGGCAGCTGCCTCTTATCTGCCCAGAGACTAAACTCTGCCTCAGGAGAATACCTTGTAGGATTATTGCTGGGGCGCTGCGACTTTGACACAAGATATATATTCTTACTGTAGTCTTCTGGCTCCTTGGCATGCTCCTCCGACACACTCCCTTGGGAGAGAACTCAGTGAGTGCTCGTTTGCACTCTTTAACCTGTCCTCTGTTGAATACTTAGAGGTTCAGGATTAAAATCCAGTTTTAGCAGGAGCTAATATCTCCCAACAAAGATGCAAATAAAGAACTCCATAATGTTTTGTTGTTGTTGTTTTAACTGAGTCCAATATAACCCCATGTGTATATCCCCTTAAAATGTTAAATTGGTAGAATTTTGGTGTTTGACTCTGTTTTAGAGAACAAAACAGACATTATTTCTCTATTCTATGGCAAAGTTTCTTTCTGTCACACGGTGTCAGGAATCAAGCAATCCCCTTAAGAGTAGTGTGGGAACTGAATGAGTAAATGCAATATAGAGCTGACACTGAACCTTTTGAAAAACAGTCTCTATTAATTCAGACCTGTCAATACTTAAGTTTACCTGGGAGACCAGCAGCATCTATATTCTGGTTTTGCTTTCTCCTCTAAAATTTGCCATTTATTTCAGCAATTACAAAATGTTTTTTTCAAACATTTCACAAACCTTTCCTTGTCTTAAGGGAAACAGTATCGTATTCCCCACTGGTTTAGGGAATATTATTAACTCCCGCACTGTAGTGGTGTGAATTACACTTTAAAACATAAACAAAGCTTATAGCAAATAAAACAGCGCAAGGAACTTTTGATTATGCCCTTGGAATTTAGATCCAAGTCGTAATCAATTTCTTAAATTTCTACACTTTTTGTATCCGCTGTTTCTGTGTGCTAGATGATTTGAAAATTATTCCAGTGATTTTTGATAATTATGTATTACATATACTGGTTGTTGATTTATAAAAGACTAATTGCATAGTGCTTTATATGGACAGCTTAGATGCATTTATTTTATAAACAGGAATTATACATTGATTATTGTTTCATTCTGACAATAGTAGTCAGAATTAAGTCGTGCATGTAGAGGCTCTACTGAGAGACCTGCAGACTAAAGCAGGTCTCACAAAAGATGAAAGAAATTAAATATATTAACCCCAGCTTTAACTATTCTCTATAAAATATATTTCTTTCTTATTTCCTTATTGTTTCTTTTTTTTCTAAATATTTTCAGGGTAAACACTGGGTTTTTATTTTTCATTGAAAAACAAATCTATTTTCAGCTGATGTGTTTACAACCAGCTAATCTGGTATGAACACAGGCATGTAGAAATTATTTGCTTTATAAATTAAGCTTTAAATATATATATATATTATTGAAAGCTAGTTTTTGTGGTGCCTGGGTAGTACTAATACAAGGTGAATTCGGTAAAGGCAACGTCCTCAGCACCTACACCTCTAAACACTCCTTGCTAGTACAAACCCCAAGTTTTTTACCTTTAAAAAAAGGAAAACAGAATCACCTCCTTTCAATGTGAAGCTTGTAAATGAGTGTAGCACTTTGCAATATGAGTCATTTCCTAGAAGTTAAATTGCTGGACTAAAGCAAGTGAGGAAGTGGTATCGCACTATCACACTGTGACAGATACCTATAAAGGATGTGATTCTGCAAGACTGCCCGTAGAATTGTGAAGAATAGGAAATGTTTTCAGGAATGGTTATTTTTACCCTAAACCTTCATGGAGTTTAGAGACACAGGAAATTCAGTGCTAAAAAAGTAAATGTGAAAAATATCTGTGCTGGTTGTGCCAATGCAAAGATAGGTTCACCATGACAGCAGAACTATACAATACAACTCTTTCCTTAGATTTTCATTGTCAGAAATATCTCTGTGCAGAATAACAGTTAGCATCAGTATATTTCCTAATAGTGAATCTTCTGCAACAGGGCTGTAGCCATTATTATAAATATGAGTGCCTCTATGGATATATTTGTTCTTGGACACGGTTGGCAATGCAGCCACTGAATCGAATGAAAATAGGAATAAAATATTGTTATATCGTCTGAAAATCAATGGCACTTATGTGATAAAACAGTAAAAATCTCTGGACCTAGAAAATTTGAGATATTCATGAAACTCCCTCTGTTATAAAACATTATCCAATTCATTCATCTTCCACAGATATATTAATTAGTCCCTGATTTTTCAGAAATTTATTATAAGACTTGGAAAATGTCTCTACTTTTCTAAAACTGTTTTCACAAAAATACTAGATAAATTACTACAACACTGATTTTCATCTAACCTTGCTCAGATAAAGCTCTGATTGTCTTCACTGAGAACTTGCCATTAAATTAAACATCTAAACCAAGGTGCTGAAATCTAGGTTACTAAATCCAAATATGGGTACCTAAAAAAAAACAGCTTGATTTTCAGTCTGTGACTGCACAGAAATCCTAGTGATACAGTAGAAAATAGAAGTCAAAATCTTCAGATGTTTACATTTTCAGATAATTTGTGGTCCTAATTTCAAGCCCTCCCATTTCAATGTTTTGAACAATTTCTGCATGAATCTTTCCTTACATCTTTTTATCAGTTAGCTATTTTTCTTTGGCCCTTTTTTGCTTTGAGTTTTGTCAGCTCAAAACATAACCTTTACTTAGGCAAACTATTTTCCAGCGTCAGGAACTGAAGTACCCCGTTCTTAATGCCAGGGCAGCAACACAAATTCATCCAAATAAGCTACAGTTAGCTACTCACAACTGCTGTTGACAAGGGAGACAGCCTTACTGAAGTACCTATTTTCAACAGTCTTTTTTGTCCACATGGTAAACTCAGAGCTTTTAAATTGAACAAAACCTGGGACATCGTTCTGCCTTTAATTTCCTTACAGAATACGTGCTGACATTAAAAGTGGTATGAAGTAAGCTGTATGAAGACCTGGAGCGGCGGGTTCGATTTTCTCTTTCTTGCAAAAGGTGATGGACTATGTCCACTCTGCCCCCAAAAAGACCTGGCAACGAGGTCTCGGAAACAGTAAACAAAGTGTGAATCCTCTGGCCAAGATGTTTTGTAGAGTTGTGAAGATGGGCACAGGCTGAGAGACACTTTGTGTCCACCAGCAGCTGCTTGGCCTTCTCACTCCTTCATCTTAATCACCCTGCCCATAGAGCCCCTCTCAATGCAAATGCTGGTGCTATAGGGGAGGGTGACATGTCTTTCTTCCCCGCAAAAAGAAAGAAGCCTGTTTGTGGAGGGTCCCCTCCATGCTTAGATGAATGGATAAGCATCTTCCCTGCACACATTCTGCCTTTAGTTATGCTGACAGAACATCATCGTTTCGTTAAAGGCAGTAGGGACCTGAACCCACAGCAGTCACTTGCTCTGTCTGAACTGAGGCTTATTCTTGCATAACACACGATTCTCGTGTTGAAGGATTTTAGTCTAAAATATAAGCAAATAAGACACAGGCACAATACTGTGGGTGTTACATGGAGCCTTAATTCTTGCACTCCTGAAGGTCCCATACACTTTGAAAATAGCTCTTATGGACAAAAGCTCTAAGCCAGGTTTCTGAATAGAAAATTCCACTTCCTGCAACTCCGATTAAGCCAGCTAATTTTCAGTCAAACACACTAATTTTCAGACAGGTTCTTCTGATGTTTTCCCTCTGTTTGCAATTTGCATCATTAAATAGCTTAGTGTTTCAAAGCAGACACGGTAGTAAGGTCAGAAGGTTTTATGTTAAATAGCAACATCCTCAGCTTTTTAAAGAAGAAACAGAGAGCAGCTGATCTGATGGCGCATAATTTCCTTTTTTTTTTTTCTTTTTCTCTTTGGTAGGAGAAAAAGGAAGGATTGGAGCTTCACATGGATCACAGACATTTCACTCTAGAAGAAAGAGCAGATCTATAGGTCTTTGTGCTCTTGCAAGCAACACAGAATCACAGGTGTCCTTGATTATCAAGAAATCTTCTTCTTTTCTAATGGTTTCCCCTTCTCTCCCTGAGAACAGCAGGTCATCCTTCTGCAATGAATATCTCATTTTACGAGGCAGAAAATTCAGCCTTAAAAGGAAAATTTTAAATAAAGGTATATGTTGAATTTGAAGATTAAAATAACACCAAAAAACTGCTTGGCAACATTCAGCATGCCAGAAAGCGGGGGCTGCGCTGACCTATCCAGGGTAAACAGTGATAGTAAACAGATGTTTCGCAATTAATTCTGCCTGCGCTCTGTTTCCATATCTGAGGAACAGTGGCAACAACACAGCAAATAAAGTGTGACACAAAGACACCTTCATTCAGTCTTCCCCCCAGTAAAATTGCCTTCTCCCTCCCTCCCTCCCTCCTTCCTCTCCCTCCCCCTCTTGCCTGTATTTTATGGTCGCACAAAGTGAATTTGTGGGCTATAGCTACCCTGAAGCAGTTTCTCGTGCCTGGGGAGGGTGGCCGGTCACTGGGGTTGGAAAAGCCTGAGTCTCGTAGCTCCAAGCGATTTTGACAGTTGCTGAAGACACGTATCGGTAAATACTCTAAACTGAACTTATCACAGCATCAAAGGCTCCCGAGCCCAGCTGCCCCGACAAAGCTATTCCCTGCCCACCGGGGCTCTGGGATGCGCAGCCTCCCGCTGGAAACACTGCTGCCGAATTGCGCTTCGGCTCCCCATCTGCGGGGTTTAAAATCAGTTTAACCTGTGTTTTACATCTCGCAGACGCAGAGGCACGTAGGTGTGAGAGGGGAACAGCAAGAAACGCTGAGTGTGGCGGAAATCGCCGCTGAAAGCAATGGCTTTTGTATAATTACATGTGGTCGTACACATAGGTATTGAATGTCCGGGTGAGTGAGTGTGGGATGTATATATCAAGGGGTAAAGCAAAGTTAGAGTAAAGGCAGTGTTGCCTGTACCTCGCATGGCAACTAATTCTGTGAGTGCTCTCTCTAAAAGGCTCATGTAGTCATAAAGGTGTCAGTTTTAAAAGGCTGAGAGGTAGAAAAATGACAAGGTGCTCCTGGAGACTGGGAAAACACGCTTCACCACATGCACGGAGGAAGATACAGGTGCTCCGACCTACGTGGGAAAAAAACATAAACAAAATATAAATCCCTGTTTTGAAGGAAATAGAACTGTAATTTCATCACTGAGGCCTCTGAGAAGAAAAAAATGTGGTTTATGATGCATCTCACTCTGGCTTTGCTTACAAGTCCTCAGCTACAATTAAGACAAAGAGTTGGAAAATTAAATTCGGTTTAATTCATGATACATTTTTTCCCCTTCCAGAGAACCACGTGATGTAGCAGAAGATAAGAAACCATGTCTTGTCATCCAATATTTATTAAGCAAACTTAAAATAGCTTGTTTTGTAGAAAACAAATTTCATTTCGCCTGTCATGCTAGAACCTGGTGCCAGTCTGATCTGCTGTATAGTCTCACTGAACCCAGTGACTTTGAAGTATATTGTGTATACAAATGTCTTGCTGTAAGCAGTCCTGTACTATCAGCATGTGTGGAGACCAGCATGAACTCGCCATTCAGAGAAACACAGGGCTGTGAGGAAGGGGAGAGAAACCTCTTATCTTTCCTTCCTTATTCAGGTGCCGCAGAAGAATACAAAAGTAGTTCAACAAGGCAAATGATCCCAGAACAGTTCTTTTGAGGATGTTCTGATGTGTGCAAACATGACATATTTAATTAGTATTACATTCTATCTCTTATAAGAAATCCAAGATTCGAGATAGGATAATTATCTTTTAACAACATACAGCTGCTAAACTTCTCAGGAATGTGGTACCCAGCACTGGTTCTTAGAGCACATCACAAATAACCACTTTCGTAGCAGAACATTTTATAAATGTCACGTCATGGAAAAGAAAAGCTACTGTAGAAAAAGGGAAACATTTTCGTTCTTATAGATAAAGCAAGGCCTTAGAACCTCACACCTATGCAGCAAGCAAATGTGATTAAAGGCAGAACAAACAAGCGAAAACCTTGCATTAAATAGATCATGAATTTGCTTGTGGGTCTGTAACAGATGTGTTACTAAGGATGCTTTGTTTATCCAGTTGCAAGACTGTCGAAGAGAATCATTCCAGCGATGCTGCTTATCATGCTTTTAATTCCGCTCAGGCAAAACTGTTAGCTTTGAAAAAGCAATTTTTTTTTGGTCTTACTCTATCTGGCTGCACAGAATTTTCAAAGCACCACCATGTTGTAAAAAATGCCCTTTTAATCAGATTACCCTTGGCGAACGTCCCAAACTCAGGCTGAAGTGCAGTGCTTGTGGTTTCTCAACAGCTTACACTAAGCCTGCACCATGGAAATAATCTACTTTTAAAACCCAGGAAACAAATCGACTGCACTAAGGACATAAGTCGCTGTCATTAGGGAGTGATTAAGCTAAACATTTTTATACACTCCGGAAGCCCAGTTTCATATTGTGTACCTCTGCACTGAGAGAAAGAATGGCACCCCAAATGACTGCTTGTTTTATTTAGCCACCCCAAAAAGATCTGATCTCACACAATTTATACTTAATTTTCCCTTAATAATCACAAAAGGAAAAAAGAGGGGGAGAGGGAGAGAGCGATTTGCTTCTAATGAATTAGAAAATACAGTAAAATCAGCTTTACAAGCAATCATTCAACTGAGGATCATGAGTTTGATTAAAGACTATACACGATATTTTTTGACACACATTAGCCTCTCCTAAAAATCCTGTCACCTTATATTAATTTACTGCTACTTGTATTATGCAAACATATTTTCTTTAATACATAATTTATATTGGAAATTCTGTGTGTTTTTGAAGAGGCAGCTACCATTTTTACGATTTACCATTACAATGCCATGTCTTCAGCTTTCTCTGATGTCGTATTTCTCCTAGTGGGAAAATACAAGATCGAGATGTTTGAACAGAAATTACTCCACCTCCCCCCATTTTCCTCTAACAGAACTGTAAAAAAAGGAATAACGGATCTGACTCTGTCTAATCAAATTATCTGGTGTCTGAGACAACCTTGCTATTTTGGTACACGCAGATCCTAAAGAAGAAAGGCTCTACATGTCAGATCCCAGCACTGGAAGAGCAGAAGGTGTGTTTGCAGGAGGGAGGGAGGGTTGTTTTTGTTTTCCGCACGAGTCTGAGCTCAGGTCCGACAGAGATGGGATGTTCAACTGGTCTAAGGTACAAATCAGGGCCCTTCTTGATCCCTACTTTGGACATTCTGCTGATAGTTCATTTCTAATTTATGAAACATGTCATTAATCCTCAATCTGTCAGCCTCTTTTTGACAATAATTCATTCTGACAGTTGAAGGATTAATATTTATTAAACACCCTGTACTTTAGAAGTCAAAGAAATGCTCAATTCATTTTCCACACCAAATCTTCCAACTCGTAGCAAGCACTACCCCCAATCCCTTCCTGCTCCCTAAAAGCCAAATAAACCCAACCAACAACACAATAGAAATAGCAGACAACCAAGAGAAACACAAGAGAAACAAAACAAAAAGGAGGGGGGGGAGAAAGTAATTACAAGTAATCCTTCAAAAGACTTGGTAGTGGATTCATTTAAGGTATTCCTCTGCCCAAGCATATGTTTTCTCACTCTTCCTTCCCCTTCCAGCCCTCCCCCTCCCTTCCTCGCTCATAAATAATTCATAACCTGATAAATATGCAATTTCAAAAAAAGTGCAGACAAGGCAGCACTGCATTACAAAAAAAAAAAAAGGCTTGTGCTTTTCACACAGAAGACCTGAGCTGCACTTAACGGATGACAGATTTTCCAGTATTCAAAAGCTGTATTATATATATGATAGGAGTGAGACGGTATTTCTGGTCTGATTCCTTGCTAGACATGTTGTGAATTGTCTGTGGAAAGCTGTAACATAAAACAAATGGTGTTGTTGGTTTGGATGGGTTTGGTTTGGTTTGGTTTCTTCTTTTTTTCCTCTCTTTCCTTTTTGAGAGAAAGGATGAGGGGAAAGGCAATGACGTTCCCACCAGTTAAAGTTGGGCTCACCACATGTTTGCAGGTTGTTATAAAATTAGGGAACAAGTACAGCCGGAGAAGGAGGGCAGCCCCACGCTTTCTCAAGTAGCCGGGGTAGGTAGACTTTCAGGTAGCACATGTGCCGTACGCAATTCTCCGGTGATCCCACTGGGAAGGTCTCCCTCCTCCTGTAGTCCCCCTAAAGCGACGGTGGCCACTTACGGGGCCATCGTGGGAACGCTCTTCAGGGGCCGATTGCACAGGCTTCGGCAGCAAAGTGCTCCTCTGCCTGCCGCTGGCACGCAGGTAAAGCCCACCCCAAGTAAGACGCAGGATGAGGAGAGGAGTGGAGAGTACCTCCATTTTGTGGGCTAATTGCTTGATTACCAGGCTGAAACAAAATGGAGGAAAGACTTTTTTTTTTTTTTAATCCTTTTTATTTTTTTTTCTCTTCTTTTGCAAAAGCAGCTCAGGGCTGACGTGACAGAAGAGACAAAGTATCGGGAGAAAAATGGTGCTGAAGGAGCATCAGTCATAAAATCACTAATACAAAATGGAATAGGAGAAATATAGATAATGTGTACACATTCCTATAGCTAATAGATGCACAGGACTCACTTGCAGTTGATCTTTGGGTTTAGCAACAGTTAGAACATAAAAATGATTTCAACCCGTGAAGTGTAACCTTTTGGATGAACATTTAAATTGGAAACACCATGGGTAAGAAATAGACCTCAGCATTTAATTTGGCCTGGCTAGTTGGAAGCCTGTATTTACTGTACAATAATTTCAAATTTAATTAAATAACGCTGCTGATGCCAGTCACATCAGCACTGTAAAGATGATTAATTGCATGCTTAAATGAAATATAAACTGCCTTAAAAGTAACATCAATGCAGAACCCTGTAAGCAGACACCATATGATAGATTTAAGCGCACGAGCCTACCTGCATCCCTTAGAAGCACGCCATGGTTAAAAAAACAGGCCCTGCATCTGCATGTAGCAACTGTACCAAAACCAGAGATTTTTATGAGTTTCAATTTTTCAAGGCAAGCCTGAGTATTTAATTTTTTTTTTCCTTCTCTTGGGGTTTTTTTTTAATTTTATTTTTTTCTTTTATAATTTTGCAGGACAGCTTTCACAGGATTTGCATCGTCATCTCATGGAGTGGCTATCGATAGGCAAGCAGGGGCCGAGGCGCTGTAACACGGGACCGCGCTGTCACAACAAGGCAGCTGGACCGTTATAATATTCCACTCCGTTTCCATTGTATTTCAAGCCACAGAAGCAGCAGGACAAAGGGCCCGGCGGAGTTAACCACGGATTGTCACCTTGATTTGTCCAGTCTAACAGATAGGCAGAAATGAACGATATTCTGCTTAGGAACACCATGCAGAAGCAAATCAGCTCACAAACAGCCTTTTCCAAACTGTAGTATCTGTACAAAAAATAAAAAAAAAAAAAACATTAAAAAAAATCAAGTATCTTTACAGATGCTACATCCTCCATGGGGGAAATAAAAGGAGAAAGAATCATCAGATTAGCAAATGCACCAAAAGACCCTTCTCCTATAACACCGTCTATTGAAAAAGGCAGAAGCAAGCTCTGTCACTCAGGGCTGGGTTCTCCCCCACTAATCTGCATCACGTTGGTTTATTTTTCGGGAATGCTGTGACAATGCCTCAAAATGGAAGTTTCTGTCATAAATGTAAACACTTCGGGGCAGGGAGCGTTCCCTGCGGATGTTAAACTTGATTGTGGGGCTACATCCTTAGCACTGTGTGGGGAAGGGCAGTTATAGATATGTGGAATTAAGTAAATAAAGCTATTTCCAGAAAAAGACACCAAATTAAAACCTTGTTTTCTAAAAAGAGTAAAAATGGTGAATGCAGCTCAATTTCTACTCTATTGTAGCTCTGAATTCAATATAAAGAATGTCTTATTTAACAATTACTACTTAGAAGGGCTGCAAAACAGGCAAATACTCTGAGGAAATTCAGTAGTGAAATGATTGAGCTAAAATTAAAATTCAGGAGTGCTTCTTTTTTTATTATTATTATTATTTTAAAAATCTCAAGTTTTAGCAAATACGTACACATAAGAAACACAAAAATCCAACTTAAAAAATTCAGGGAATGAGTTGCTTTTTGCCTTTTTTCTAAGGACATAAAAATTCCGGCTCATGCTACTGATCAGTAAGGCAAATTGAACTGAAAAAAAAAAATGGAGATGACTCAACAGAGCAAAGGTCAGTTCTGAAACACCTTAATTTTTTATAGGAGACGAAAACAACCAGCGAGAAACCTCCTTGCGTTTGCTGACAACCACGTGTTTATTAACTATATGAAAGACACAATCAAACTCTCATTTTGCTTATACAACGTACCTCACCAGAACGGGCAAAATACTTGCCTCCGAAGAAAGCACGTCGTTTATACACCTTTTTTATTTATGAGATAAGGCTTATCAGAAGATGCGGTATTACACATCACAATCACGTATTCGCTTCTGAGCATGCAGTATTTTAAACAGACATGAAAGACTAAATGCATTTAATATTTTAGGGTTGTCATTAGTTTTTAATAATAGATTGGATGATTTTTGCATTCGTATCTACATTTTGTTGTTCCAACCGGTGTGTACCCATTCTTTTCATAGTGCCAAACCCCACACTAAAATATAACATGCCATCATACCATCTTAGAGCATTTACTTGAAGCTGCATTATGTATTGTAAAAGGAAAAAAAATATATAAATCTTACCCCCATACTGGAATGCTAATATGCATCCATCAAAGAGCTACACATTCACAGTAAAGGTTTCAGCCCAAATAAAGCCCCCGGCATTATCGCACATATGTAAAAAATAAGGAAAAAGAATTAAAGCCTTGTTTTTTTTTCTTTACCAAAAATTGTTTAGGAAAACCTAAAGGCGCCAAAAGAACCATTTATTGTCCAAGGAGAAAATTGCACAGATTTGTCTTTCCTCAGAATTCTATGCAGCCAACCGTAATAGCTCTTTGACAGTTCACCTGACTGCAGCAGAAATGGGAATGTGATGGTTACAGTGGATGACAGAAAGGGGCCATTTGAAGTGCTATTATGCAGTTTACATGAGAAGATTTCCACAGATTTTGGCTTTATTTCGTTAGGTTATGTACATTTTTTGTTGGTGGGTTGGTTTTTTTTTGTGGGGTTTTCGTGGGTTTGGTTTTGTGGGTTTTTTTTTTAGCTAGCAGCGAATGCCTTACAATAAAGGGCACATTCTTTTCTGGAGCTGCCATATAGAATTGCACACCTTAAAATTCAAAATTTCATAAGTATTTCCAAGCTGGCTCAGGTGAGTCACTATGCTTCACTACTAAAAATGAAAACACATACATTCAGTTCTCTCTTGCCTATGCCCAGGTTGTAAATGACTGTTATGTGTAGGGGGTTTTTTATATCCGATTTACCCGGCAATTTCAGACAGGCAAAAGCTTTAGTGGAAGAACAATTTTTTATACACTTTTGCGGCAGAAAGGGCATCCTTTGGAATGTTAAACAATTAAAAGGCTATCCTGAAAAACCTCCACCCTGAAAAAAGCCAAAAATGTTCTTTCTGTCCGTTGCTGGAAGGACCCAATTCTGCAAGCTCTCGTTAAGATAAGCGGCTCCACCGAAGCTAATAGGTTCTTATTGGAAGAGTAAAGCCTACTCACACGAGCACAGCTCTGAGCCCTGACGTTTAAGCTTTCTGTGGCAGGAATGGAGGTGGTTTTGCTTTATGGGACTGCTACGTTGTACAGATCTCGCCGGTCATGAAAAGCCAAACCTAAACCAGCCAATAAATAGGTACAGCTCTTTTTTTTTTTTATGCTGACAGCATACCAAAAAAAAAAAAAAAAAAAAAGTGATATGGTAAGATGCTGGCCGTTTGAGCCCAAATATTTGAAAGAAAAAAACCACATTTATTGTGTAAGAAAGAAAAAGATAATGACTGAACTGCACTAACTTACTCTGCATTTGCGGGTGATTTATAGTTTTTACAAAGCAGAGAAAACAAGAAACTATACCCTTGATATATTGTTAAACAGGCCTTCTATGATTCTATTTTCTGCATAGGGTCAAGACTGTTGACATGGGATTAATCAGCTGCTCCTCCTAAGCCATGAATCAGGACAAATCGTTGTCTGTTTCATGCAGTACCAATGCCTGAAAATAGAATTAAACATAGAAAATAGGGAAATATGCGACAGCCAGCAAAAGTTACAGGTATTAATTGCAACACTGGTCACTGGTCTAATGACAGATCCATTCAGATGCATTTTGATGAATTCCAGCAGTAATGACAAGAAAACAATGCTTAATTACCCTCCCACGTTACAAAACACAAGGTTTCTTTGCAATGTACTGCAGTCTCAGATGATGGTATTTTACCAAAATGTAGAAATTTTGCGTCTGTTCCTATACACACATCTCTTCATATGTGCATTTTGTCTGCTTTCCAGGCAAGAAAAAAAAAAAGATCCCATTATCTTCTGCATATCTTCCAGAGGCCGTACACCTACACACAAATGTAGCCTGCTCCCTACATTGCCGTTAGCTTATTTGTCAGCCTGTAGCATGATAGGATTTGAGAATATTGGGTGCAAAGTGTCTTCAGGAAGAAGGAAAGAAATCATTCACCATTAGAGATAAGTATGACAAGCTCCTTTTTACACTAGGATACACTTGTATTAAACAGAATGGTGGGGTGCCTGAGTGAGATTGCATCTATTACCAATGATGACATGAAAATGGACACTTATTAATCACTGTTTTGAAAATAATTATCCATAGCTTGATAAATCCTGCTAAAGTCAGGATTTTTTTTTCCCTGAGTCTTCCCTAATATTCAAAATACTGGTTTCTCATTACAGAGATGGAACTTAAAACTCTTAAAACTATTTAATGAAGCAAGTGTGAAGAGAGTGCAGCAAATATGGTTAGTAGCAAATACAGGTTAGTAATGATAAGGATGTTAAAATGAAACAGACATTGCATAGTTAGTTTAAAATTAAATAGGTCAGCTCTTCAAAACAAGTCATAGCTATGAAAAACCAAACACTTGATCTCTGTGATATTTCATAAATAGGTTTTTGGAAGCTAAAATATCAAGAGTAAAATTGTTCAATTTTTAATTACAGAATGGGATTTCTGCTGCTCACAAATAACTTTTGTTATGTAGAATATTTCACTAAGAGGGATGTGAAGCAAAGATTACTGAATTAAAAGATTTGGGGAATTTTTTGCAAATGAAAGTACTTTTGTTGATAAACAGCTTTTATGTGGTTTATGTTTTATTTCTTTTCAACACACTTCACAGTAGAGGTTTAACGTCTCTCAGATTTGCAATCAAACCACAGTATTAATAGGAAAAACTTTCATAAACTCCTCAGATATTTTAATGTCCTATATTTGAGTACCTTATATACACAAAGCATATCAAAGACATATTTTTCATCTAGTATGCATTATGTGTATAATTTTTGTTATATATATTTGCACAGCATACTAGTGTACCAACATTATTGAAATACATTATTTAAGGGACTCATTTTGGAAAAATCCATTACCTCCACAAGGTGTGGACACGAAGTTTTCTTTTATGAACACTTCTTTCTTTAATTCAAAAGTTAAGTTTCAAAGAAGCACTTTCAGTGATGGAATAGCGATTTAGTATTTAAAAGGAAATAACCATGTTGCCTGATGGAAAAATCTGTGTATGTGCAGAAATCACACACGCATGGATGCATGAGAATGGCTGCCGTGCCTTAAAGCTTTTTTCAAAAGTAACTATATGGATTCAAACTCCAGCAATTTTACTTCTTGCCCAGCACATCAAATCACGTGATGGCTACATTTTATTTGTTGATGAAGCTATTTTAAAATCTGATCATCTACAATAGTAATTTGCTAATCTAATTGAAAGAATATGGAATGTAACGCCAGACTGTCAACATAAAGTCATGGAACAGCCTTAATATGTTGCTGTTTTCTTTTTTTTCAAAACTACATCCCAAAGTAAGTAAATTCTAGACAGAAAAAAGTCCATTTAAAAAAAAAAGTCAATAAACAAATAAAAGAAAATTGTGTGTATTTGGAAAAATATTTACATACATATATATATAAAAAATACATAAATTTCTGATTTAAATAAGATTTTGGAGACAAGACACTTTCTACTATTAATGGAAAAAAATGAATATAGCAACATTTTCTTGCTCAGTGTAGCTATAAATAAGGTTTACCACAAACTTCAGTAAATGTTTTGGCAATGTTTTATAAGTATGCCTAATAAAAATATTATATTTTTTCCATACTAGGAGGTAGCTAAATATTTTATAAATGTAGTTCAAAGTAACATATTGGTCTATTTTGAAAAGCTTTTTGTCCTTATTTTCTCATTTAATAAAGCACCTCCTCTCCTAAGTATACTTTAAATTAAAGCAGGTGGTTTACTTTTGTTGTTGTTGTTGCTGTTGCTGAGGTAGGTTATTCTTTTTTTCCTCCCCTAATTTGATAACTTCAGTCGCTTTTGAATGTTTGCAGTATGTGTTATTAAGGATTAAGCCTTAAATTTATTTGTATAGGTAAAGAACCTGGTATTGCACAGGTCAAGTGTTTTCAGCATGAAAAATAAAGCAATATATTTAGAGAGGTGTTAGTATCTCCTTTCTGACTCCCTTTTTTATTTCAAAGTGCAAATACGGTTATAAATCACATTACCCAATGCATACAAATGGTCTGAATTACCAAACAGACTGGAATACCTGCATCTTCTGCTTAACCTGTGGAGATGACTCATATAATTGAATTGGAATATGAATACTACAGTTATGTATAAACTTCCACTAACTTGTTTTAAAGATAACTGCTTTATGGTGGGATGAAGGATGTGTCTGAGATACCAGCAGGGTTAGCTTTCCATAAGGAAGCTAATCCAATAATATATCTCCTAAATTTCTCAACTGATTTACACTGAAAAGTCTTTATCAAAAGGATATGCTATCTCTGGACTTCTGCATCAAATTTCCCTTTTATATTGAAGGGAGAGAAAGTGCTGCCCTGCTTAAGTATAATTAAAAGTATAATTAGGAATAAATATCTATTTTAGAAGTGTTATGGCCAGCAAAGCTTTTATAAGCCCATTTTTTCCTTTATGCATGGTTTATGCCCACCTCTGTTCAGAAAAAAACATCTCTTTTTAAACACATTTATAAAAGTATTGACTTAGTATATGCACGTTTTTATTGCTCCTAACTCAGGCTGGGATTACAAGGATGGGTCTCAGTGCCGGGCCACCAGGATTGCATACATGGCGCCTGCACCAGCGACCCCAGACCCCAGAAGTTGTAGCCAGGAGGTTACCCTGTTCCAAAAGAACACACAGCCAGGGGTGTGCATCGATGCTGATGCTCTCTGGACCAGAGCAGAACACTCAAGGGGATGCTCACAGGCGATACGGGTACCGTTTCTCTGCGCTGTAGATAAGCACGGACTGTATGTGTTGGGCAGACAAGATCCACAGGGCAACCTGTGGCAGCAACAGAATCACAGAACAAATCACAGAATGATCTGGGTTTGGAAGGGACCTCTGGAGATCATCTAGTCCAACCCCCTGCCAGAGCAGGTCCACCTAGAGCAAGTTGCACAGGAAAGTGTCCAGGCAGCTTTTCAATGTCTCCAGAAACAGAGACTCCACCACCTCTCTGGGCATCCTGTTCCAGTGCTTTGCCACCCTCAAAGTGAAGAAGTTCCTCCACATGTTTAGATGGAACTCCTTATGTACAGCTACGTGCCCATTTCGTCTTGTCCTCTCACTGGGCACCACTGAGAAAAAGACTGACTCCTCTTTTTTACCTGTATATGCCATACATGAAAGACCAAAAATAAAACAATCTGTGATAATTTTCTTGAATGCATTCAAATTATGGGGATACAATCATTATACGTGGCACTTTTTACATGAAAAAACATACAGACAGCCAGAAGTTTTGATGCAAATCACTGCACAGAAAAGAGCTACTCATATGTGGAAAATGGTACTTTCCCACTGAAATACTGGTCCAGTTTAGAGGGGAAAATAATTGAGATTCCTAGACAATGTGGCAAAATAAATGCCCTGTAGGATATAAAGCACCCCTCAAAAATAAGAATTGTGTAGACAGTATTTAGCCTGACTCTGGTACTAAAGAACCGCCTCTTCATACTTCTGGCTCTCGCTTTTCTTCTACTGCCTCTTGGAGAGTGGCAGAAGTAAACACCTGTGGGTAATGGCCTGGAGGCTGCCCAACACTGCTAACTTTCCCCATTTGTCACCATTGTAGGAGCACTGTCATGTCATTTTGAAAATATTTTATATCTTATTGGCCTGTGATCATCTGGCATAGTACACCACTGCAGCTGGTAGGACAGAAAACCACCTGAAGACATCTTGTGTAACCCTGTTAGAGATGTTGCTTGTCAAGGACTCCTAAGCTGCCTTTTGAATTCCGTGGTAACATCTGGTCGGTGCTCCCTGTTGCCTTGTGGGGGTTAGGTTGGGGGGTTCCTGGAAAGATGGAGAATCACTGCTCAGAAGCTGCTTCCACCTCTTCCAACCTGCTGTCATGTCTTGCTATCACACTGCAGGTCCTGTTGTACCCAAACTAGGGAGAGCCAGATCTAGGGCACAGCCTGCCTGACTCTGAGTATTTCTCAATGGGGACAGAAAAAAGAAAACCCTTTTCTTTTTTGGGGGAAAATTTAGATTAGATATCAGGAAGAAATTCTTTACTCTGAGGGTGGTGAGACACTGGAAGAGGTTGCCCAGAGAAGCTGTGGCTGCCCCATCCCTGGAGGTGTTCAAGGCCAGGCTGGATGGGTCTTTGAGCAACCTGCTCTGGTGGGAGGTGTCCCTGCCCATGGCAGGGGGGTTGGAACTCCATGATCTTTAAGGTCCCTTCCAACCAAAACATTCTATGATTCTATGACTCTTTGTGAAAGGCAGTGAAACAAAAGAGAAGTAAGATAAGGATTCATAGGAACAAGAAATTGTATGAAAATGACTTTGCATCGGAAATTCTTGTATATTAGACCCAAACAAGGTGGTGTTATAAGTGTGTGCCACCGAGTCAGTTAAACAGCAAGGAAGGAAATGTCATCGAGGCGATTCCTGTACAAATCTGGTATGAACTTTATAACCTCTTCATAGGCAAGAAAATTAGGAGGACAGGTAATGACCTGTTTGTGATTTTGCTGAGGCGTAAGCCCTTGTAATCTTTATGTAGATGTGTCTTTAGGTGCATCTTTTGTGTGCATGTGCATGAGGGAGAGAGGGGTCAGGTTCTTGTTTATGACTTATGAGAGACAGAAACAAGTGTATTTACTTGTAAGTCTGTAAAGGACATCAGTGGAAACAGTATTAGCCCTGTAATATTATTCCTTGGCCGAGATCTGCTCTACAGAAGGTCACTTAGGTGAAAAGCACCTGAAATTGTTATGACAGCTTTTTATGTGTTAATTTGATAAAAGAGATATGGTGCAAATAAAATGGTACACACTGCAAAAGGCTTGCATGCTGATTGAAAGTCCTTTTAGTAGTAACTTGAGACTATCTCAAACACCAAAGAGCAGATAGTTTAAAATCATTCATAGAAAAGAGCACCTTTTTTTTTTTTTGGTGACAACAATTTTATTTTGTGAGGTTTAGAAAGAAGTCCCAGTATATGCAAGTTCCCTGGCACTATTCTCCTATGTCAAGCTTGAAATGCCAAACCTCTTCTGGAGTCTGGTAGGATTTACCCACGTTCTGCAACAAAAGGACAGGTCAATCCTGGTGTCTGAAAAACCTGTTTCTGCCCAGAAGCTTTAATACTGACTTCTGTTACCAAGAGAAAGAACAAAAGGATGTACTGAGGAAAGTGGAAGCTGTAGAGCATTTTTAAAAATGGCTCGTGATGCACCCCCCCTTTCCTCCACTCTCCACTTTTTGGAGGCTGAAGTTGATACAATTTTCTAAGGGAACTTATTTTCAGAGGTAAATGTTCTGCCCCTGGCTGGGAGTGAGATCCACCTGCAATTCTAAATCCAAAATGAAGGCATCTTAAGTTGCTGAATATTTCTGAAAATCTCCCACAGCTGAGATTTTGTTCTTGTTTTTAGCAAACAATTCTGCAATGTCAGGTGTTCCAAACTGCATATAAGCTCCTGTTTCTGTGTTTCAAAATATTGAAACCACTAATGCATAAAATAAATAAAAGCTTACCCATAGGTTCAATTGTATTGCCTTAATTTTTCTTTTCAAGTCACAGAACATATGAGTCCTTTTCAATGAAAGCTTCACACAATACTATTTAAACCATAATATATCAATGCTTTCAAAGGAATGGCAAAAAAATGAAAGATTTTGACTATTTTCTTCAAAGTTATGCTTCTCAGTTGTCCCAATTTATTTTTAATACCAAAAACTCTAATCTCTGCTTGTAAAGCAGATTATGCATGTATTAAATTCTTTAAAATTAGAATATACTTAATGCCACATTAGTTCCAGGCATGCAAAACAGGAGAAAGAATTATACACCTAAAAACAAGAATGGTTTTTAAGCTTAAATTTCTACTTTGTTCCAATTCTCATTTGGTAAAAGAAAACTATGTACAATCTACCATTTAATGAACTGCAATAATGAACTCATTTTTTTTCTGAAGAAATCACAAAATAAAAGATTTTAAACACCCAATATTTTTAATTGAGAAAAAGCAAGGTCAATGCATCATTCGAGCTGTCCATAGTCTTGGTATCTCTGGCTCTTTTTCCCATCCCCTTCCTCCCTTTCCTCCCCTTAGTAAGTTAAATTTCATTTTTGCACTTCTAGACGTGCATTCAAACATTCTGCTTTTGGTCTTGGCAAAATGTTGCTGACACCCCTCTGTCCAGGAAGAGGTCAGAGCTCACTTGGACTGGGTCCTAAAACATAGAGGACTGTAGACCCTTTTGTCCTAAAGGTCAGGACTACAAGTTCAATTATGGCAGCTTGCCAACAGAGGAATTGTGTTTTTAGATTGTTGGTCCTGAATTTCCCATGTGCCATCAGGGAGCTGCTACCTCCACAGCTGCAAGTGCGGCACCTTCTACAGGCATTCCTTTTACTGTTAAATCCTCCACAAATGTGACTTCTTTAAGACTTGGAATATAGACTATTCAAGACTTGGAGTCTTTTTATAAGTATGTTTTAGGTTTTTAAGGCCAACAGCATCCTTGTATCAGGAATAGTGTGGCCAGCAGGAGTAGGGAAGTGATGGTGCCCCTGTAGTCGGCACTGGTGAGTCCTCACCTCGAGTGCTGTGTTCAGTTCTGGGCCCCTCACTTCAAGAAGGTTGTTGAAGTGCTGGAGCATGTCCAGAGGAGAGATACCAAGCTGGTGAGAGGTCTTGAAAACAAGTCCTCTGAGGAGAGGCTGAAGGAACCGGGCATGTTTAGTTTGGAGGAGGCTGAGGGGAGACCTCACTGCCCTCTACAACTACCTGAAAGGAGGGTGTAAAGAGGTGTGTGTTGGACTTTTCTCCCAAGTGAATAATGACAGGACCAGAGAAAATGGTCTGAAGTTGTAGCAGGGGAGGTTTAGATTAGATGTAAAGATGAATGACTTTATTGAGAGGGTGGTCAGTCACTGGAAGAGCCTGCCCAAGGAGGCGGTGGCGTCACTGTCACTGGAGGTATTTAAGAAACTTGTAGATGTGGCACTTCAGGGCATACTCTAGTGCCTGAGATTCTTGGGTGTGGTGGTTGTTGTTATGGTGGGGTATTTTTGGGTGTGGTGTTATTGGTGTGTGGTGTGGTGTTAGTTTGTTTTGTTTTGTTTTGTTCTTTGTCGTTGTTGTTTATGGTTGGACTCGATCTCAAAGGTCCCTTCCAACCATGAAGATTCTGTGATTCTGTGACATAAGGCTTGGAATATTTTTCCCTCAGTTGTTTATTTCATTGTCCACAGAGGGCAATGTTTGTGATCAGGGCAGATAACAAACTGCTGTGGGGATTGGTACATACTCTCTTAAATCCTAAATGAAGCAAAATAGAAGGGAAAAGCAAGGCAACTACCTTTCTCTCATCAGAGAGGGCACCCGTTACCCTAACCCATGGAAGAGACAGTGGATGAGACTCATCTCAAAAGATAACAAGGGAAGAAAGAGGAAGAAGAGCAACATCCAGTAAAAAAAAGACACAACCCAGGCATACACCGCAGGCCCTCCACCTGTGCAGCCCACCTGATACATGCAACCATGGCTGGATGAAGGGCTGCACATTCAGCAAAGGTCAATGGATGAAGCAATTTCAGCTCACGTAAAGGTTTAAAGGAATTTACTGCTGAGTGCACTGAGGTTTACACTTTGCCTGGAGAAGCAGTGAAAGGGGATGGCATCTGCTTTTCTACTTTACCATGAAGAGTTCTTGATGTATGAGAAAAGATTTGGCTTCAGACAGAGAGGGCAGCCTTGCCCTCTGGGCAAAACTCCTTCTGACCCCAGTGGAGGAGGGATTTGATCCACTTGCCAAGGTCTGTTTTATGGGATAGCACCAGGAAAGTTCTTCCTGGTGCCCTTGTTGGAGTGGTGAAGTTGTGGCATTTTCTTTTTAATCGATTCAATGGCAGCATTTTAAAGGACAAACCAGAGAATAAGATACAGCAAATAGATGACTCATCCTGAAGGAAAACCAGAAAGCTTTTTTGAGTGGGTTTGTGTGTGTGTGTGTGTTATTCCTTATTTTAAATTCTGTTTATGTTGCTAAAATTTGCATGTATTCTTTTTAATGGATACTACACAGCTGAGAGACAGTGAAAGGTGTGGAATGTGAAGCTTGTTAATACTAGTTCGTTAAATTAAACCAGGCCTGATTTGCAATAAAATCCTGCATTTTTGGATTTCATAGACAGGCTATGATATAATTTCCACCAGACCCCACAGACTATCTGATTGTGTCTACCTAGTTACCTGGAGCGCTTAGGCAGCCTTCATTGTCAGATTATTCAAGTACCTCGTGGTCTGCTAATGTATTTAGCTACACAATGTCTTATTCATCAGATCTCAGATGCCCCAGTCCTCAGTGCCTTTGGCAGGTTTCAGCATGGTACCTTTTCAGGTTGACTTTTTCTGCTCCTAAGGCAGGAGCTGTGTATCCACACCCAAGCGACATCTCCCTGAAACACCAGGTGTAGTGGAAGGCCATGAGTGCCTGCTCCTCCACAAACATCCATTTTCTCAGCTCTGAGATGAACTTCATCAAGAGACAAATGTAGGAGAAGAATATTTTATTTTTCCATAAAGTTCCATGAGAGTCAGTTCCCTCAGACGTGTCCTTTAACACCTATTGGGAGAGAAAGCCAGGACTAAGCTGTCAGGGCTGCTCAGAAGGACCTCTTGTAACACAGACATCTCTGGCCACCTCCGAGCATCATCTATATTCCAGCTGAATAACAGGCTAAGCCTCAACTTTGACATAAATATAAGGCAATGGAAAGAAGTAAGACATTTATTTTAATAACTTGCTTCCTTTATAACCTTTCTCTTGATGATAGATACTTTTCACCCTTCTAAGTTAGTTGGCAGCCCAGGATCTTTCAAATTTTACTTCAGCATGTTTGCAGGACCAAATAGAATTGCAACACATGGTTGTGAGGGTCCAACCAAGTTTTGCTTTTATGTTTTCAATTCCAGCTTTGATTATTGTATCTCATTAAATTTATGTATCAAACTACTTAGTATGAAAAAACTTCATCTAGAACTTTAAGTACTTCTCTGCCCAAGGACCTGACCATGTTCTTTACCCTGCAGAGTTAGGACTGAGGTTTCTGCCCTTTGGTCAGAGCCCTCTTCCCATGACTGTCATCTCTGACAATGGGCACTTTCTGCAACAACTGGTGATCAATGCAAGAGGCTCATGCTTACTAGCAAGAAAACGTTGACAGAAGCTGAGCTGTAAGGACAGGTACACCCCACACGGCCACCCTCATCCCACCCCTTGCATGACAAAAGTGGCCAAAAATCTCATCTGGTTCAGAAATAGTCTTTGAGTGTCGCTTGTCCCATAACATTCATCACACACAAGGAACCCAGCCACATTCCCCCACTCAGCAAACAAGAATTAAATGATTACCATGATCCTCGCGAGTCTCTTTTAACTTAGGATGTTCTATGAATATAATTTTATGAAGCTTTCTAAATCAAGATTTGGAAATCAAAGCCTGTCCTAAAATAGTCTCCACAATTTTCAATTGTAATACTTCTAACTGATATTCTATATGAGAAATAAAATTCTGTGAGAACCAAACAAACAAACAAAATCCTCCTGTGGTAATTATAATAATTGTTTCTTTCATTAAAACTTATGAAAAGTGCTTTTAGAAATTAATCAGTCACCTAAAATAAACAGACACGAACCCCCGACTTCCTATTTCACCTCATAAAATTAAACATGTCTGCACTCTGCCCTATCCATCCTGAAGAAATTGAAGGTGAGACTCACCTTTCTTTTATTTATGTTTTCAATAAACCCATTCAGAAATATAAACATTAGGAATACTCTGCTGTGCAAGCGGAGGATATTCAGTTTCATATCTGTAGTGTCACCAGAGGCCAGTTCTGCTTTTGGTCTGTGCCACCCTACGTGCCCATCCCTAAAGCATAAAACAAAATAATGCCATGGTCTAAGACAGAGCAAATAAATCAGTCATCTTTTAGGAAAAATAGGTTTGAACAGAGCTATATACTATATCTCTTCCTAATTTCTAGGACAAAGAATACTGCAGAATCCCACTAGTGCAAACTATTTTACAACTTGCATTCCATGTATTAAAAAAAAAATACTTTGATATGAGAAACAGCTGTTTCTTCTCATTTCTACTACAAAATCATAATAATATCAGAAAGATGGTACAGTATGGCAAGATGAGGATCTATAGATTAGTCATTTCACATATATTTCTAATTTCTATTTATGTGCTGCTTTGTGTGTTTTCTTTTTTCATATATTTCCAGAAAAAAAAACGATAAAAAGTCATAAATGCTCTCCTCACACAAATTCTAGAATGGCACTGGGGAATCCAGACTTTTGCTGAGTCAACAACCTTGGTAATATCCCAGAACAACACTGCAATTTAATCCTAGTTATTTTTTAAATCTTATTACCTCACAAATTTATATAATATCAATGAATTATAAACACCAAGGGAGAAATAAGTAAAAGACATGCCTGCTGTGGACAATAACAGAGCAAGCTATGTTGACTGAGAAACAACAAAGAAACAACAGGCTTTTACAAAAACAAAATGGAAATGTCTAAATGCTATTCTGTAGCACAGCCATTGTTTTAAGAGAAAATCTTGGTAGAAAATCTTTGTTTCAGTCTGGGTCACCACATTCACCTTAACCTGGTGCACATCCACAGTCCTGTTGAAATCACAGTGAGCTTTTGAAACAGCCTGAGACACAAAATCCTCAGGGAAAAAAAAAAAAGAAAAAGAAAAAAAAAAAACCAAAACCAACCAAAATGTTCAGATTCTCAAAAACATTCAGTGGTTCCCTGAAGCCTTCAGCCCCAATGTAGGAGCTTCTGCTCCCATTTGGAATAGAGGGAAAATAAAACACCTTGGGGAAACCAGTCCAGGGAGAACATATTTTGGGGTGGCAAGAACTAGAAGACATCATATGGAGGGAAGTTGGAGCACCTACCTCTACTCAGATGGCTAACTCTCCCTCTCTGCACAGTCTGTTGCAGGGTGTGCTCTACTGAAGGTAGGAATTTTATCCCAGTTTTCCCATTGTCAAAAAGCTACAGAGAAAAAAGTTTACAGTGAAACATCAAGACCCAGCAGGTTAGAGCAAATTTCATCAGAAGAAAAATGTGGGCTTGGGATTCCTCTTGTACATCTCTGAGATCAAGGTCTTGCACACGGATCTGAATTCTTTCCCAGAGATGAGCTTTTGAGATGGAGAACATAGACACAGACACAAAATTTCTGGCTTTCTGCACCTTTGATGCAGACTCAGTTTGACCTTCACACCTCTCAAACACAATCCAGCACAGCAAGAGTAAATCTGAGAAAACTGCCTCAGACCATAGGGCCAAGGGCTCCAAGTAGCTCATACTCTGTGGCAACATGGAGGTTTCTCAGCACAGACAGACTGGAGAAAACAAAGGTGGGTTTCAAGGGGCAGTTTTGTGGATGTGCTCTAAGCGACAGGTGGAGGCACCTGAAAAAATACCCTTTTTGGACATCAGTACTAAATCCCTTGAGCCTACTATACACAGAAGAGTCCAGATTCTTTTGTTCTGGTTCTTCCTTTGCCTTCTAGCATTGTCAGTACTTCCTGTCACAAAATGACTATCATCTGATATGTTATATTTAAACACTTTTTGCATGAGATGAATATAAAATTAATGAAATAACCCAACTCTGAACTCAGTCTTGTTGTCATGCTGTGTGACACACACCTTTGCAACCTTCCCTCTCATAAGAAACTGAATGGATCACTATTTAGAATTCTTTTTAATTCTCTTAATGCAATGTTCTTGAAGCAAGTTTTGGGAACTGGACCTTTCAGCACATTAAGGAGTGAGTCAGATGAGGTACAGAGGTGGTGTTTCATTCTGTGTGTCTTAAACAAGGGAGGCTAATGTTGAAATCCTTGTAAATCAAGGACATGACTATTGATGAGTGTTGCCCATGTAAGGACAGGAATTTATTCTTGATGGAAGAAGTAGTGCAAAACATATTTTTTCACCTGTATTGAAAAGCACTGGCCGAGTACCTTGGTGGAAAATACAGTAAAAGGCAATCCACAGAGATCTTATGTTCTTAGAGGAAACATTTCCATATACATGTACCTGTGCGCACACAGACATTTTTAACTAGTTTGTTAAGTGACTAACCTCTAGATAATCCCCAAGGACCACCTCATGGTTAGTTGATTTGGAATAGATTGTAATGTTTAGGAAAGTAGTGACCTACTTTCCTTTTACCACTCTTCCACTTTTCCTTGCTGAAGCATACCCATACAAAAGAGAACATCTGAAAACACATATAAGCATTTAATCTCCAGGACAAATCCCACCTCCACCTCCTGGCAACCTCATGATTTCAGTGCAATTTCCTATTGTTTCACTAAGGACTAATTCTGGTCTCGTACATCTATACAGTGCTATAGTGTCCAATGTTTGTGTAGCACTGGACTTGCAGCAGTATACATTTCTATCCGCTGTAGGACAAAGTGATTTATTGTACTCAGCTTGCACACTCACTGCCAGTGAGAGCTCCTTCATACCTTCTGCCTGGTCACAATTGGCCTGTTTACACAGTGACCACCGCTGCAGTGTCACAGGACCCTCCTCAGGTTAAAATGATGACAGAAGTACCTTTCTCATCACCTTTCCCATCGCCTTTCCTCTTCTGCAACCAGGCCGCCATTAGGTATGCAACATGCATCAGCTATTTTAATACACTGTATTTAATTTCAGCATTTACTGCTTTTTAAATGCATGTAGATGGAAAGATAAACAGCGAAAGAGGCTGTCTGCTGTCATGTGAGAATGATGAGTGCTACTTGATGAAAAAGGGATGAGGAGATGATCGATGAGTGATGATGAACAACGGGAAACCTTTAGCCAACTTTCCGGTACTAATAGTTTGCTTATTCCTTGCACCAGCACATTTCAAAGAGTGCTTCAAAAGTATAAGTCCCCTCGTTTTACTTGTGAAGAACTGAAGTGCAGTGAGAGAAGGAGCTTTACCCAGAATGAGCTCGTTCAGTGCTCTCCTTATTGTCTGAGGCTGAGAAGTCACTGTGAGAAGTTGTTAATGAGAGCTAAAATACAAAACAATTGTACCAGAGGCAAACCAATAGTCTTAACATGACCCTCAGTATTCATACCTTTCACCCACCTCTCCCTTAAATTGCACTTTTGTTAATTGTTTTTCTCTAACTTTATATAACTATCTTTTGCCTCTTCAACTAATACAAATGAAACAGAACTAAACCAAGGTTTTATGCAAATACTGATGAGATGAATCAATGATCAGGGCAAGACAGAAGGAGGAGGAGCAGAAGTGAACTTGTCTGTCCAGGAGTCTAGCAGCAGAGACTTTTTGCTGTCCACATTCCCAAACCCAGTCTTGCTAGAAAACATTGGGTAAATCCTGGCCCATAACAGTAGATTGATCCTCTTAGATATGCCAAGAGTAGGTTTGGATGCATCTTCCTAGGGTAGATACCACCCCTCTGCCCAGCTCCTAGGTATGATCCATTGACTGGTCAGAAACTAGATATGGCTTCTTTCAGGTCCCTGTCCCTGTGTTACTTTCCCATGGAAACCAGGATCCGGAGGAAGACAGCAAGAGGACATCTTCATTCCTGGGTCTTTCTCTAGCATGTATTTGGATGCAGGATTTGTGCTCACAACCTTGAAAGTGCTCTGAGGTCTTGCAGTTTAGATACAGTACTAGTGAACATGAGGAGCTTTAATAGAGCACAATGGTGCTTGTACTCACAGATGCCCCAACCCTTTCCTAGACTGGGCTATCAAGAAGCTCTGGGCTTCAGACTGTTCTTGACTGTTCTTGACTGTTCTCCCTACAGGCTGTCCTGACCTGAAGCTGCTTCCTCCTGGGCTGGTGGGTAAAAAATGTACCATGGAGGTTGAGCCCTGCAGGCTATGATTAATTGGGCACATTTTTAATGCCCTTGACATTCTAAATATAAACCTGTATCTCCAGTGGTGTGGTCCCTGTAGGAAAGTCCACAACAGTTTCAAGTCCTCTTGGTAAAAAGCTTCTAAAACTAAACTAAAATTAAAAATTTCTTAAATAAAACAAGACTGAGAGAGCTACCCTCTTGCAAATCTTCTTTATGGGCAATCTTTGTGAGTTGACACTGTTTTTATTAATCTTTGTCTTTGATGATAGTGTACCTGACCGAAGGCAGGAGAAGGAAAAAAAATAGTAAGTACCTCCAATTTTTATCCCACTACTTAGATTAATTTCTTGCAGGCCTACTATTTCATTGCAGCAGACTCAGTTTAGTTCTAATAAAAGCATGGATTCTTGTATTAGAGAGCTTTTTTATCTTGGAATAGTCAACTATTAAATTCCTTTTTTTATATAAAAACAGCACAGCTGAGAAGTATCTCTACAAGCAAAAAACAGTTGCTTGTTTGTACATATAGGTGTGCATGTATGTGCATAAGTTAGAAAGCTGCAGCTCTACATAACAGCTTTATGTGGACTTGTGTTAGCAGATCTATATCTTTTGCATATAAATATCATGTGGGCATTGTCATATTAAACATTTAATACATTGTGGAAGAAGCTAGTTCTAAAATGAATAGTATATCAAGAGAAATATGTTAAGTTACAGCTTAAAGATAAAGTCATTACCTCCTTTCATTAGACACAGTTACTTTGTATCCCAAATGCAGTATGTCACACTTGTATTTTCAAAGCTGGCTTTATTCTTGTCATAGGGCTACTAAGAAAAAGAAGGTAAAAGTGCATGACAGTTACCCAGAGGATTTATCCACACCTGTATTCTTATGTCAAAGTTGGCTGTTGGTTTTGAACACGTTTCTCAAGAAGCCAATCCCCCAAAAAATATTAAAAATGAAAGGAAGAATTTTATTTTCGGCCTTGAAGACTGTATGTCTTTATACCAAATTAAAAAATGTAAACTAAACAAAATACATACCTAGTTATTTAAAGCATGCAAGCTATTCTGTGTCCAGAAAAGGAACTAATTTTCCCATAGCACAACAGAATAATTTTTTTTAATTAATTCATAATCAGCAAAGCACTCCTGTATAAAACAAGCCGGCAGATTTTTGTTTACATTTTCAACAAAGAATGGATGCTGTTTTCATCAAAGGCTCCTCAACATGTAGAACCAGGCAGTACAGCAGATGCTACTGTGTCTTCATATTGAATTTAAATTTTGAAATAAAAGATGAACTTTGGTTACACTTTCTTTTGTGTCAGAAATCACCCCTAAGCTCTTCCTCTGAGCCTCCCCTTCCCAGCCCTCCTTGTGAGGCAGCGATTGCTCACTGTGGACCTGTCCCACTTAGCACTTTCTGCTTGATATGTATATGAGTAGCCACCACCTAGAGAAGCTCCTTCTAGCATTAGGAACTGGCACCACAGGCCATTTAAAAGAGAGAATGGCACAACAACCCACCCTACAAACAAAAAGGAAGTGGTAAAAAATGTACAATGCTATGTACACCCTCACAGATATTAGGAAGACTGTTGAATTTCATTCATCTGTGACTTTATAATTTTCTCATTACTGTCCACTCAAAGGTTACTAGAAAGAGAATGTAGAAATAACATATGGTCAGATACTTTTTTCACAGTACAGTCTAAATATTGTGCTATACCCCCTCAAGCCTGGACAGTGGCAAATATTACAATTTGGCCTAACAGGCAGAAAAGAGACAGTAGGGATGTTCAGTGTGAATAAGGAGGGCCAAAGTTAATTACGTGACTTGTCTGACCTGCAGATCTCATTGAGATTTCTTCTTTAACTTCTTGCAAGTTAAAACTGATTGTGTGCTGTGCTGTGATTTGATGAAGACTCAGACCACATCAAGGAAGGCAGTCAGGTAGCCCACACTGTCATCAACAGCCAGCTGCTACAAGCACCCTGTGTTTCCTGGCTGGAGCTGGGTCCAACTCAGGGATCTTTCCTAAAGTCAAGTCTTTCCTCTGTTTTTTTTTTTCCCCAGCCCCAAAAGACATGACTTTTGGTAATATCTTTGGATGTGTTTCCCTCTACATCCATCTTCTGCAGTTGCTTCTTCAAGGAGTAGGTGACATTGCTCCCTCTCCAATGCTTCGGGGTAGACATAGTGCTTAGAGATATGGTTTAGTGATGTTTTTTGTCAGTGTTAGGTTGATGGCTGGATTAGATGACCTCTGCAAGTTCTCTTCCAACCCAGGCAATTCTACGATTCCCTTTGCTCAAAATTCCCTTGAAAGCTGCATTTTCTTAAAACATTTTCACCTTCCTGCCTAGCTTTGAGTTCTATTTTTCCAGCCTCTTTTATTTGTTCACCAGGGATCCCCCTTGATCTGCACTCAATAGGTCTGATGCTTATGACTGAGTACAGTCATAGGCATCAGACAACGGGTCCAGAAAGTGGTCATCTATCCAGAGATAGGGCACTTGTGCCAAGAAGAGGCAACTTCCACTGAAGGTACCAAGAAATTAAGTATCCAGTTAGAGGAGGCCCATCTCTCAATTTTCTCCTGTTTCTCTCCCTTTTGTTCCAAAGTACACTCCTGAGGAGTGTGTTATACTGATCGAGGAGCAGCAGAAAGCACATCTCACCCTCTGTTTCTTCAAGCAGAAGAATAATAAGCAGCATCTCTGCTGCTCCTCCCTAAAAATACTTACTTAAGAGAAGTATAATACTGGCTGGGTTGACTTTTTTTTCTGAAGTGTTAGTATGTGTGCACTGTGCTGTGTAAGCACTCTGCTAAATAGATAAACCAAGATACAGAAAATGTTCAGTAACTTGCCCAGGGCTATACAGCAATTCAATAACAATGCTGGGAATTAAAAACTAGGTTGAAGTTTTTCAAACAGAAATACTTTCTCACAGGAAAAGAAAGCATTTATCAACACTCCTGGGGGAAGTGGAAAATTGTGAGCTCTTGAAGTGCTTCATTTTTGCAAAGTAGTTCCTGAATAATGCTAGACTTTTAAAAAACATGGCTTGTTCCAGAACTGGAAATCATTAGCTAAAAGTGAGAACATACTGATAATCAGTTCAGAGGTATTGTTGATGAGATCAAGCAACATCTCTAGTGATTCTCAACTGAAGACTGAAGATAGCACAAGCTGAAAATCTTGAAGTTTATGTGGAAGTACATAGCTGTTATTGGTGGGTTATTTTTTTCCTTTTCCCAAGAGCATGGCCCAGAATCACAGAGGTCACCTTGTGGCTTGACCCAAGAAGAGGATGCAAGAGTGCGTTTTCTCTGGATCCACGTGGCCCCAGGAATTTGCCCTGTCCCGGTTCTCTTCCCAAGTTTCAGTTTCCAGTTTCCACCCTACACACAAAAATCAGATATTCCTTGCCTTCCTCATCCATTTTTTAACAAGAAAATCATAACGTTTCAAATTCGCCATGGCCACTTCCCCAACAATATGTTTGGGAGAGGGATTCTACCTCTGTTGAGTGTATTTACACATGGATGAGCTCCCGCAGCCAGAAAGGATGGCAGCTGCTCTCGTCCTGCTGGGGCAGCACGTGTGCTTGCTGAGAGAGAGAACAGATCACGGTGTCTCCTTTTAATTTTGGGGGGCCTCAGGAGGCCCACCACCTTATGAAGCTGACACCTTCACCCAGCCATAAGAGGCTGCTCCAGACAGATGTTTGACAGGCACAGCCACAACTGTAGAGCTACCAGCTGTTAAGGGAAACCTCTGCTTCTGATCCTCTCCAGCACGGGAGAGAAAATGGTCCCTACTGATGTGATTTCTCTCTAACACATGAAGAGGTCTAGGTCCCTGGTGAAGCTAATGAGAACACTTTGTGGCTGGACCGACGGTGATTTAGAAATTGTCTTTCTACTATGGTGACATGTAAATAAAGCCAGAGCCTTCATCTTTCTCCCACTTTGTATATTCACATCAGCTGTGGGTGAAGGAGCTTATCAATTTTAAAGAGACTTTTTTCTTTTTTTCTTTTTTTTTTTTTTTTGTAATGGTAGCAAACCTTTTAAAGTTACAGCACATTTAGTTCCATTTTAAATTAGGACTTTTAGACAGCATTCCTGATCAACTGTAGTTGTAGTAACAGGCTTAATCCATTTAAAGTGTGAAACAGAGATGCATTCCCTACATTTAGAAATAAATTACTGAACGAGTTTTATAGCAAATATATTTCAGTTCAACACTATGGTTTAATGAAGAAGTAGCAAAAGAAATAAATTACACATTCTCTAGTTAATTTGCAAAGTAAATATATACGTTTTGCAGAGGTAGTCTCATCACTGACACACAAATGCATTCTGATAAGCTTCACTGGGTGAATTATATTTAGACAATTATAATGGCCATTTTTTTTTCCTTTCAGTGTGGACTTTACTGTGCGTGGCCATGCTTTAGCATCTTGCACATGGATTATTGCGGTTCCCTCCCTGTGACGGTCTGACCGCCAGTCAGGAATGTCACACCTCCACCCTGTGTTGAACCACTCTGTCCATGTCATCTGCACCGTGTCACAAGTTCTCTGTGATGCCCTGAGCCTTAAGGCTATGACCGTGTCAGAAGAGACCATTCTGCCTATTTTGCTGTCATGTCTGTTCAGATTTCAACTGCTCATAATGACAGTTTCTAGATGTCCATGAACTGAGAGAAAGTATTTTCCTGACCTTCATGAGTAGTCAGACTTCCAGCACCTTAGCCCTTCATGGCTGTGTGTAGGGTATATGTGGGATAAGGTAAGGAAGAAAGAATTTAGGGGCAGAAAGTCTGTTTAATAATGCTGAGTTGTTTATGGCTACAAGATCTCTACATTCATTCAGAATTTATATATTGGGGAATTTTTTTGTGTTCTGAACGTTGGATAAATACACATCTGGTATTTAAGAGGTTATGCTGGCACCCAGAAGATAGAAGGGGTTCAGCTTTTCAAGAAAGAGCATCTCTTTTTACCCGAGACATTTTGAAGAGTATGTATATTAGAGAAATGGCTTGGATGGGATGGGACAGAAAAGATGGACAGCGAAATCTCTGGAAATGACCAAACATAGCTGCTGCTTTCTGTGCTCTGTTCCATAACTACAGGTGGCCTTGTAATCTTCCTTACACACACAGGTGGATTCTATAATGACAGAAGTTTTCTTCAGAGTGAAGCCAAGATGAAAACAATGGTGAGAAATGATGCTGTGGCCTGGTGACTTTGAGTAAAGGTCTTTTCTTTTCTAGAATATTATTGGTGCTATAAGCTGAAAGAATAGCCAGAAAATCCCTGAGGTCATGTTTCTAAAAAAGCAGGTATATCTTTTACATTTATCAAACCATGTCTACTTTAAATTCTTCCCTTAATAAAACTTCATCCCTGTACATTGTTGTTCACGTTCCAAAACAAACATTTGACTGCATCCAAATCTTGAGTCTTTCATAATAACAAAATTGATAACCATATTTATCTGGGAGGATTTGACTCAGGGGAAGCACAACAGTGTCACTCAGAGTTATCTTACAGTGTGTTGGTTTTTGGAATAAATATTTTCAAAAATGAATCAAGATCACATTGTCTCTAGTTTTTGAGCAGAATCTGGGCTGTGGGAAAAATAGACATTATTTTATATCAGTAAAATAAAAAAAATGGTGCTTCCTCAGAACTCAAAAGGGCCTTCCGGATAAAATCAGGGTGTTTATTTTTATGCATAAAGCATCTGTAGCAAAGGATTATTTATACAATAGGAATGGGGCAAGGCGCACTTTCCCTGGAAAGCCAACATATCAAGAGGAAAGCACTTCTCATAAGGGACATACACAGGCTATAAATGTTTATTGTGTTATTGACAATTATCTGTTTAAGACTGGGATTACTCAATGAGTAGTTCAGAAAATGTTGCATTATGGCTTAATTGCTTCAGTATCTAATTCATTTTTAAAATACCCTGTAGATAAAGAAGATAGCAAAATAGTGGATGCGTGTTTATGAATGGAAAATCTGCTCTATCTGCCTTCTTTTATTGAGATGTTTCAGATTTGTTTCAATCAACAACAACAAAAAAAATTCTATAGTGGTCTTCTCTTCTCCTTGTACTTAATTAGTGTGTCAGAATTTTACCTTACAAATTTAGGTCAGTGAATTTAGGCTGTGAATTCACTGTCCTAATGAAGTGATTGTATGTGATTTATTATGGTTGGTTTTTTTTTTTCACATTTGACAGCTAACTTACAAAGTCTACCAAATACTAATGTTAATGTGGTAAAACATGAGATGCCTTTGATTCCAAGGGTATCACCAACTGAGAGTGAGTAAGTGTTCCAAAGCTGCCCAAAGAAAAGATATTTTCTTCATTGTAAAAAAAAATTACCTGTGAACAGGCATTCTCCAGATTCAGAAGTCTTAATAGGTAGTCTCATTTATTCCTGAAACTGAGGCAGAAGCATTTCCTATAACAAAGTTTCCAGTGTAATATTTAATTATCAAATTGTTGGTTTCTACCACTTCTCTTGTGACAATTCCAAAGACTAATAGACTTACCAGTCAGGAAGTTTTACATATGTTCAGACTGTATTTTAAGCCATTACACTTAATTCTAGTGCACTAAATAATTTCTTGTGAAGAGCTGACCCTCTGAATATTGCAGACCAGTATCATCTTGCAGTTAAATTATACATTTTTAGGTCTTCCAACATATCACTGTAACTGAGACTTTCTTCCATCCCCTTTTCAATTTTTAATTTATTTCTATTAAGATTGTGGAGCTAAAAATGATAAATATTTCCTTCAAAGGATCAGTTGCAGAAATCAAGTAAGAACTCATAAATGTGATTCTGCTTAGAGAGGCAGAGCCCAGGGACAGATTTGAAATATCAACGAACCATTCTTTAAAAAATACCTAGGATGGCAATTCTGAGGACATGGTTGGGTTAGAAATCATTGCATGACTCTTCTACCTCTCTTTGTATTTGTCAATATCGTGCTGATAATGTAGTGAGGCCAAAATGAGAAAAGAGTCATTTTCTATTTACTCTATGACAACTCTTACTTATGAAGAACTAAATTAAATTGGGCTTTTTAATATACATTCATGTCTAATGAACTAGTCTATAAAGGCGATATGCTCTTCTCTTTTAAATCCCTCATTAAAGGCCACTTAATGCTAATTATTTATGCTATTATAGAACCTAGCTTCCCCACTAATAAATTGGGTGTTTCTTGTAGTAGGTGCAGCATTGCAATATTCACTGCTATAGGGATTGTATTGCTGAGGAGACATGACAACAAACAGAAGTGGACCGAGCACAGGGGAAAATACAATAATGCCTTACAAATTAATGAGTTTCTTGACTCAGGCTTTTTTTCACCTTTCTCATCACAGAAAGTGTCATGGAATTTTACACAGAGCACAATAAACACCACCCCCACCCCCAGATCCATTTCAGTTTAATGGAATTTCAAACCTTGTGAAGGGTTGCACTTCAGCAGGCAACATTGACAAAGCTACCAGAGATCTAAACACAGTTCCCAACCATGTCCTCCTTATTTTCACGGCCCATGGAGGTGTCTGTTGGAAACAACTGCCCCCAGGGTCTCTCTTAGCCCAGGATACTCTCAGACTTGATGGTCTCAGAGCTTCCAGTGTCTGTGGCATTAGTACAGCTTCTATATGATGGTTTTATATTGGGAACTCAAGAATTCATTGGTCCACAAATCCACAATGGAGAACCTTGGGTTGTTTGGATCTGTTGCTCTTTTCTGGTAAAATGTTAATTCTTCCAAAATAGGGAATACAAATCAAAACCCATTCTCCTATTTTAAAATACTGTCCATTGACTTGACTGCTGTTCAGGCTGAATAATTTAGAGCAGAGCTGAAAATCAGTAGTATGAAACAAGGAAAAGACCTGAACGTTATTAGTCGCTCTACTATTTTCCTCTACCTAGCAGTAATCCTGTCAACAAACAACTGCAAAATTTTTGGCACCACTAATTAGAATTCTCTCAATTTTTAAAATTGCAGTGAATCAGACGAACAAGAATAATTGACAATTGAGGGTTTGTTCATACCAGATTTGAGTACTTCATATCCGTTTCAGGAAAGCAATTATGCATGTACTCATGTTTTAAGCAGCTGAGGAGCCCAAGTATAGCAACTTCATGAACCACTTGTAGAAGTATTTCATATATTATGGGACATTCTGCTAAAATCGTAACCTTTCAATCAAGTGTTTAGTTTATTAATCTCCATAACATAAACCATTCAGAGATATTTTATAAATGTGACATGAAGAAGGACTTGTGTGCCTCAGACCTTGCATAATATTTTCAAAGTTTCAACTAATAGACACCACTTTTCTTTTCAACAATTCTTTTGCTTATGTCTTAACAACACTACTGCATTTACCCATTTCATCTGCTTAGCATGAGGCAATTCACAAAGTGAACCCAAAATTCCCTCTTTCTTAGTCACCTCCTCTGCTGACCGTTCTCATAGAATAGTAGAAGTTCAATCAATCAGTAGGTTTGGGTTCAAAGAGACCTTAAAGGTCATTGAGTTCCAACCCCCCTGCCATGGGCAGAGACACCTCCCACCAGACTAGGTTGCTCAAAGCCCCATTCAGCCTGGTCTGCCCAGCTGCTACCTCGACAGGAGCAACACCATATCAGCTTCCTGATGCATCACCTCCAGAAATCATCATATCACAAGTGGATATCTCCTCTCTGCTGGGAGGAGAAGGGGAAGACTCACCCTCTGCAAGCCCTCCAGCTACATGACACATGGCTGCTGGGCGTGTGGGGTGTTCATGGGCAGGACCATGGCTGAGCTACCTGCACCCCACAGCGCCAAGAAAAAAGGTCATGGCAATATTGGCACTTACTACATCTGTAGTAAGCTGGCACCAAGCAAGTATGTCAAGCACAAAGAAACATGACTATTTATAAAGCTGTTGTAACTTTCCACAGTAAAAAATAATAATAAAAATTTCCTTATATAAGTACTACAGCTACTATTTGCACTTGTCTAACTTTTATATCTCTAACTGGTGGTCTTTGGATTTGTGTTTTTCCTTAAAGAATTCCTTCTCAGAATACAGTCTGTATCAGTTTAATGGCAAATGAAAAGGCACTTATTCAAGCTTCTTAGCATACAAGCATCACTTAATGAAGAAGACAGCATTTCTTTGTGTGGAGAGGAAAATAAAAACAACAAATCCAATTTTTTTTTAAAGTCTCTTTTGAGGACACGTACATGTCTGAGCCCAGATCCTAAATCTTATAATCTCTTTGGAAGGGTTACATCAGAGCTTCTAATCTTATTTGCAGAATACTCCCACATCTACAGTTCACTTAAACACATTAAAATTCTAAATGGAAAAGTCAAGGAAAGGTGATTTTTATCACCAAGCTCTTCTTGTGATAGTATTTACAACCTTTAAAGTGCAATGTATCTATCTCCAACATACTTTTGTAGGCTATCAAGACAAAATATCTTGGCTGGCTTTTTTTTTTTTTTCATTTATTTATTTAAAAACAACAAGGCAAAAACCTGACCCACACCTCTATCAGCCACTATCAGAGGTAAAAATTCCCACGATTTTACATACAGGAGGTTTTTTTCTCAATATGTCCTTTAATCCACCTCAGAATTTACTTAAATGAAAATCTCACCTCATACTTCTAAGGTGAGAGCGTATTAAATGAAATGCCATTAATGTTCTGTGCCTTTTTAATTTCATACTCAAGTTAACATAACATTGGCATTAGATTTTGTCCATGAAGAGGTGACCTAAGACACTGGTAGAAATCAATGAAAATGCGTACAGTATTTTCCTCATCCAGCCACCCAGTATTTTTTATCTGTAATCATTTTTGTTACTGCATTTCACATACAATCCATTCGGGAATAATGCAAGGCAGGGAGCACTAAGTGAACAAAACCATTCACATAAAAGTATTATTATTTGTTTCCTTCTCAGACACTATAATAATAAAATGGATGTAGAACCAGATCAGTCCATTTGTTCAACTAACAATTATTTCTTATTAAATTCCAAAAAGTTTAATGTCTGCCTAATCTTGAGTGATAGCCCTATTCAAACGCTATTCAAACTTTTTGTTGTCTCTTTCTCCCAGCATCTGAAGAGTGCTTAAAAGTAAACAGAAATGATGGAAAGGGAATCCCTATAGCTGAAATTAAGAAATAAAATACATGGATTAACCTCCAGCCTTATGTGCCTTTATCTCTTCTCTGCCTTGCAACCAAAGGGAGACTGTTTAACCATTAAAAAAGATTAAAGGTATTAATTAGACTAAGAGATAGAAACCTATCACCCTTCTGTCAGAGCAGACCAGAAATAAACCTTCTTCCAGATTAAAAAAAAAAAAAATCTATATTTTTAGAGTTCGGTCAAAACAAAAGTCCCGTTGATCAGCTTTCTATATTCTTATTGTTGTCTAAAAGATTAAACAAATGAGCCTGAAATTGAATAAACATTTTGACGAATTTGTGTATGAGGGGCAGAGCCACTACTTCCTCCTCATATCAAAGCTGCAGCACTACACACAAACAAATATAATTCTGTTGGGATTTCATAAATCTATGTAAATAAAACAATGGGAGAAGATTAACAGACAGCCCCCAGCAGTGGAACTCTGAATTGCCTGGGTTTTTTCCTCCCCAAAATGAAGAAACTACACAGTACATTTAAATTATGTAGAAAGTATTTTACATGCCTTTTGCAGCAGAAACAGATATTATACCAAACTGCAGCTATATGCCACGTCTAAAGACAGATTAGACATCTTTTCAAGTCAGTTGTCAGCAGAAGATTACAAAATATTATTCAGGAGGAAGAAGTCTGGCAGAAGAGTGTATACTTTTATCCAAGAATAACACATTTTTGAATTCCTCAAAGTTATATATGATTCATTTTTTAAATCTTACGGAATAAAAAATAAAAATTGCACCTTTCAATCAGACATCCTTATAAAAAAGAATAGATGTTAATAAAATACATTCATCTCATCATGTGTTAAAGGTGACCCCGTTAGAAAAATAGATTATGATGAGGTTGGAAAATTATAATGGGGTATATTAAATAGCTCTATTTGAAATATGTTAAAGTCAGCTGCTAAACAGCAAATTGAAAAAAATTATATTAAAGGTCACAATCAAAGAAATACCTTGGACTCATGCTATTAGTTAGTAAAAGATAAATCACTATTTTACCAAAAAGTGTTTTTTTCTATATCTGTGTATATATACACAGATATACACAAATATTGAACAAATATTGAACACAAACACACAAGTCACAAAAATTATGTTCATACATAATATATATTTTTTTTTCTGACTTAAATTGGTCTGTACATAGAGTAATCACCCTGGGGCAGAGAACACTAGATTCAATCTGCTTTAAGCAGCAAGAGTTTGGCTCCCAACATTTAATACTTAATTCTCATTTACTTATTTAATAGCTAACCAGATTACAATTTCAGAGAAATTAAAGTAGAAAGAAGCAGAATATTAGAAAAAACTGATTCCAATGCTCTTTAGGTATCTTTATCAGTATCTTATATGCATGAAATATCAACAGCAGAATGGGAATGATCCTGTCTAAATATTAGTTTCAATGGTCCCACGGCTCAACCCCCTGATAGATGAATCTAAAGATTCAGCAACAAATTTCTGTAAAGGTCTTGCTGTAAATATTAAGCAAAATTTTATTGCCAGCCAGTACAACAGTGTATTAGTCATTGTAATGAAGGTGGCCAAATCCTAATGTGGTAAAAGGTAACACACTTTTATTTTTCATCTTATAAGGTGATCCTAAATGGAGATGGAGGAGACAAATGACTAAATACTGCTGCGGAGCTGCAAAATAAAAATTAAAAACAAAACAAAGCAAAAGCACTAGTTTCAGGAATACTAGTGAAACAAGTGATTCTGAAGGTAGATATATTTTGTTCAAGACTTTACAGGCATATAATGGTTCTTTCACAAGTGGTTTTTTGCTTCCATAGATACATGCAGGGTAACAGCTTTGGGTCTCTTACAGGGCATTCGGTGTGTTGAAGCCTCTGACCAAGAGCAGAGCACTAGCACCCAGTGTGAGTTAAGCTGCCCTGTTTCTCACTGAAGAGCATGAAATCCAAGCACTTTTGTCAACGCTCCCAATGTTCCCTAGAAATAAACTATTAAAACAACATTTTAGTGAAATGACAAGATTTTCCATCCAAAGCCAGGGCACCTTCTTCAGCTCAGCCCTAAGCATTTGCCTGGCCAATCCCAGCAGCTCCAGCTTTCTTCTGCTGGTACAGATGGAGGCACTCAGTCAGGTGCTCAGCTAATCTTACTCTGAACCAGCCAGTCCCACTCTCCACTCCAGAGTCCTTATGCTAAATAACTCTGTCCCAGTCCCACCTTCCTTCTCCAGGCAGCCTGTGCACAGCAAAGTCTCCCTGACAGCACACGTAGACAAATCCTGTGAGCTCCCAGCCCTGCTCACTGTGGCTACAGCTGTAACTTGGGAGCACACGCCATGAAAGCCTTGGGCTCCTTATTACCCATGTTGTTGGTGAAATCATGGCATCACAGAATTGTCAGAGTTGGAAGGGACCTTTAGAGATCACCCAGTCCAACTGCCCTGCCAAAGCAGGGTTGCCCAGAGCACATCACTCAGGACGGCATCCAGGAGGGGCTTGAAGGTCTCCAGAGAAGGGGACTCTACAACCTTCCTGGGCAGCTTCTTCCAGGGCTCTGTCACCCTTACCAGAAAGAAGTTTTTCCTCATATTTGGATGGAACTTCCTGTGTCCCAGCTTGTGCCCATTGCCCCATGTCCTGTCACTGGGAACCACGGAAAAGAGTCCGACTCCATCCCCCTTCACAACCCACCCTTTGGATATTAGTGAGCATTAATAAGGTCTCCCCTCAGCTTTCTCTTTTCCAGGCTGAAGAGTCCCAGACCTCTCAGCCTTTCCTCATAAGGGAGATGCTCCAGTCCCTCAGTCATCTTTCTCTGTGTGTGCAAGCTGCAGTTTCCAAAAGGCACATGCATTTGGCCAAAGACAAGGCTGGCAAGAAGCACAGCCACAAGACAGAGTACTGAAAGCTCATTTTTGCTAAATGCCTTCCTCCAAAGCACAGCAATGTTTGAGCTCTTCAAAGAGAAAAGTACCAGAAATTTCCTTTGTTTTCTTGTATAGGGTTAAAAGGGTATTTCTGCTGCTTTTCAAACCTGCTAACTAAAAATAACCAAAACTTTTTTTGAAAGGAAATTCAAGGGAAGGAGAGAATAAAAGAAAAGAAAGCTGCTGAAGCAAATGCCCATTAGGGAAAATTTCAACCCACGTACTAGCAAAACTTTTGGCAAGTTGAAACATTTTTCATAATATGAAGTATACCTAATACAAAATATCAAATAATCATAATATCCATACTAAGAAAAATAGCAAAGATTATGCCACAGATAAGTATTCCAGCATCTATTTTGAACAGAAGTCAAGGGCAGGGGATACCTCTAGCACCAGCTTGGCTTTGATTCTCACTCTAGTACAGAAACCAGGGCAGGGGGTTTGACCATGACCCCAGACAAGGCTAAAGCTGCTGAAAAGAGTCCTTAACCAACCTATTTACTATGCAATATAACGCCAGCCAGAAATACGTAGATGTTCTCAGATCAATCTTCTTCTGCCTGCCAGCCTGGGCAGTGTTTCTCAGCAGCAAGACATTCTAGGTGTTACCACACTAGTCTGAGAGGCAGTTAGCCAGTGAACCAGAAAAGTGGGTTACAACACCAGGACCATGAAAATAACAGATATCACAATCATGTCTAAAGCACAATTCAACAAGAAAATGCACGCAGATAAAGCAGTGAGCCAAAGTACAAGACCACCACGTAGAGAGGAGGTTATCAGTCTCGTGCATATTTTGGGGTTTTCTATAGACATTTATCTTGTTTGAAAAAAAGATCATAAATCAGAGAACACAGAGAAAATGCCTAACACTATAAGACGTACACAAATGTTTTTTCTCCACTTAAAATGTGTGAAGCAACCACAATTTTCTCTATTGGTATCATAAATACCTTTTTTCTTCATGCTTCCATGCACTTAGTACTATAAGAAGTTATGCCTCTTAAGAAAGCTGTAACTTTCTCAAGAAAGTCCCACTGAAAAATTGATATATGAAAGTCTTACATCCTTCAAACAAACTGTGGGCCTTCTTTCATTCTTGTCATAATAATCAGGTGATTTATTTTCTCTTCTTTTCGTGTCCAGGTCTCATAAAATTTACAAAACTATCCCCTCTCAATTTCACTATCTGTAAAAAGGGAATGTTTGAATTCCAGCACCTTCTTAGGAAAACTGTTGGAAAGATTGCATGTGCAGAATTAAGGCATAAAGCAAGTTTTAGTTGTTTGTTCTGAAAGTCAAAACTGAGAGCAGGATATTGGGGCTGACCTGGAGGTAAAATATTGGTTTGAGATTTCTAGGCAGGGGAAATAGTAGATGAATATATGTATTTACTTCACAGATATTTTTTATTATTATTATAGGATTGTAGTGGTAGTTATTTTAACCTCTGCCTCAACATTCAAAATAAGAAATACGTTTTGCCTGTCATTACATACATATTCAGCTAGAAGATAAAAAAAAATTGATCCGATTTTTTAAATTTTAGAGAGAAACAAACAAACACAACTAAACAGATTTTCATGCATTTTTAGTGGGGAATTTACAAAGGCTGCAAGCTTGCTGTGCCTTGGTCCAAAGCAAATTAAAATGGTTGAGTTACTACGGAAAATACTCAAAACAAGGTTCGTAATGGATGTTCTAAAGGAATGTAGGCTCTGACGGTGACACTGACTGCCTCTGTAATAACGTATTTCAAATGATTTAGCTGACTAAGTGCTTCAAAGAACACAAGAAAATATCATTTTTGAAGCGCTGGTTCAGCTGAGCATTTTAGGTGAATGTAGCTTCCAAAGCATTTTAGATGGCTTTCCTTCCCAGACTGAGACGATCAAAGAGTTCGACACATAGAAAGCCTGACTCTTCCTTCACGTGCAGTGGTATAACTGTGTTGATTTCAGCGCTGCTACTCCTGTGTTTTAACAGCCTATATGAGAGGAGAATCAGGCTCAGCACGTGTAATATCCCACCAGCATGCTTTACAGTCCTGTTTGCCATCCTGTTGATGTACAAGCCTACTGTCTGGTTCTCGGAGGGCCATTGACTTTTGAATCCAAATGACGATGCGGTTGTGCTGCCGCATTTGCATGTTCTTGCACCTTCTAAATTTGAATAAAAAACAGCACCCACCCACAAGAAAGGCAGGCAGACACATTTTTTAAACATGAAAAATAGAATGAATCTATTCTAATTTTAATCAAATATTCACGTGACTTAATCACATTGCTATTGTCCTCCATGATAGGCTTGACTGCAGCATGCGAACTACAGAATATGAACACTCAAGAAGCTTCCTAAATCCTGACTGTATTCCTCTAGAATTTCCTTCTCTCCCAGATCCCCTGCTTTATACCATGAGCAAACGTTCAGCTGACCAACTCTTCCGACAAATGACCTGGCTCTTCAGACAAGACTGTAGAAGAACTATGAGCTCTCGTTTCACTCTGCCTCCCTTAGATCCTACAGGGAGGGCTCCAGCTGGTCAAAACCATCTCCCAGTTTCCTCTTCTCCTGCTGGTGACACTTCTACTGGTGTCTCACCCTTTTGCTGACATGCGCAGACCCAGGAGCAAACCAGACCCTGCCCTGTCACCATTCCCACCCTACCAGAAAAAACAAGCTAAGCATAAGTAGTATCTGCTCAGCTCTGAAAATTCTGTGCCTTTCCGTGAGCTCTTCAAGCTGCACACAATTGATAACAATGGGATTTAATTGTGTTTAAAAAGAGTGCAGCTATCTATGATCAGCAGGTACAGCAGAGAGATTTAAATTCAAATTTATACCAATGCACCTTTGTGAAAATATACGTCAGCCTACGAGTGTACAAGACACTCAGTCTTAAGAAAAGAGCTTATTCTAAAACCTAATTCTAGGTCAATGAACCTTAGTTCATGCGAACAATATCATTTTAACAATAACCTGGATTTATTGCCCTAGAAATATAATATTAATAAACATCAGTGATGAATGTGATGGTGCATTCAGAACTGCTAGCTGTTCACATTTAGTTACCAGAGAACATTTCACTATGTTATGGAGGACAGGCTGTACTATATATTCATTCAAAACGTCTGTTTTTTTTTCCTTCGCCTCTCAGGATTTTGGAGCATCTGAATTTAAGAGTTGGCACAGCCTGTCATACACGAAAATCTTGGCAGTTGTCTACTCTGCAGGAGAGATATTTAACTTAATATAAACAACAATATTGAAACATTTCAAAATGCTTATATATATATTTTTATTATCTTCCCCCCCTCTGTTTACATACACTCTTGTATAGTCTGTCATCAACAGAAATTTGCCAGGTTTCTGGACGGTTTATAGTAGTACTTGCTCTACCTTCTGAAATTAAAAGCTGCAAGAAATAGTCTGGCACAGATGTACAAAAACCATTTATAGGTTCCACCTTAAGATCTGATTTGGTGCAGCTCCATAAAAACCAAATGCACATCCCAGGCCAATAGGTCATCTCATTTTCAATTATCACGAAGCCAGATTAAGTGCCCTGTCAGCTTTTTCAGCCCCGCAGTTCCAACAAAGCCTCTTCCTATCAAGGTAAACTGCTGCCGTTGCCGCCCTAACCCGAGGCCACTTATTGTTATGCTCTTTAATTTAAAAAATAAATAGAAGTTCCTGATGCAAACATTTGCCAAATGGGATAAGATTGCCTTCAAAAATGGCTCTCTATAGGGATATAGGGAGGCTTCTGAAGTTACTGAAATAATGTTTGGGCTGTATTTCTTCACTTACTAACTTACCTCTAAGAGTGTCCTATGTGCATCCCAGAGGCACCGGGAGAAGACAACATTAAACTAGTCTAATGTTCCGTTGTACTTTGTTTTCAAGTGCCAATTGTTATTCGCTTTGTTTGTTTTTAAATATGACATGAAATTAACTGTGTCTGTGAGGTTTTTTTCCATAGATCACTGAGTCCAGTTGATAAGGCAGAATTTGACCCACAGGCTGTGTATTACTTTTTCTGCCATTGGCTTCTTAAATGCCTTATGACGAGTGATTTAACCTCCCTGAGAGACAGTCCCCATATCCATACAACAGGAATACTGGTACTGATCTTCTTTCCTAAATTCTTTGATGAAAATGCTATGTAAGAAGTAAGTATTAGCAGGATTAATAGCCTTTAAGGGACGGGACTGACTAGTCTGATCTCCTGTATATTGTAGGCCATGGTATAACCTGCCAGTTTTCTTTGTGCTGGGCCCACAACTCTGTGTTAGGCAGCTATCTGAGGACTTGGAAGGATGCAGAATCTAACATATCCTTGGAAGTTTGTTCCAGAGCCTATTAACACCCTACTACTACTCCATTATTAATCTGCATCTCATACTAATCTGCATTCATGCTAAATTGAAGCCAAATCATTAGTTCTCACCTACCTTTTTTTTTTTCCCCTTCCAGATTAAAGGCCTCTTTTGTACCTGGTATTTTCTCCTTGCCAGCCTCCTTACCCAGTGTAATCAAGTCATTTCTCAGTCTTTTTTGGGTATTATTATTATTATTACTACTGCAAATGGAGTCAGACTGAAAATCTCAGGCTGAACGCTGAAATCCTGTGCTTACATACGAAATGAGAATAGCATAGGGTATCAACGGTGCTGGCTCTCCTGCAGTGCCCTGCCAATGTTCTTTAATCTTGATCAGGAAAGACCACCTGCAAGGCTAAGCTGATAGTCTCATTCTTCCTGTCCATTCATTCCTGGGTGGCTGAGCTCAGTCTGCCAACATGGGTATCAATTAGTGCAAAAAACATCATCAGAATTTCAATTAAGCTGTGCTAGTGTCCCTGCATTTAAAGCACTGTTGTCAAAATTGTGCAAATTGAGACAAAAAGGCTATGCTCTGTAATTAAGTCTGTCCTTTTTTAGCTTCAGATCAACTGTCTTTCTGAAAAAAAAAACAAAAACAAAAAAAAAAAGGAGAAAATATTAAATGACTTTAAAAACATTGGGGAAAAACATAGGACAGTCAAAGATGTTGTTATTCCTCTGACTCAAACACATCTTTTATTTTTAAATGACATTTCACAGGCCATTAGTTCATAATGTGAACTACTGTCATTGGACATTAAGAGTAATAAAAAATCCTTCTGCAGAGAAACTCATGGTCAGGTTACTTTTCTTCTTAAAAAGGTTTTTAATTTGTGGATTTTGTCTGCAATTGTTGCAGAGATACCCTTGCAGTGATTTGCTCTGCCTTGCTTTGAAACAGAAAAATCTTTAGGTGAGGTATGTATATAGACAGAAATATTGATGAAAGCCAAGGTATACAAAATTACACAGAAATATTTGTGCTAAGTATGGGCAAAAATGTGATTTTTGAATCTAGAAATGAGGTGGACATCCCCCTATATTTATCTGCAGAACATGATGAGGTCTGCCCTGCCATTTCCTCACATTGTAAAAGGTCAGACCCACCACACAGTCCCTTTCATAAGGATTTATATTCACACAACAACACAGCTTCTCCAAACATATACATTTAATGTATAACAAGGACTGGTTCTGACTCCATTCAGACCAGAACTCTCACCAAGAACTGCAGGTCTGGGAGATTCAACATCAAAATCTCACATGAGGTAGACTGAAAAGTATTCACGATGGTAAATGGCTCTAGTGGCTGATTCATTGTCCTCCATGCAGTCACCTCACAGGCCATTCAGATCCCAATATTTAATTTTATTCTTACTGATTACCTGGCACATACACCCAAGTACAAGGGAAGCACGCAGTGTTCCTCTAAATAGCCTAAGATAAAAGGTGTTTTAGAAGTTAGTTTTTAAACATATAAGTTGCTTTGTGGGAGAAATCTGGTGCCTTCAGTCTATATCTTAACAACATGGGTCATATTCTTCCTTTTGATAAAATTTTGTGTCTCTAGTTTAGAACATAAATGTGGAAATTTGCTTTACAATTGGGCTTAATTTTTGACATTTTTGCATCTTTACTTTTGCTGGGTTGCCAGAACATTGGACTAATATTATTATATCGTCACAGTATCTCAGCTATTTGTCAGAAAACATCATACCCTAGCAAATCATGTTTCAAAATAAAGATGAAAGGAAATTTTTGTCTAAAAAGCCTTTCAGTGGATACACTTTTTACTTATGAAAAATTGTGTTTCAGTAGCTCTCCTTGGTATCCTCCAAAGGTAAGATGCCACAAATGCATTGTGAAATCTGATGATTTTCACTACAATGTTCCTGACAGACACCTTGTAGGAATTTTGGGGGGTCATTTTTGGAGGTACTCAAACTTCACCTGCTTATATATCAGGATTTCAGACAGTTTCTTGCTCAAGCTCTGTGTTTGCTGTGCAGGAAAGCTGCGTAATGCTGAGACCTTACTAAGAAAAATGGCATATTTTAAAAAATAGTTTGCAAATTCAGCTCCCTGGCTATAGAAATATACATATACAGATTCTGTATATCCTTAAACATACATTTTTTCAAATTATTTGGAATAAAAACACTTGAGAAAAAAAAAGTTAAGACTGAAAAACGTGTTGACATAGTAAATAAAGTTTATGCAGTTTAGATTAATAACCTAAGATTTTTAGCCCAGCAAACTTGTAATCTATAATATAAAATAAGTCCCAGCCTTTTGGAGCAACCAAAGTCTTACCAAGGGTTGGTAGCTCCATCAGTTATGAGTAAAAATTTGAATTTCAAGAATGTGAATGAAATGTTGAATCTGCATTCTACTAGCACGATCCATAAGATCTCTTCTATGATAGCTGCCTGCTTTTATCAACGTTTTTTGCTGGTGTGCTGGTAAGGCAATCTTACATATTTTTAAATCAGTATTGGAAAGGACACTTGACCATTTTTTAACAAACCATGAAGAGCCAAGCACTAAAACCAGGCATATACTATTTAGTAGAATATGTAAGACCCAACTTCCTGCATTTTAAGATTCCTGGGGAAAATTCATGGTTTCTGCTGAACTATATGGGGTCTGGAAGAAAGCTGTCAGCTATGTGCTCTGGTTCAAGAAGGCTAATAATTACATTTATTGTCTCTCGAAGGGGACAGAGCACTGCCTCAGCACCTGGACACAGAGGGTGACAACCACGGATGTGGATTATGAATGTAGAAGACAAGAAATTAGAACTCTATGAGAATATAAAAAAAAAAAAACTACTTTAGAAATATCTCTATATATTTATGGTGCTACTGTGTTTGGAGTCATGAAATGGAGTGAACAAAGAGAATATCCATACTTCTGTCACTTGCCAGCCTTCCAGATTTCCACACAGAAATCTGATCAGGCATGCAAGCAGTTTTAACTTCTGCCAAGACCTCTCAAGAACTCTGGGATCTTCAGCCAACGGTTTACAAAGGACGGAGATGGAGGGGGGCTGGGGAGGGGGGCACTGGTAGCTGAACAGCACTGGAGCTTTCAGAAAGATACCAAACTATATTTGCTTTTGCACGTTTCATTTAATTCTCAGATGCAAACCTTTCTTATCGTAAAACCATCTCACCCCTATAAAGCATGTCATCAAGTGGAACCTCCCTAATCCACATCTTGGCCTCAGTCCCTAGCTTTGCTCTAGCCAGATTTCACTGCACTATGGCCAGACACAAAGTGGCCAAGCCCCAGATTTGGAAGCCAACAGCAGGAGAACCACAGGAGTGCAGGGGATGCCTCTGGTGGCACAGATTCAGCAAAATGGAAGGATCAATTTCTATCCACCTCCAACACCCCAAACCACGAAACAGGTGTCTCTGGGGCAACATGGTGAGTGCAAATTATACTCAGCTCTGGAAGAAATAACTTTTGCCTTTGAACAACTTCAGATACATAACCAAAAGGGAGCTAGCACAAATCTTTCAGCATAAACTGAGATCAAAACACGAAACTCTTAACAGCATGGGGCATCACATGCGTTTGAGAAACCCCCTATCAAGGTTCAGTTCAATAAACTGATGAATGGATTAGAGTGATATAGCTGCACGCAGGTCCTTTTTTCCTCTTTGACAGGTATGGGGCTGCTAATATTCTGCATGCTAATAGCTTCATACTGCTTAATGAAACAGGCAGGACCCAGGCTCCTAGGGCCCAGCGCTCACCAGGCTATGCCACATATCTGTAGCTGACAGGAAGAATCTGGCAGCTATGTTCCTCCACGGATCACTTTATCTTGAATCCGATTTTAAAGATGCAGCTTGTTTCATGCAAACTTTGTCACTTTATGCAACAGGAGTAAAATCTTAGTCCTGACCCTGGGGAAAGCGTATAGGCACAAGGAAGAGGTTCAGAGGGGCATCGTCTCAGATATTACAATTCACACACGCACAAAGTATGTCTATGCATGTGTGTAGAGACAGTGAAATCACAGAATCACAGAATCTTCATGGTTGGAAGGGACCTCTGAGATCATCAAGTCCAACCATTAAAAAAACCCAAAACCCCCCCAAAAAAATAAAAAAAAAAAACCCACACCCAAAAAAAACCCCATCACAACAACCACCACCACACCCAACAATCCTGAGCACTAAAGCATGCCCTTAAGACACATGTCTTAAATACCTCCAGGGATGGTGACTCCACAGCCTCCCTGGGAAGACCGTTCCAGTGCCTGACCACCCTCTCAGTAAAGTAACTCTTCCTAATATCTAATCTAAACCTCCCCTGCTGCAACTTCATACTATTTTACTGTTTCCTCCGGTCCTGTCATTATTTATTTGGGAGAAGACAACACCCACCTCTCTACAACCTCCTTTCAGGTAGTTGTAGAGGGCAATGAGATCTGCCCTCAGCCTCCTCTTCTCCAAATTAAACATGCCCAGAAATCACATACTTGAAAACATTTATGTGGGTTCAAGTTCCCCTAGGTGTGGAACCCATCCAATTCCTTCCTCAGTAGTCCATGCAAGTGCTAAGGATTTACAGGCACAAAAGAGACTTCCCACATCCATGATGGAGAGATGTCTGATCACTGCCACAGAAACAGCAGCAGGAGGCACAAGCTGTCACACACCCCCAGTGCTCTCATGACCAGGTTAGAAATACCAAGGTTATGGCTAGAACCAACACTTGAAATACAGCCCAAGGAAATGGCAATCCCAGCTTGAATGGGCCTTGAAGCTACAGGCAAAGAGCTGTTGTCTTTCTGTTTGGTGCCTACTGATTCAGGAAAACAGAGCTTTGATTGTCCTTGATAACGAAATGGACTCAATAATCAATTATTCCTCCTGCTCTGAGGAAAAAGACCTGGGAGTCCTGGTGGAAAAGAGGATAACCACAAGACAGCAATATGTCCTTGAAGCCAAGAAGACCAATGGAATCCTGGGGTACATCAAGAAGAGTGTGGTCAACAGGTCAAGGGAAGTAATCCCTCCTCTCTACTCTGTCCTGGTGAGGCCCCATCTGGAGTACTGGGTCCAGTTCTGGGCTCCATAGTTCAAAAGGATGGGGAACTGCTGGAGGGTATAGCAGAGGACCACAAAGGTGATTAGAGGCCTGGAACCTCTTTTATGACGACAGGCTGAGGGATTTGGGTCTTTTACTCTAGAGAAGAGAAAACTGAGGGGGCATCTGATCAACACCTATAAATAATTAAAGGGTGGGTGTCAAGAAGAAGGGGCTAGTCTTTTTTCAGTGGTACCCAGTGAGAGGGCAAGAGGAAATGGGCACAAACTTGTACATAAGAAGTTCCACCTAAACATGAGGAGGAGCTTCTTCACTTGTCCACCTGGACAAGCTTCTGTGCAACGTGCTCTAGAAAGACCTGCTTTGGCAATGGGGTTGCATGAGGTGATCTCCAGAAGTCCATTCCAACCCCTTATCATTCTGTGACTCTGTGAATGGGAACCGTCTGTAAGACACGGAGTATTTTATTATCTCTGTAGACAAAAGATCCTCCTGAGAAAATACAGCGTACTTAACTAAATATGATCTCTGGATATCATATCAGGCTTGCAACAACATATTTACAAATTTCTATATAAGTTATAGTTGTATCATGCATTTGCAAGCTACCCACTCAAACACCTGAAAGAGATAATCAAAGTTAGTAAGTCTTTTGTGTGCTTTTTGTATTTGTCAGCTGCAGGTGGAACTGATAGATGTCCCTGGCACCTCTCTGCAAGACTTTGCTTTCATTTGCTTATAATGGGGTCCACTTTCAGTCTGTGGGCTGGCAGCTTCCTAGGTGGTATCTACGACAGCCTGAAAATCTGGAATTTACCAGAAGATTTTAGTCAAAAATAATCATTTGTTTCTGACTAGGAAAAGGGATACAGTTTTGTCCTTGTGGAATTGGGCAGTCAAGTGATGACATTGTGCGTTTTGCTTCATGGAAGTCACGTGAGGAATTTTCTTCTACTGTGATTACTGGCAGATAAAGTTTAATGGCCTGTAATCAAGTGTCTCACCTGACATGAAGCACCTAAAAGAGATAAAGCGTGCCTGACCTAGTTGTCTTGGTTCCAGTAACAGCCAGTGAGGAAGGGTGGCCAATTCTCAAGGGTAATTCATGCCACTCTAAGTCAGATGTCTAGTGCAGGGGGGTTGAATTCTTTAGCAGATTCCGTTGTCTCTCACCGACTGTCTGAGTAACCAACATTTAACTTCTAGGAAATTAGAAAGGCATACACTCTATCATATCGTAAATGGTAAGAGTGGCATAAGCTACATTCATTCACTCAGGTCTTGTGCAAAGGAATTTTTCTTCCATGGAATCCACAGGTATAGAGAAAGGGATGAGGTAAACTAGCCCACTCCCATGACATTCAATTCAGAGGCTCTTCCCAACTAACTTAGGAGCTCAGAGGCACTGAATGCCATCAGAAAGGTCTCTCTGTGACAACACTTCATAGATTTTCAGGCAGACATCAAAGACCTAAGAGGTTGCTATAAAAATCAATGGAATTAAATTTGTAACTTTTTTTATGTCTCATGACTCAGTTTTCTATCCTAAGCCTTCTAAGATCTCATTTTCCACCTTCTGTACAACCATGAAGGGTCAATCTTTTCCTACTTAGAAGCTGTATTTTGATGATTTCACATTGAAGCAACAACATGCCATTTAAAAGCATATATACTTTGAGGGTACTATGAACTGGTCAGTCTAATTAAATTCCTCATTGTAAACAAATAACTGTTATCGTTCTCAATTTTTTTTAAAATGCACTATATTTAGAACTTGCCTTTATTTATAGCTTCCTCACATAAGCTAGAAAACCAAATCTTTCCTTACTGACTTCCCCCATATGATGTGAAAGTATAAGCACATTTATTTGTTTCAACAGGTCTCTAATATTTGGTCCATTTCATCACTGTTTTACGTTGACTAAAATGATCAGTTGCCACAGTATAAATTACCCGGTAACTAATTAGAAGGTCTTGGGCTCTACAAACCTTTAGTGGTGTCTTTCAATACCATCCATTTTCTCTTAAACAGGAATGTCCATGTTCTCCTTCATGATGCTGTTGTCACTCAGACATGACACATTAAGCACTACATGGAAAATACTGGTACTGACTTCAGTGCTTTGTACAAATTATTACTATTTGCACATTTGTCTTAATGTATTTTCAATCAGTCCAATTGCCTTACTTACATGAACTGCAACCACCATAGTATGGTCAACATTTCCTTTAAATATAGCCGACCTGGAGAAATTAAATATTCAAAGCATGAGGCTTATAAGCTCCATAATTACAGATTGGAAATCTGAGTGGTCTATTTACAAGGATTCCTTCTGAAGAGCCTTAAAGTCTACTCCCTCACTGAATATGCAAGATTGGAAAAATAAAATAACAGAAATGGTAACTTTGCTAAAATGTCTGGATGATTTTAGAGAAAAAATCAAGAAAACCTCATTACCAAAGTTAGCAACTCCAACAATACCTGGAGAATGCAGAAGATTCTCAAAATCTTAACATTTGTTTATCTCAGAGACTACAAAGAACGAGTGTAGAGAATAAATGTAAATACAGTATCAAAATAAAAAAAGAAAACCAAAATGAAAAGCTGTGTGATAAATGTGCAACAACCTTTTGTTTGTAAAACAATTTTTAAAAAATTTTAAAAAAGCAAAAAGATGACCTCTGCATAAAAATCAATGTGTGGATAGATCAGAAAACCTTACAAAAAGGTTTTTTTTACAATTATGAATGATCGCTCAAGGGAATTTTTATATGTCAGTTTTATACTTCCTCATGTTAAATGAAGTGAAACCACTGAGACCTCAGGCAGCTAACTGCATCACCAGGCAAGGATGGAGTTAGTAATTTCCTTTTTTATCTGGACAGTAAAAAATATTGCTGTGCCACCATAACTTATAGCTTGTGACAAGGCAAAACTTTATGACTTCTGGATTTCTAAGTGGGTCGTAGGAGAAAAGAAAAAAGTCCAATTTATCAGAATCTTCATTTCTTTTAGCATAATGACTTGAAGATGAAGATTAAATTAATGGATTAATGAATATTTCCCCATCTATCTCTCATTCTCTGTATTGATTTTAGAGCCCCATGGAAAGCAATCTGAACTAGTTACTGCCTAAAGTGGAGAGTTCAGCTGGGGTAACTCTTAGCATTTCAAAAGCAAACTGCTCAAATTTGATAATAAATGAATAGGACAACATTATTATTTTTTTTTCTAAACCTACACTACAGAAAAAACAATGTAAATCTTCATCCTGATTTCACTAAGGTCTGGAGGTCTGATGAATAGGAGCAATCATCCAAAAGCACTACTGTCAGTCTAACTTTGCAATTTTGGTTGAAGATTTTTCCTGTAGGCTACAACAATACTAAGACTGGGTTAAAGAATTTGTCTTAGGCTCTTTTTTATGTTTGTATAGAATGCTATCACTATGGTATCTCTGCACTGCAAATATAATTTCCTCCCAGAGACAGGGGTCTCTCCACTCAAAATTTGTCCCCATGGAGCTGAAGGAAGCTGTAATAATTTCTTGGCTAAATAATCACAGATAATGCACACTGCTCTGAAAGGAGTACTTTCTCTTTGGTGTTGTCCACTATCGGTAAATCTCAGATGTTTATTCATTAGGACAGTGATTAGAAACCTATTCTTCCAGGCAACAGCCATAGTCATTAAGCTATAGAGTCTGAATATTTGCTATGAATATTTTAAGTATTTTATATTAAGTAGATTAGCTTCACCAAGAGGGGATGAAGTATTCATCATACAGCATGCTATTGAGTGATAGCTGGTGAATTCTTGATCTGGTGGAAGATTTTCTATTGGGAGGGTGTGATGTGGCTTCAAATCTGTGTTCCAAAGCAAGTAGGAGAAGAAAATGAGCCTGTGTATTATGCATGAGTGCTCAATGCACTGGGCTATTGAGAATGTGAGATGGGTCGTTGGGTTTGGTTTGTGACCCAAGCTTATAAAGACATCCCAAAGTATTTTATTGTATCAGGACTTGCCAAGAAGATCAGAGAAACACACTCATGATTTGTAAATCTTGCTATGGTTTAAGTATGGAGCAGCTTGATAATTTCAGGCACAATGCTTGAATGGGATCATGCCAAGCAACAGAAATGAAAACCACTAGGAATTCTCTTGCTTAAATCTCATGCTAAGGCTCCCAGGCCGCCAACAGGGTTAGGCAATAGCTGAGCATCAATTTGGAATTAGGTACTTACACAGGTATAAAATTAGGAACTTCTGTGGATGAAGTCTTCCAGCAGTTCTTCATCTCTCTGGTCCAAATGACGGGTCATACAAAAAAGACTGAAAGACCTAGATGCCCTAAAGTCAAATATTTGCTCTTGAATTATTATGAGCTCAAAAGGAACAAAAGGACACTTGGACATTAGTCAAGGACATGTTGTACAGCAATGGCCCACAGCTTTTCTGGCTGAATGGGCCGCTTCTTCCTCCACAAATATCAACAGACATAACATAGATAGACCTAATTATGCATGCAATAGACCCAGTGCTTTCTGGGACTTATGCATGGACCTCCCGTGTGCCATACAGTGTACGTTCAAGGGTTAACTCAACCACAAGTACTGTCAAGTACAAGTGGGTCCCCACTACTAGATTAATACAGGGAGCCTGTGGCCCTTTTTCTTGGAGCCCTACTGCTATCATGTGGCCAGAAAGGAAGGCAGCTGGGATCATGCAGCTGCCACCATCGCTAGAATAATTAATTTAGCCTGGAGCAAGCTCCTGTGCGTCTCCAAGGTGCCCTGGGAAAGAGAGCAACCAGGATTAGTCGACAGACTATTAGTTGAACACTTGAGAGATGAGATATCAAATTGATTTAATTCATATGTTGGGGGGTTTTTCACAAAGTCCTTGAAAAAAATGAGTGATTTGGGTCACCACATGTTAAAGCTTCAAAGGAATCACAATATTTTTGTCTTAGTTACTAACAAGCATCCCAGTGCTACAAACATATGAGATAGGTGATGTCTACCCTGGTAAATAAAACTGACTGGGGAACCCTAAAGGCAAATGTCATAATGGCTCACAGCCATCTGGCTAAATCCTCTTTCTTCCTCCCCAAAACAACATGGTCTAGTCCAACCTGCCTACCAAGAGCAGTCCCTAACTTGTGTTATTCTCCAAAATGTGCCAATGCTTTGTCTCGGAAAATACAAATTGGCACAAGCTTGAATTGTGCCAAGGACAAGTGCTAATAACCAGACACTGTGGACACTCGTGGGCTGGCACTCAAGCCCACGCCCCGGCCCTCCTCCATCTACTGGGGCAGGCACAGCCAAAGAATCCTCTCAGCCTTGTTGAACTCCATCAGCCCTCACAGCAAGGTCTGCAAAGCACAATTACATCCAATTTAGGGCCTGGAGCTCTGTATTAATAAATCTGAATTCTCCAACAGCTTTGAAGAGCTGAATCCAACATGCACTGCTTATAACACTGTTTATGACAAAATAGTTCTCAGTGGACAGACATTTTTTCCTTAGTCCTGATCTAAGCTGACATGGTTGTGGAAGAATTTCCCATAATGTGTTCTTGTGTAAGAATGTGTTCAAGGCCCCAGCATTTCTGTTGTCTTTATGAGAACAATTTTAAAAGACCGTTTTAATAGACCATTTTGGCTCTTCTACCTTGGAGGGCAGCTGAATGTCAGACTTGAAAACCAAAGTATTTTTTTAAGACTTCCAAGTATGAACAAATATTTTCATATGAAACATTTTGGCGTGGCTGGCTTTTAAAAATAGCTCCTACAGCATCTCAGGACTTTCATCCATTCATGGCTGAATCCTAACCGAGAGTTCAACAACACCTCAGGAAAAGCAATAGCAACCGTGAAATGGTATGCCCACTTTAATGTCGTAAACTGAGAAATTTGTTGTAAATGCTCAAAATCCATGTGTTTTCCTTTATCAGATGAATGAAACCAATCGCACTATTGGTAATGAAGCTCATGGACAGTAGGTGACAGAATGACAAAACCTGTCTCTTCACTTGTAAAGAATTTGCGCCAGATGTTGTTAAGTGCAAACATTGGACCTCAGCCGACAAGCCAAGCTGCACACATGTTCACACTAGATACTTGCTGGCAAAAGAAAATAAGGAAGAAATGTAGATTCAGGGCCTTTGCAATATTGCCTTGGGTGTTTGATTCATCCTTATTACTTCCGTCAGAAATAATTGGTTTGGGGTATGTTTTTAATTTCATCTTTCCTCATTTTCAGCTTATGCCAATTTATTAAAATCCTTTGTTGAGTTCCAGCCATCATGCTAGAATTATGGAAACTAGTTAGTGAAAGATACGTAATAGAAGCTTATTTCTTTAGTAAGATCAGCTACAGCTGTAAGATTTGGGCATAAAATTTAATGGCAATGTATCTGCATATCATACAGAACTGGCATTTTTTAAGATGTCTTTCTCTTAAATTCAAAGAAACCTGCCTGCCACTTAGAAGTCTGCCTGCCATGAAAGACATAAGCCCTAATAAAACTTCAGCCTTGTCTTCAGTCACTGGTGGTTCTGCACAACTCACATTAACATTAATGGGAATTCCATGTATGCATCACTTGGAAAAAGTACTCCCTGAGATATTTTATCATTATCTTTCTAGGCAGGTAGGGGTGGCATCAATCATGTGTCCAACACAGTTGCACAATGTGCAGAGCAATAAAAAATAAAGAAAAAAGCACAGACATTTCCAAAGACTTTCTTCTTAAAATAGGAAGAAGGATCAAATGGAAAAGCTTTGCGAATCCTGTGAGAAGAACATGACTTAGTTGCATATTTTCCTGCAATTACAAAAGATCTAAAACCTAAGCTCACCCTTTTTCCTTATAAGAGAGAGCAGCAATGTGATAATAAAGACCAACCTCATTATGTAAACAAGTCACAGATAAGATGCACTCAGTTTATCATAAACATCCAGCCGGCGAAGAGGGAAGGGGGGAGGTTACACTGGAACTGGTTGACCTCTGTGCTTTTTCTACTTTTTTTTTTCCCTTTTATTTTTAATAGAGGAAGATTTCTTCCCAATATTTCAGCAGAAATGTTTAGGCACTGGGGAAAAACAGAGGTTCTGAGAAACAGTACTTGCAGACAGCCTCCTGAGAGTGGGATGAGCTGATGAGGAATTTTGTTTGCAGCTCACCAGTTCTACCATGCCCTACCACGGGACCACAGGTAGAAGCAAGTAAGAAGAGGAGACAACAGCAGATTGCACCACTCCCGAGGCCTTTCTGAGGTCCTTCCTTTCTTCTTTGCAGCAGAATAATAGTTACCAATGATCTTTTCTCTGACATGTGTTAAACTCATAATTCTAGGCATGCCCAAACTGTGATACACAGAGGTAGCATTAACCAAATAAGCTCCAGAACCAGAAGTGCCCTAGGAACACCCTCACAACACTGCACTCAAAGCTATTAGCTTTTGGAAGCCTACATTCCTTTCAGGACATAACCGTGGCATTCCACGTCATATTACATGGATGTATCAGTAGCAAGCAGCAAAGGAGCAGCAGGAGAAAATGGAAGACTTTCATCAGAGGAAAATCAAAGCACCAAGATCTACTGTTAAGTTAGGCATCCTGTTGTTCTTCCCACCTCTCTCTCCCTAAAAATATATTGTTCTGCTATTTTCTCTGCTAAAAGTAGTTCTGGGAATAAGAATCCTTCACTTCAATTTAAAAACCACATACAAGTTGCTTTTTTCAAGTGCTGGAGTGAGAGTTCAGTCTGGGTACCCTCTTCTACTCTCCCTGTGGGAGGAGCTGCTACATGCACCACTTTTCTGGTTACATCTTTTGAGCATCAGGCACAAATTTGCATACACTACCACTCTGACACTCAGATCACCAGGGTTTTGAAAGACAATGAGAAACACTAAGTGGAAAGAAGGAACAGGGGAAATACTGGGAGGCTACAATGAACCCAGCTCTTCAGTGACTCTGCAGTACAAGCACAGCTTGCCAAAAGCTAAGTTTTCTTGATGTGAACCTCCGGAAGTTCAACAAGACCAAGTGTCAGGTCTTGCACTTGAGTTGGGCCAACATGCAGTACCAATACAGGCTAGGGGCTGAAGGGATTGAGAGCAGCCCTGTCAAGAAAGACCTGGGGGTGCTGCTAGATGAAAAGCTGGAAATGAGTAGGCAATGTGTGCTCACAGACCAGAAAGCCAACTGTATCCAAGGCTACATCACAAGAAGCATGTCCAGCAGGTCAAGGCAGGTGATTCCCTTTACTAAACTCTTGTGAGACCCCAATTGGAGTGTTGTGTCCAGCTCTGTAGTCCTCAATAGAAAAAAGACATAACCCTATCACAGCACATCAAGTGGAGGGCCACAAAGATGCTCAGAGAGGTAGAGCACCTCTCCTGTGAAGACAGGCTGATACAATTGGGGTTGTTCAGCCTGGAGAAAAGAAGGCTCCCAGGAGATCTTCTAGTGGCCCTTCCATATATAAAGTGGGTTTATAAGAAAAACAGAGAGACTTTTTTTTTCAAGATCTGTAATAGCAGGACAAGGGGCAATGGTTTTAAACTGAAAGAGGGTAGGTGTAGATTGTACATAAGGAAGACATTTCTTATCATGAGTGTGGTGAGACACTGGAACTGGTTTGCCCATGGAAGTTGTGGATGCCCCATCATTGGAAGTGTTCAAGGTCAGTCAGGTTGGATGGGGCTTTGAGAAACTTGACATAGTGAAAGATCTCCTTGTCCATGGCAGGGTGGGGGTTGGACTAGATGATCTTTGAAGGACCCTTCCAACTCAAATCATTCTGTGATTCTATAATAAAAAAAGAAACCCCTTCCCTTTCCTGTATTGCCATCTGACACACAAGGATGAAAATGACGTCCCCTTTGAGTTAAAAATCAGTTTTTTCTATGCCCTGCATCATCAAAGATGGTGAGATAGACATGCTGTTAATCTGCTCTCAGACTGATTCACTTTATTCCTTCACCTCCAGAGCAGCACAGTGGAAGTGGGAAGTAGCAACGAGTTAAAAATCATCTGGGCAGGCACCTGAGTACTCCTTCAGTCTTACAACAGTTGTGTTGACCCCACACCATAAAAGACTGGAGCCTCCTAAAAACTTCAGTCCTGCACTTCAGCCCAGGCTCAAGCACTGCTGCTTTTAGTTCTTGGGATATCCAGCTGGTGTCAGGCAAATTCGTCACCGTCACGTAAGAGAGCAGCTGCATGGAGGTCACGAGCATAGGACAGTTTAGAGGATTAATCCCTCTGTATTAATATTCAAGACAGCCAAGTTTCATGCTTTAAGCTAATTTGGAGAGTCCCCCCTTAAAAAATAATATAGTTAGGGTTAAAAGAGATAAATTAAGGGATATTTAATGCCTCCAGAAAAACTGCAGACCTTCAACTTAGGAAAACCAGCATTTCGGGTATTGATTTCATCTCACAAACTGTCATTCTGGCAAGTCATACTGGCATCAGCAAGGGAGGAACGAAAGAGTTACGGATTCTTTGGGATGCTTCATTTCTGTGTTTATACACCTCCTCACACATTAGTGAATCACCAGTGCTGCCACACTACAAATAATAAATAACATGAACAGCAGAACTCATATATTTGTATTCCCTTGTGTGCTTATCACAAAGCCATTTAAAGATGTTTTCAACTCTGAATACATTAGAAGTTATTTCAAATAAAAAGTCTTCTTAGAAGAATGTGATAGTTTTAAACACTGCAATTTCAGTGGAATGAACACAGACCAAACACAGACCCCAGTACACCAACTCAATAAGGTACATTCAATGAGTATCACAATGACGTCTTTTCAAGTCACTCAGACTTTGGAGGACAAAATGTTAGCTTTTGTCCAGAAGTCTTGCTTGTTTTATTGTATGACATTATTATTTGCATTAGGACAGTATCGAGAGGGAGAAGATTGCATTTATAGTATCTTTGTGGAACTGAGCATTCGTGTGAACTAAATCTAATTTGCATTTCTAACATAGGTGGTCAGAAGTTATCTAGGACATAACACTGAATTTGAGCAGTTTCGGTATTTGAAGAAAACAAGCTTTACTGTTGCTGATGGAAAACACAGCGAGTGTCAAAACTGAAGTGCATGGAAAGCTTTCGGATGGATCAAACTGACTGCTTGCGTACAAAGGAGCTTTAATCACTACTTAACTGGAGGCCCACCTTAAATTTGGATCCTCAGCGTTCAACTGAGGAAGCCCACAGAGCACAAGGGGTGGAGGAAGGATGGGCTGTCCAGGGTGGCCTTCGCACAGCTGCATACTTAATAGTTCAGAAACAACGAAATACAAAAAGTGACCTTAAGGAAGTTACTTTTGGACACTTTAACTCAAAAATCACATTCCTGTCTCTGTGATTTATTAGCTTGGTTCTTTTTGCATTGTATACCTGCTCAAAAAAAAACTTGGAGGAGGAAGCTAATCTAAGCCCAGTTCTTGTGTAAGAGAAGTTACAGCAGTATGATTAAAGGTGGGTTCCTCTTGCAGCACCGTGTGTTTAAATGGTCAGACCAATAAATTTAGAAGAGGATTTTTAATATCTACCACTGTTTTGCTGTTGGTACTTTATAGAGAGATGGAATAGAACAACTACTCAGAAGCTAATATCATCATCCAGTTAGATAACCAGTTCAAATTTCCACCACTCGTTTCAGAAATAAAATAAAAAAAAAAGAAAGAAAATTAATATTCTTTTTACACGGAGCTTAAAACATAGTATAATTTAAGAAGATTAACTGACAATTTAATGGATTGATCCAAAGATTGTTTTAATTTACAAATAATCTCCTAAATGTCATGAAATCTCTAAAGCAACATGCAAACTATTCTGAGTCCAAAAATAATGAGCTATTGATTTTTTTTGTTATGAAATCACCCTGTTGGTTGGCAATATACCTTTGGGCCACAATGTATTACATGAGCAAATTACAGTACCTGATGCTGACAATGAAGAAATGACAGCAAACTTTTTCTCATTAAAATCTAGTCTGGAAAAAGTGGCAAAACTAACTTTTTTCCCCTCCCCTAAATAAATAAATATACACATACATAAATAAGCATTGCTCCTTCATATACTGTATTTCCAAGCAGATATCAATACTGTACATAAAATGTGATAAAAGATGAGTCCTGAAATTCCCAGAATTGATTTTCTACTGAATCTAAACCATCTTTGTCTGTAGGCTAAAAATCTATATTTATCTATACATAGGTATATGGCTTTAGAGAGTTAGACAAATGCCTAAATCCATTTTAAAGGCTAAAATTATCAAAACCAGGTAGCTCATAAATGAGTTGGGCACCCAAAACTGCGATGGTCCAGTTGGCAAAGTCACAGAGAACTGGAAAGTCTCATTCATAGAATCATAGAATGGTTAGAATTGGAAGGGACCTTAAAGTTCATCCAGTTCCAACCCCCCTGCCATGGGCAGGGACACCTCCCACTAGACCAGGTTGCTCAAAGCCTGGCCTTAAAACACTTCCAGGAATGGGTCCCACCACAGTTCCCACCAAACACTTGCACATCTTCAAAATGTTGGTTTTTGTAAGGACACGGGCTGAGAGCAGAGGAAGAACAAGGCTGACACAAAAGGGGTCTGGATGGGGATCTAGGGGTTTTGCCTGTGGGTGGAGAGTTTGCCTGTTTTTTCTCCTGCCTGGTGGAGGCTGAGCTGCCTCTTTCTCTGATGTATGCTGGCTCTAACTCTAAACAGAAGTAAAGTTTGTTAGAGGACTGAATCTTGTGCATCAAGTATTCCTACTGATGCTGTTGGGCATAAGTTAAGTAGAACACTGGCCATGCATTCCACATATGATGTTTTCTTTTTGAATAGAAAACTAATGCAAAATTGAAGAATTCTGTCTTTTAAATACAACTAACAGAATATAAAAATGCTTGATCAAAATTTGTTGAGGTGCCAAGGAAGGACTAGAATATATTTCCTGAATATAGATTACAAAGTGTTCCAGGTCTCCTTTTGACTAATTGCTTGCTTTCTTGATGTTTTTAAGAGTTTTACTTCCATTGTGGAATTATTTTATAAACTGCCTTTCTTCAATAAACAACTAAAAGTAATTATTATAAATGCAACGTGAAATCCATTGTGTTCATCCATTGTTCATAGTTCTTGCAAATAGTATAATGACTTTATACATAAAGGTACATCTTTAAAACTGCTTCAGGCTCCAAATTAAAAATTATTCCCATTTGTGTTGATTACCAAGGGACAGTTGGAGAATCTCCAGTGATCACAGGACATTTCCATATAGCCTGTCACGTTAAGGTGAAAAATTCGCAAGGACAGTCTCACCATCTGTCATCAGCTCGCTTCAGTGACACAGAGGACTGCTCTGAAATGGCCAATAGGCTCCATGCATAACAAAGCCCTTGCACTTTTGCATTGTTTATATTTTGACCTGGGCAGATAATCCTTCAGAAATGAGGGCTGTGTTTTGCTACTTTTTTTTTTTTTAAACATGGTGACTATTTTGATGCTGTCTTTAAAAAAAAAATTATCCATCCATCTAGAAAATAAATTTAAAGAACCGTCTCTATGTTACTATTCTGCCTAAGCAACTACACTGCAGACTGAAGGCATTTTATTAACAGCATGGTGTTTTATGAAAGCAAGCGAAAACCTGCTCTTCTAAACTAAGGGGCTTTTTTTAAGTGACTTAGTCACTTCATTTAAACTGTAAATCTAGCTGGTTGTTAATGTTTAATACACTGTCAAGGTTTGTTGCTAACAGTCTTTCATTAAATGGATAATTTAAAAGCAGACAGCGATCTAGAAAAGGAAAAAATAGCACCTTTCTGCAGCTTGACAAAACCACGTTAGTGTGTTTGTGTAGTCACTCATATAACAAGGACTATTTCTCATAGCAGAAGTCAAAGATAAACTGTTCTTACCGTGATGTCAAGCACCACTTAAGACTTGCAAATACAGTTTTCTTATACAATAGGTTCCTCTCCAGCCTATCAGGTTTGTAGCTGACACTCTTACGGCACTGGTTAAAGGAATTAAGAAGAAAAAAATTTGGAAAAATAAACTCCTGGGAAATGTTTTATCCTGTCAGTTATCTACCTCAATGACTGGAAAATAAAAGACTAATAGAACATTCATCCCAGAGCTCTGTCTGCCTGGAAGTCCAACAGCTAACAAAATTGTCAGAAACAGCCATTGTTAGAAATAAGTGAATGGATGAAGCAAAGAATGAATGAATAAGTGATGGGGACATCCCTTCTGTCAGTATAACAGGATCCTGACAGGATCCTCTAGGTTTTATTTCATCTTCAACACATACAATATTCACATGTATAGGAGCAAATCTTTATTCAAGGCACAGGCAAGCCTTCAAACAATGTATTGTATATATCTAGATGTATTCTTCCTATAATTGGGGAACATTTGTTATTTTTCAGTCCACCCTTATATTTTAGTAATAAACCAGATCTTTTAATTACAAACGAAGTCAACTCTTTCCTCTGCAAAAACAGGCTCCACTGATGCTAAAGGGAATTACACTAAATTCTGAAAGATAAATAAATCCCTCGAGGTCCACTCCTTCCATCCCACCTGCATGATGCAAAATATATCAGGAATATGGAGTCACTTAAGCATAGGAGGGATTCTTCCTAGCTCCGCTCTGTGTTCCGTATTCCACTGAGCATGGCTGACCATAAACAAACAGTCATTTATTGCTGTATCTCTGCCTTATGTTGGAAACGGATTACCTTTTTAATCAAATTTACATACAAATATAGGATCTGGAAAACCACGAGCAAGACAGACTGAATAGAAAATCCTGGTGATCTGTGAATCCCTAAGTTCCTGCTTTCTCCTGAGCTGAGGACCTAGAAACAAAGAAAAATAATCTTCTGATATAGATTCACCCCTCTAGAAGAGGCTAGAAATTGTTGGGGTGTGCAAAAACCAAAGCCAGGTTTTGAGAAAGAATTTTGATGGAGCTTTCATATGTATAGAGATGCTTAGGGTGACACTATGGGTACTGAGAGTTCTCTGTGGGTTCCCCTTGCAGTATGAAACTAGCACCTTTGTTTATTAGAGGTATAATCATATTTTTTAAATATATGCTTGACTTTTCAAAACAGCATGCCATGCACAAGAGACCAATAAAAAAGTTGCACATTTCCAGATGAAATATCACCTCAAGAGCTTTGCTATGTTGTAGATGACCCTTTTCAAGGACAGATGTGCCTCACACTTCTAACTTCAATGTTCCCAGACATCTTTTCCTACATAATATACATCATGCACAAGTCATATTTACACATTTTTGAACTATAAATACAGCTTTATATATTCTAGACAAGTCAAAGCTAATTTCTCCAAGGTCCTTGGATACTACAACTTTCTGGTAAATATATGGGGGCAGCTCCAGATGATAAACCTACAAAATAAAGGATTCTACTTCACAGTGCGTTTCTGTGAAAAGAAATAGCAGAAGGAATTCAGAAGTCTCTGGGTTTAGATATATTCACAGAATCACAGAATATCAGGGATTGGAAGGGACCTTGAAAGTTCATCTAGTCCAATCCCTCTGCCAGAGCAGGAACACCTACATCAGGTCACACAGGAACGTGTCCAGGTGGGTTTTTAATGGCTCCAGGGAAGAAGACTCCACAACCTCTCTGGGCAGCCCCTTCCAGTGTTCCCTCACCCTCACTGGGAAGAAGTTTTTTCTCATATTTAAGTGGAACTTCCTCTGTTCCAGCTTGTACCCATTGCCCCTTGTCCTATCATTGACTGTCACTGAGAAGAGCCTGGCTCCATCCTCCTGACACTCACCCTTTCCATATTTATAAACATTAATGAGGTCACCCCTCAGTCTCCTCTTCTCCAAGCTAAAGAGACCCAGCTCCCTCAGCCTTTCCTCCTATGGAAGATGCTCCACTCTTTTCATTATCTTTGTAGCCCTTTTGTGTACCCTCTCCAGCAGTTCCCTCTCCTTCTTGAACTGAGGAGCCCTGAACTGGACACAGTGCTCCAGATGGGGCCTCACCAGGGCAGAGCGAGGGGGAGGATAACTTCCCTGGACCTGTTGGCCACACTTTTCTTGATGCACCCCAGGATGTCATTAGTTTATCAGCATCCACCTCGGTGACAAAAGCTCAGCAATGTTAATTTTGAGAGAAGTACTGAGATGCTGTCAGAACAAACCTGGCAAAAAACTGCTCTTACTTCTGATACAAGACAGACCCCTTGGTCCTCTTCATAAGGACTGGTGACCCATGCGGACCTTGCCTGGTGTATTTTCAACTGCCCTTTGATGTGTTTGGTGTTCTTGGTGACATCTTATGTCTTCCTTTGTATCTCTAGGGTAGAGACCCAAACATCAAAATGTTTTAAGGTAACAGTGCTCCCAGTCTCCCAGGAAGAGAAGAACGGGGAGCCATTCTGTCTTTCCACACTAATCTAGGATACTAGGATTCAGAAAACAAATATCTCAACCTCATCTTGGAGGAAAGGGACCACGGAAAGGAACCCTATGTGAAATCCATGCACACATCATACAAAGTTTGATCTACAAACAACATAAATTTATAAAGAAATAGCAAGACACAATTTAGTAGGTGTGTCAATGTCCTTGCAGTGTGCAGAAATCTGCTGTTACTCCTGATTTAATAAATTCTTTCATCCAAGGGCAGCTTAAGTCCCAACAAGATTTTCCTTTACACTTTGTTAATGAATATTAGTAAGCATTTTCTGAAGGAAGAGCTAGTATCTTGCAAGCACCCTTTAAGCCCAAAGTAAAGGGAGTGCTTCAAAAATAAAGTTTTACTTGGGACTGGAGGGGAGAAAAAAGCAATTTACATTATATTAAATGTTTCCTCTTACTATCATGTCTCTAGTTCACAGATGTAGTGCTTCTATTGCCATGGCTTGAGGAAGCATTTTACTAACGATACCTAGGCATAACATCTAAATTCCTTCCAACTGGAACGTTTAAAGGAAAATGTGAACTGCTAAAACAGTGCAAAAGCTAAGAAATGTGTATTTCCATGCTTCCTTAAAAATATGAAAATGCCAGGTTTTACCAGCTAAGTTTCCAATAAATGGGATGCTAAATTTAACTTTAGTGGAGTGCTCTGATAAAGAAAAAATAGGTAATGCTGTTCCAATATATCAAGATTCAGATTAGTAAGTGTAAAAAATACATCTTTCTAGGGCTACCAGTGCTGGAATGGCATATCATGTTAACACTGGTAACATCTGAAGCTGTGGTTTCCATGCTTAAAAAAAAAAATAACAGGATTGATTTGGCTTCCTATTTTCACTTAAGTATAAGGCTCTCTCACCCACTGCCTCACGCATATAAACACAAACAGTCCTATCATAAAACAATTGGCAGTTTTCATTGTCTTGTTAATATTGTACCCGTATCTTTACACTACTTAACAGAGTTTCACATTTTGTAATTAATTGTCATTTTCATTGCCAATTAAATTTTTTTCTGCTGCATTATTTCTGTATGAAAGATTTAAAAAAAAAAAAAGCTGTTTAGTCATTTTTTATTTTTTTTTACATTAGACCTTTGTCTGGTAAAGAAGAACATACCTTTACTTCACAGGAAAGATCATACAGTAACAGCTATATAAAATCTATGGATATATTAAAGATCTAAAAGTGCTCTATGGAGAACTTTTCACAAAAATCCTGAATAAAGGCATCTGGATAATTCAAAAAAATATTACCCTTTTTGTGATCAGAAGAACAAAACCAGCAGAGAGATATTTCATAAGCATAAAATAAAATCTATAGTAAATAGTATATCTAGGAAGGCTAAGGGGAAAAGTACAATACAGGAGAGTTTGAAGAAATGTGGAAGATATTTAATGATTCAAACAGATAAATATGGTGGAAGCTATGACAAAGCACTGTAAAAATGGTTGCTTTATTTACCAGTCACTTCTCACCACTATTTCATTGTATCACAGCCTTTCATGGCAATCCTAGGAATTTTGTGGCTAAAGAGAGTTGAGTGTTTATGACAAGCCATTCTTTCTTAAGTACTCAGCAAGGACTAACAATTTTCATTTGTGGTTTAAGCATGGATAGACCTTCCATTTAACCTTTGAATCTGAGCTAAAACCTCTAGTGACATTATGTATGACTTCACCACCAGCAGTCAGAGGTGAAAATGTAGTGCTTGGCCCTGCTCTCCAGCAGAAGTAAAAGGGAGCTTTGCCTTCGGAATTGAGCTGGATTGTTATTGCCAAACCAGCATTTTTACAAGGGGTCGAAGACCGCTTATTCTGAATATACAAAGCAAACCCAAGAGGATCACTGGTAGACAGGTAGACTTTGGTCCTAGCTGTGTTTGATATGTGGAAAGACATGCCTGTATACACAGGTGGACCTTCAAGGACTCCATTTGGGGAGAGTATATAACAATAGGAATATTAATGGAACCATAGAATCATAGACTGATTGGAATGTTGGAAGGGACCTTAAAGACCACTGAGTTCCAACCCAGCTGCCATAGGCAGAGACACCTTCCGCTAGATCAGGTTGCTCAAAGACCCACCCAGCCTGGCCTAGAACCCCTCCAGGGATGGGGCAGCCACAGCTTCCTTGAGCAAGCTCTTCCAGTGTCTCACCACCCTCACAGCAAAGAATTTCTTCCTGAGATCTAATCTAAATCTCCCCTCTTTGAGTTATAAACCTTTAACCTTTGTCCTATCACTCCACTCAAGAGTCCCTCCCCATCTCTCCTGTAGCTCCTTTAGGTGCTGGAATGTTGCAATAAAGTCTGCTCGAGGCCTTCTCTTCTCCAGGCTGAACATATTTTGTCCCCCAAAAACATGAGAATACAGTACATATATGTACAGTTAGCCATGTTCTTAATTTTTATATTTTTTTCAGACCAGGAATGAAAATAACAAATTCTGTAGAATTTTGGAAACCTCCCTCTACCCACTGGTTGATAAATTCCACTTATGGCGCATTTGCTGAATTGATGAAAATACTTACAATCTGTTATTCACACATTCAGTCAATTAAGCTATTTAAATGATTTGTTTAAATTTCATTCCAAGCCTTCCAAATTCTGTTGTCTCATGTTTGGTCCAAATAAAGACAGATACTTTATTTGTTAAATATATTTCTTGCTTTCTAAACAGGACAAATGGTAAAATGTTCACATTTATTTGTGGCAAGACCTGAAATGGAGAAATCTTCCAGGTAAACAGTGAATAAGAAGATTCTAATGTTTTAGTGTGCTATTAAATAACAATTATTTAATTGTCTTTCTTTCTAAAGGACTATTATTGCTAAATTAATGTTTGATACTTATTTCCACCCCAGACTATCAACTGAGCTATAACTTCCTGAAATGTTTCATTAAATTAGCTACTATTTCTGACTTTTATATCATACTGCGTTATCAAAGAAACAGGGATTTTTGATTATTTCTGATTGCCTTTTTAAACATTTCCTGAAATTAAATAGCTTTTTTTTTTTCCTGCAATGTCATCTTGGAATGGTGGCAAACCTCCTCAAAGGCATTTTAATAGATGGAAGACATTGTCTGTATAAAAACGTAATTTTAGGTACTAATGTTAGAATGAGCTTATTTCTAAGGACTGAATATATATTTCTAAGCACTGTTTAAGCACAAACATTATCTGTACTATGGAGCAACATTACCTCATCACTCTTGTGGAGTCTCACTTGCCTGTAACCTACAGAGAAGATGACTTGTGCATTGAAGGTTAATATCATGTGAAAACATTCATTCCTCAGATAATAGCACAGCACTGGATGCTGATATAGTGGCTTTTAAGACCAACCTGTTATGGTTCATCACATTTAAGCACTGTTTGTGTCTACACTTGTTTACGCTTATCCAATACCACTTGAGCATTGTAATTGGTACAATCACAATACTGCATATATCATTTAAAAAAATCAGACAGTAATAAGGCTCAAGTTCATGTGAAAACAAATCTGGCCGTATCACACAGGAATATTCTACAAATATTTCTGAATGGTAAAAATTAAAATGGTAATGCCAAACAAAAATTGCAAGCTGTCTCCATGGGACCATAAACACTTTGCAAAAATGAATTTTCTTACAGAAGGAGAAAGGAGCAATTGCAAGGCATCACTGAAGAAGTAGATGCATACATCGGGAAGGACAGATGGGAGTAGATCTTTCCTCAAGGCTAAGAAAGCAGCTCAGAGAGAGGGGAGCATAAGGATGACTCCCTAGGAGAAGATCATCACAGTATTTTGTGGGATTGACCAGATTTCTTCTCCTTTCAGAAGTAACTGTTGGCATGTACTCCTATCCTGAATAAGAGTCCTGGAAATGAAGGAAGGTGCAGAACATCAAGAAGTTTAAGAGAGAACTGATAGAACAAGGCTACCAGGGCTTTTTGTCATTACTTCAAACCTTGTAAAGAATGTTGCAAAGGTATTTTTGGAAGTACTTCCATTCCTCAAAAAGCTGTATCTATAGGAACCTATATGGTTAAAATTTTCTCACCACATTATTCTGAGTAAAGATCCAGCCCAAGGAGCACATCCAAGACTCTCAAGTTTGGCTACATCAGTTGACCAAGCAGGGCCTAAGCACAAATTCAGGCACAGCCCACTTTTTTGTGCAGTGGTTGGTTGGTATGTCTTTCCCTGTTACTGGGATCCACTGCAGGTTTGGCTGCAGCTGTCACATTGTTTGGAGTTTTGAGGGTCTGGATTCCAAAATATCCTGTGGATTCCTCTGCAGATGTCAAAATATCCAGTGGAAATCTCTTCTTCTGAGTTGTCAGATCATTGCAAAAATACTGTGAGTAGTGAAGAGCAAAGCAACTCTTATACCTTGCACCAACTAAGTCTTTCCTTATGCATCCAAAGGAAAAATCTCATCTTACTGGTGTGCACATGCCTCAGAAAGCAACAAAAACCTCAGAGCAACATATTGTCTGGAAGTGCCAAATCAACAGAGGAATACAGCTGATGTGTTACCTACTTTCCAGTGGAACAAGGAGATTAACTGTAAATAAATAAAAAAAAAATGGGGAATCATACTATGAAAAACTGCATAGTGGAGTCTGTATATCTTTGCCTTTACTTCCAACATGTGTCCCAGCCTGTGTGATATTTCTGTTGAGTTTTTCCACACAGGAACCACATGAGGGAGGAAATACCCTGCCATGAAACTGTACCAACCTCTCTCACCTCTCAACCAGGAAGACTGCGGTATTCTCCCTCCTAGGTGTTTGCCCTGCAAAAGAAAGTTTTCCCAATAAAAAGGAAGGTGAAATGGGGCATCTTTATAATTCTTTTATAAAGCTACTAAAGATTATTATCTGTTGCTCTTTCAAGATCCCAACACAATGGTACCAGGCTGCACTCTGAATTAAATAAAGCATTCACCTCTTAATCAAAACAGGAATATATGCCATGACTTTCACTAGAAAGCCTAACAATGTGAACAAAAGAACATTGAAGCAGAGTCTGAATAATTCTTCTAACAAGGCAAAATAGTTGCATCTAGTTGCATAAGAGACAATTAAATACAAGCCCTCTCATGTCAGACAGGCAAATGGCTGGTCATAAAAGATAGCTTTAAAAGTACTACTTATTTTCAGTAACATCCCACAAATCCATGCCCCAGTATTTTATTACTTCAGTTGAGGAAAGGCTCAGGCATTATAATAGAATTCTCTTGTTATTTTATTATTTTCCCATATGAAATTGTGGGATGTAACAGGAGTATGAACAATTATGTAGAGCAGAGTTATTCATCCCTACATGTTATTCCTCTTTAAGACTGTATAAGTCCTTTCCAAAAATTGGTTCCTAAGCATAAAATGCCTTGAGCAGCTTTAATTTCAGGAAAGAGCAATAAATCACGTTAATACAAGAAGCAATATTTGATTACTTTGCATTACCCAGTAGCCCCTTTACAATTATAATCCTTTGCACTCTTACCAATGAATACATCACTCCTTACTCTAACCCCTCAATCACCCTCTACCTCATCCACACTCCTACCATTTGGTAACAAACCTCCTACTATTATTTAATATTAAATTATATAGTATGTATGTGATGGTGATAGCCATGTGATAAATTGCATTTATCATTCATCTTTTAATGCAGCTGCATCAATCATGCCTCTCCTTCACTTTGCCCACTAATCCATCTCTGTCTGGGACTACCCAGTCCCATTCAAATCTTTAAGGAGATTTGACCATGCACCGTTAAAAGTGGTACACTTTTCCAAACACAGAGTTTCATTACAGGAATCACACTGTCCCAAAGCTCAGTAGACATAACTTTAAGTCTATGAAGGGTTTAAAGGTATGTTATCTCACGAACCATGAGACTCCTTGAGGCTAAAAAATGAGAGACTTACATTTTCTGTTGTTGCAAGGCACTCCATTTCTAGCCCAAGGTTATTAACCATGATCCTGGACATTTAAACTGAAACATCTGATGTTTATAAAATAGGTGTTTCTAACAGTCTTTAAATTGTCTCAGCTGCAGTTTGTCATTCCCTTCTAGGCCTCTAAAGATGGACTTCTAATACTGAATTAAGAAATACAGACCTTACAAGCCATAGGAATGCAAAAGAAGGAACTGAAAAGCATTTTAGAACATTCCGGAACATTTTGAAGTAAGATATCTGTGAATTATTTGTTCCATATGCTGTCTATGTATTGGTACAAGGCAGCAAAAACATTTACTTAGGATCCACTGGAGATAAGCTGCCACATCCCTGTTGATCCGCCTCTGTGGCTTTTATTCCATACCATAAATGGCCTCTTTAGCCTTAAATTTGGAACTGCAACTCATTTTTTAAAAAAAAATATTAAATTATTTTCAGAAAAAGTTACTGAAGCTGAAAGTGTTTTATGAATCTGTACCAGCATCACCAAACTGCTATAGGACAAATTGTGTGAGAAAGCAAGGTGGAAAAACTGGGAAAGAACCAGAAAAATAGTTGGACACTTTGTTCCAAAATAAAAAGAAATGTTCTATGTTATCCAATTTAATAAAAAAGAATGTATTAGGAAAGTTCTTTCAAATATATTTTTAAATCAAAGAAATGTTCAACATAAAAAATTATGCATTTATGACACAAATGTTATTGATGAACCCCAAACCATCTTCCACATTTCTGGAGTAACTCAGACACCTAGAATATCATTAATCACAGCAGCTGGGCATGCTTATGTCATTATAACTAAGCATATGGGTAAGTGTTTTGTTGGATTGGAATTTATATATTCTGTGGATCTGTATAGCTAAATTATTTTTTTAAGCATTCATGAAGCCGTAGCAGAAAAGCTCTTCTTGAAATCTTGTCTCTGACAGATTCGAGCCATAACAGAATACTGTGCTCTTGTTGTAACTTTTATAAACCCATCACTGCTGGGGCAGATATCAGGATAGCCACCCTGACTACTCCTCACTGATTTGCTCCTACTTGCTATTTTCCTCCTCCCTGATTTCTCTTGCTTCCCCATTTCTCTTCCCCTCCTCTTTTGCTCTCTCCCCCAAGCTTTTTCCCTATTGATCCCAAGTGAAGCACTCATCATTGAATGATGGGACTGAAAAACTAATAACTTCAATAACCTAATAACTAATAAACTAAATACAAGAAGTTATTAACCTTTCTGGATGTAGATTCATGGGGAAAAGGGGACTTGCCATTGTTACTGCCTCATACCCATACCCAGAGGAACAATTGCACCACTGCCCATGGCCCTCCCTGGCCTTTTTACCCTCCTGTCACCTTCCTTTGCTGTCACGGGAAATAACACCCCTCATGCTTGGAGGAACTTCCTCTTCCTAAGTGTTGGATGGTTGTTTTCACTGTAGTCAGGTCAATTTTCCTTATTTTACTATTAGCATAGACAAGGATTTCAAGTGAGATCTTATTTGCATAAATCAGGGCAGTTTGCAGCCATTTCCTTTTTTGCTGTGGCTGCACCAGCCCCACTCCATGTTGTTCCAATTTTTCTTTTCACTGAAGCAAAAAGCACTCAGAGTTTTCCAGATTTTTCTCCTAATCCCTGCTCACTTCCATATCCCAACATATGTTCCTCCCTTGTTCTATCAAACAGCAATTCTGGCTTCTGCATTGGAAAAATGCTCACTCCATGGTATGTCAGCCCCAGAAAGTGAGTCAGTCAAGGAAACACCAGGCTTAGGGGATTCACATGTCTCAGGAAGCAAGTCAAGTTTCTTCATCTCCTCATTTTTGAAGCACTTTTCCATTGCTAGCTTCTCACACAGGTCCATTCCCACCCGCCTTACATCAGCTGTGGGTGATAATTCAGCTTATTTAGATCACCTTTGTATCAATTCTCAAAAATCTGCAAATCTGACTGTTCAGATATAGTTCCCATTAGGATCACAGTTATTGCCTCACTTTTCTTTCTAGAAACCCAGCTAATACTTACAGATACTAAAAAACTGGTCCTGAATGTCTTATGCCTCTCTGGTCAGGCTGCATCTTGCCATCAGGTCTAGTTAACGTACCAGGCTGTCTCAGCAAAATTAAAACACAAGGCAAACAGTTGAAAGGGACTGCAGTGGCAGAGTTGAGCCCAGGAAGTGATGGGAGACCATGAAAAAAAAGGGTTTCATTTGAACCCTAGTTCTTCCAAGCTCTGAAATCCATGCTAAACCAGTCTGGAATTAAATATGGAGTGGTTCAAATAATACCGCTGGTTAATCACTCCAGCAGCTCAAAGTACTGACTTTCTGCTCATCAGGGACTCCCAACAAAAGGAGGTAGGAAATTAATTTTAAAAAAACCTCACCAACCAACCAAAATATTGATAAATCAAAGACACTTACCCTCTTTCCTAAAACACAACAGAATTAGCTGTTGTGCTGATACATTATGGCCACTCACAGCCTTAATCATGTGAAATCACTTCAAAAAGAATTAACAGATTTAACCAAATATAAAAAAGCTTCAAAGCTTTACCAACAGCAGGAGACCTTCTCTTTAATTGGGAGCATATATCTGAGCAAAATTAAAACTTTTCAATAAAAAACAGATTTTGAAACTGCCTGAATATCAAAATTATTGAATTAGAATGACTAATAATCACATTGTCCATTGCTTTGAGGCTAAAAAAACTCATCAAATCTTTATACCCTGGTCATTATTGCCATATGTTTGAACTGAAGCAGTGCCTAGGCTCCCACTCACGGACCCATCCCGTTCTAACAGTAAAAATATCTCTGTCCCAAAAATCTTGCCGAGTAAGCCTGGATGCAGCAACTAGATAAAGGCAGAGAAATGGGAGAGCATATGGAAACAGTCAGCATGACAAGTGACAGTCTCAGTTTTGGCTCCACTTTCACCATTTGCCAACCCTGGAGAAATATCAATATTTTCTCCCTTTCATCTACCAGCCTATCTTTGTAGCAATAACAGGAGGTATTATTAACAGGTTAGCAACCTCTACTTGCCTGAATTTATCGTCCAGGGATGACGAAGAGAGAATGCTAGGATGAACCTCATGTCATTGTCTTTCTAAAAAAAATTTGTTGAAAAGTCCCAAGAGAAAAAAACAAGAGCAGAGATAAAAACAAATGGGGATCAATTTTTATTCCTGCAATTACAAGAAGTGTGAACTTTATTGAAATAACACTTCAGTTGAATATATTTTAAATGGTCTCTAATGCAAAGTGTAAACCAACATATAAATGAAAGTGGTTTCATTGTACTTAAATAAATAGCTCTTGCTTCATCCTTTAAGTCAACTGGATTTCAAGTTACCTTAGGGAGCTTGGAATTAGGAACCACCAATGTTTTAGAGCTACAGACTTACCTAGTTATACTAGAACAAATCAAATGCACGTAGATGAAAATGCACATAGATAAATCCTCATGAGGATCCAAGAACAATACAGGATTTTTCAAGCAATAAAACCTCAACCTCTGTTGATATGAAATATTCTTTTTCTACCAAAAATATATCACAGGAAAATAAATCATTAGGAAAATAAAGACTTATTCTATGTAACAATCACAATGAAACCCCTTTAATGAGATTTCACAGCGTGAAGAAAAGTTGCCACATTCCAGTTCAGTCAAAACATGCCAGCCGATCATGAAAAGCTATTAAAGAAGATAAAGACTGGGTCTTTTTATCCCACTACACCTCTGAAAGCTGATATTCCTTTCTCTTCCATTTCAGGGAGCAGAAGGAAAAATTATAAGTACCTAACTCTCCATAAAAAATGCTTTGAAAATTATATCTTCATTAAAAATAAAAACATTAGAAATTCTGGGAATTTGCAAAATAAGGAATTACTCTTATGATTGTTATTGTTAGCAGCACTGTTAATCACAGTTTTATTAACATATTAGCAACATGCCTTTCAGTTTCCAAAGTGAGAAGATTCAAACTTCCCCTTCAGGCAACTATTGAGGAAAAATAATTAAATGTAAATAAATTAGTAATGCAAACGGATTTTGTCTTGCACTTAAATAAGCACAATGTGATTTTTTTTCTCTTTTTTTTTTTTTTTTCCTT